>CAJQZJ010032290.1:132904-193099 GCA_907164525.1 Lophiomys imhausi
TCTCTCCATATGTATTGTGAAAAGTTTTCACAATTGTGCAAGTTGAAGAGGAGAGCTTGGAAAATGACTCAATGGGTAAACATGTTTGACAACTTGAGTTTTATACCCAGGCCCCACATGGTAGAGGAGTGAAGTGACATCCCTAATTTGTTCTCTGACCTCTGCTTGCTAACCATAATACAACCCTCACATGCATGCACCCAAAATAAATGCAAAGCTGTGAAAGGGTGATGAGGTGATGATGATGATGTCAGGGATTACTGAGAATGAGGGAAATTGACAGGCAGATCATTCATCTGTCTTTTTTTGGCAATTTTTCTTTCTATTAATTAATTTATTTATTCAATTTAAATAAATTCAATTCATCTTCCAAGCTTTCCTTTTCAAACTTTCTCAATTGTGATAACTTCTCACAATACATATGGAGAGAATAATCAGTGATCATCATCAATATGTTCACTTTAAACCCAACAGTCTTTACTGTTTTCTTCTAAGTATCTCACTTTAATCTTGGTCCCACTTGATCACAACCCCATCCTCACTCCACTCCTCCTAGTACCCCTCATATACCTTCTCTTCCCATACTCCCTTCCCCTTCTCAGAGAAAGGGTAGGCACCCCATTGGTACAGATCCCACCTTGCACATTAAGTTGCTGCAAGACTAGGCATGTCCTCTCCTACTGCAGCCAGACAAGGCAGCCCAGGTAGGAGAATGACATCCAAAGGCAGGCATCAGAGTCAGAGGGGTCCCATTCCAGTTGTTGGGGGACCTACTTCAAGACTAAACTGAATGTTGGATACATATGTGCAGAAGGCCTAGGTCCAGCCCATGCATGCTCTTTGTCTGGTGGTTCAATCCCTGTCAGTCTCCATGGACTTAGGTTAGTTGACTCTGTAGGTCATCTTGTACAGTCCTTGACCCCTCCACCTCCCTCAATGCTTGTCCCATCTCTTCCACAAGACTCCCTGAGCTTTGTCCAATGTTTGGCTGTGAGTCTCTGCATCTGTTTCCATCAGCTGCTGGGTGAAGTCTCTCAGAGGATGGTTATGTTATGCTCCTGCCTGAAAGCATAGCAGAGTATCATTACTTGTGTCAGAGATTGGTTCTCTCCCATGGGATTGGATCTCAAGTTGGAATGGTCTTTAGTAGGCCAGCCACTCACTCAATCTCTGCTCCATCTTTGTCCCTGCACATTTTGTAAGCAAGACAAATTTTGGGTTGATGGTTTTGTGGGTGGTTTGGTGTCCTTATCTCTCCACTGGAAGTCCTTTCTGACTACAGGATGCAACCAACCACTTAAAGATATGTGACCATATCCTCTACTGCTAGGAGTCTCAGATAGGTCATCTCCATAGACTTCCAGGAACCTGCCCAATATCAGGTCTTTGGCTTGTCACAGAGATGCCCCCTCACAGATTTCTCTGTTCTCTCTCCAGTCCCTATTTCCCCAGCTCTCCTTACACCTAATTCCGCCAAGCTCCTTCCCTTCTCCCGCCTAGCTCCCTCCCTCATTCACCTCCAGTGTCTTTTTAACTTCTGCTTCTGGGTGTGATTCAAGCATCTTCCCTTGGGCACTCCTTGTTACTTAGCTTCTTTGGGTCTGTGGATTGTAGAGTGGTTATTCTGTACTTTATGGCTAATATCCATATGTAAGTGAGTACATACCATGCATGTCTTTTGGGGTTTGAGTTACCTCACTCAGGATAATTTCTTTCTTCCTTTCTCCCTTCCTTCCTTCCTTCCTTCCTTCCTTCCTTCCTTCCTTCCTTCCTTCCTTCCTTCCTCTCTCTCTTTCTTTCTTTCTTTCTTTCTTTCTTTCTTTCTTTCTTTCTTTCTTTCCTTCCTCTCTTCCTTCCTGCCTTCCTTCCTTCCTTCCTTTCCTTTATAGAAAACAATGCACAAAAGTAAATTATTTTTAATGACACTATTAATACTTAGCAGCAAACATCTAGTTCTTCTTAATCATTAAAACCCAAAGGAAAAGCAAGAGGTAAATCTCCCTTCTGTCAGCATTCCTAGAGGATGATAATTTCTAGTTCCACCCATTTGCCTGAAAAATTTCATGATGCCCTTATTTTAGTTGCTGAGTAGTATTCCATTGTGTAAATATACCACATTTTCTTTATCCATTCTTCAGTTGAGGGTCATCTAGGTTGTTTCCAGTTTCTGGCTGTTACAAATAAAGCTGCTATGAACATTTTTAGCTAAGTGTCCTTGTGGTATGGTGCATATATCTTTTGGATATATGCCCCTGAGTGTTTTAGCTGGGTCTTGAGGTAGAACTATTCGCACTTTTCTGAGAAACTGCCAATTGATTTCCAAAGTGATTGTACAAATTTGCACTCCCACTAGCAATGGAGGAGTGTTCCCCTTTCTCCATATCCTCACCAGCATGTGCTGCCACTTGAGTTTTCAATCTTAGCCATTCTGATGGATGTAAGTTGAAACCTTATAGTCACTTTGGTTTGCATTTCCTGATGACCAAGGATTTGAAGATTTCTTTAAGTGTTTTTTGGCCATTAGAGATTCTTCTGTTGAAGATGGCAGCAATCAAGTCGGACACATTCTTATCATCACGAAGACCAATTGGACAACTCCAGAGATATATTCCAGCTGAATGGCAGTTTGTGAGGTGCAAGCCTATCTGGGATTGTCCAGCAAAGCCAGGGATAATAAAGAACTCAGTACTGGAAATATAGACACTGGAGGACCAGAGTTGCCAGACATGGGACACAGAGTGGTTCCTGCCAGGAGACTGCACTCCCTTCCACAGTGGAAGAGACGGCATATCAGATCCTTTCAGGATGCCATCTGGGAGTTTCAACCTCCAAACAGAGGGCATCCTCAGTTTCTGGTAACCACAGGGTCTGTGCAGGTGTTTGGACACTCCAGGAGATACCAACAGAGCCACTATGATAAGACGGAGGGCAATTCTACCTGGGATATTCAGTATGGTGGTGTCTGGCTGGTCGGTAACTGTGAGATCCAGCTCACAGGTGCTGAACTTCCCTGAGCCCAAGCCCACTGTATGCAGGATACAGAACACAAATTGGAACTCCTTGCCCCCTCCCCACTGACTACAGGGGTCTGATGGAAGCCCTTGATGACTCAGGCAGGTTGCTCTGGAAACTGCAATTCAGGCAGGGAAGAGGCAGCTGAGTGAACTCCATATTGGAACTCTCTGCCTGTGCTCACTTCAGCAGGGCACTCAGTCGAAAGTCTCAGTCTAGTGCATTTAGATCTCTGTCCAGAGAAGTGAAACCGTCATGGACTGGGGCATGCTACCCGAGGGGGAAGGTGGTGCTCAACCACAGAACTTCTGACAGAGAGGCACAGGATGATCCTGGTACTCCCCCACCCCCCAAGTATAACTTGGGAGTACCATACCTACAGTCCTGATACCCTAGCTACAGAGAATCTGTTAAGAAGCCCCACCGACCCAGACAGGCTACACTGGAACACAGTGCCTCTGAAAGGGAAAAGGCCACTGAGATACCCCCTGAGTCCAAGTGCTGGAGATTCTTTGTGAACTCACTGCCCACACCCACTATGGGAGGGCTCTCAGTCTACTGCCTCAGTTTACAGCATCTAGATCTCGGTCTGGAGGGGTAAAGCAGTTCTGAACTATTGCATGTGGCCTGAGCAGGTGGGCTGCACTGACCCAAAGAACTTCTGACTGAGGGGCACAGGTTGATCTTGAAACCTCCCAGAGAAGAGTGTGGAAGGACCACAACCACTGTTGACCCCCTAGCTACAGGGAAACAGCCAGAAGCCATGTTGGTGTAGGCAGGCTACACTGGAGCACAGTGATTCTGGCTGGGAAAAGGCAGCTGAGCATCCCTCAGTTCAAGCACCTTAGACAGAGTGTGAATTCTACATCAGAATTCCCTGACTGTACCTGCCTTGCCCTTCAGCTGAATACCCAGGATACAACACAGAGAGCTCTGACTCAGAAGCAGTGAAGCAACCCTGAACCATTGCTCATTGCCTGGGTGGTATGGATTGTACCAGGTCACAGTGCTTCTGGCACTGAGAACAGCTTGGGAGGACCATGATCACAGTCTTGATGCATAAGCTGCAAGGGAGCTGCAGCTCCAGCATACAGTCTGCGGCCTGCCAACCCACACCTACTAACTAAGAAGACTAGTTGGATCTCAGGAACTAGGAGGCAGGAGTAACATATCCCACAACAGCCACTGACCTGAGTTCCCAATTGGGACACAACAGGAAGGGGTGAGCTCTGGGAGACACATTGAGAACCAACCTCCACACAAGGACCCATCCAGCCTGTAGAGAGCTACAGTTCACCAAGTTATATGGCCTCTATACCAAAGCTTCCTTCTTGGCACCAAGTCCAGAAGGCACCAGGAAAAAACAGCTAAGAACAACCATATGGCTAAAGGTCAGCAAAAGAACATAACTGAAAAAAGTCAGGGAAATATGGCTCCAACAAAATTCAGCTATGCTAGCACAGCAAGCTCTGACCACCCCACCACAGCTGAAACACATGAAAATCTTGACAAACCTATACTTTGGAAAGTGATAGAGTCCTTACAAGAAGAAATTAAATCTCTAAAAGAATTTAAAGAATCCTCAATTTTACGAACGAAAGCATTGGAGAATACCATTAGAGACCTCCAACCCTACACAGCCCAACATGAATGGGAAAGAGACAAGGAAATGAAAGATTTGAAAGATTTTCAGATAAAGACAAGCAAATTGGAGTAGAAAACATATAAAGCGAGTAAAATTGTTCAAGACTTGAAATTGGAAGTGGAAGCAATAAAGAGAACACAAGCAGAGACAATCCTGTAGGTGGAAAATCAAGGGAAGAGAACAGGAACTACTGACATGAGTATCAAAATAGGATACAAGAGATGGAAGACAGAAACTTAGGCATGGAAGATTCAATTGAAGAAATCAGTACAACAACTAAAGAGAATGAGAAATCTAAAAAAGATCTCACCCACAACATCCAAGAAACCAAAGACTCAATGAAAAGATGAAACCTAAGAGGGGAAAGAGAAGACTCCTAATTCCAAGGTCCAGGAAAAATCTTCAAGAAAATCATAGAAGAAAACATCCCAAAACTAAAGAAAGAGATGCTGGTAAAATTCCAAGAGGCATACAGAACACCAAACAGATTAGATCAGAAAAGAAATTCCTCTTGCCACATAATAATTAAAACTCCAAATGTACAGAACAAAGAAAAAATATTAAAACCTGTAAGAGAAAAAGGTCATGTAACATATAATGGCAGACCCATCAGAATTACATATGACTTCTCCTCAGAAACTTTAAAAGCCAGAAGGTTCTGGGCAGATGTCCTACAAACTATAAAAGAACATAGGTGCCCAGCCAGTCTACTATACCCAGCAAAACCCTCTATCAACATAGATGGAGAAAAGAAGATATTCCATAACAAAACCAAATTTAAACAGTATCTACCCACAAATCCAGCCCTACAGAAGACCCTAGAAGGAAAATTCCAACCCAGAGAAGATAACTATACCTAAGAAAACAGAGGAAGCAAAAAACTCCACTGCAACTAAACCAAAAGAAACAACCACTACCCACATCAAAATAATAGGAAATAACAACCTTTGGTCATTAATACCCATCAACATTAATGGACTCACCTCTCCAATAAAAAGACACAGGCTTACAGAATGGATGCATAAACAACACCCATCATTTTATTGCATACAAGAAACACACCTCACTAACAAAGATAGATGCTATCTCAAAGTAAAGGGCTGGGAAAAGGTTTTCCAAGCAAATGGGCCCAGGAAGCAAGCTGGAGTAGCTATCCTAATATCATATAAAATGGACTTTCAAATAAAATAGGGCTGAACTTAATCAAAAAGGATAGGGAATGACACTACATACTCATTAAGGGAAAAATTCATCATGATAACATCTCAATACTGAATATCTATGCCCCAAATACAAGGGTATCTGCATTTGTAAAAGAAACTCTCCTAAAGCTTAAACCTCACATTGGTTCCCACACATTAGTAGTGGGAGACTTCAACACCCCACTCACAACAATGGACAGGCCATTGAGACAGAAACCAAACAGAGAAATAATGAGCCTAACAGAGATCATGAACCAAATTGACCTAACAGATATCTACAGAATGCTTCACCCAAACACAAAAGAATATACCTTCTTTTCAGCATTACATGGAACCTTCTCCAAAATCGACCATATATTTGGACACAAAGCGAGCCTCACAGATATAAGAAAATTGAAATAATCCCTTGTATCTTATCAGACCACCATGGATTAAAGATGGAGTTCAACAACAACAGCAATAACAGAAAGTCTACACATTCATGGAAATTGAACAACTCTCTACTGAATGACTACTGAGTCAGGGAAGAAATAGGGAAGGAAATAAAAACCTTCTTAAAATCCAATGACAATGAAGGAACAACATACACAAACCTATGGGACACAATGGAAGCAGTGATATGAGGAAAGTTCATAGCATTAAATGCCTTCAAAAAGAAAATTGTGACAGCTTGTATTAGCAAATTAACAGCAGAACTGGAGGAACAGGAAAAAAAGGGAAGCAAACACTCCCAAGAGGAGCAGAAGGGAGGATATCATCAAATTTAGGGCTGAAATTAACAACTTAGAAAAAAAAAGAACAATACAAAGAATCAATGAAACCAAGAGTTGGTTCTTTGAGAAAATCAACAAAATAGACAAACCCTTAGCCAAATTAACTAAAAGGCAGAGGGACAAACCCAAAGCAACAAAATCAGAAATGAAAAGGGAGAAATAACAACAGACATTGAGGAAATCCAGAGAACCTTTAGGTCCTACTTTAAAATCTGAAAACCCAAGGGAAATGGACAACTTTCTTGATAGATTCCACCTAAAAGTTAAATCAAGGTCAGGTTAACAGATTAAACAGTCCCACATCTCCTAAGGAAATAGAAACAGTCACTAAAAATCTCCTAACCAAAGGCCCAGGGCCAGATGATTTCAGCACAGTATTCTACCAGGCCTTCAAAGAAGAGCTAATATCAATACTCTTCAAATTCTTCCACAAAATAGAATCAGAAGGAACACTACCAAACTCATTCTATGAGGCCACAGTCACCCTGATTCCTAAACCACAGAAAGACCCAACAAAGAAAGAAAACTTCAGACCAATTTCTCTCATGAACATAGATGCAAAAATACTTAATAAAATACTGGGCAACTGAATCCAAGAACACATCAAAAGTATCATACACCATAATCAAGTAGGTTTCATCCCAGGAATGAAGGGATGGTTCAACATACAAAAATCCATCAACATATCTCACCATATAAACAAGCTGAAAGAAAAAAAAAAAACACATGATCATCTCGCTAGATGCTGAAAAAGCATCTGACAAAATCCAACACCCCTTTATGCTAAAAGTCCTGAAGAGAACGGGCATACTAGGACCATAACTAGAAATAATAAAGGCCACATACAGGAAGCCAGTAACCAATATCAAATTAAATGGAGAGAAACTTAAAGCATTTTCTCTGAACTCAAGACCAGGGCAAGGATGCCCACTTTCAACATATCTCTTCATTGCTAGAGCAATAAGACAACAAAAGGAGATCAAGGGGGATACAAATTGGAAACGAAGAATTCAAATTATTCCTATTTGCAGATGATATGATAGTACACATAAGTGACCCTACAAATTCTACCAGAGAACTACTCCAATGGATAAACACCTTCAGCAAGGTGGCTGGATACAAAATTAATTCAAAAAATCAGAAGCCCTTCTTTAGACAAAAAAGAAATGGGTTGGGAAAGAAATTAGGGAAACAACACCCTTCACAATAGCCAAAAACAATATGAAATACCTGGGGGTAACTCTACCCAAGCAAGTGAAAGACATGTATGAGAAGAACTTCAAGTCCGTGAAGAAAGAAATTGAAGAGGCCATCAGAAGATGGTAAGATCTCCCATGCTCATGGATAGTTAGGATCAACATAATAAAAATGGTCATCCTGCCAACAACAATATACAGATTCAATGCAATTCCTATCAAAATACCAACATAATTCTTTATAGACCTGGAAAAAACAATTCCCAACTTCATATGGAATAACAAAAAACCCAGAATAGCTAAATCAACCCTGTACAATAAAATACATGTGAAGGTACCACTATCCCAGATTTCAAGCTATACTATGGAGCAATAGTAATAAAAACAGCATGGTACTGTTATAGAAACAGACCAGTGGATTGATGGAACTGAATTGAACACCCAGAAATGAACCCACACACCTATGGTCACTTAATTTTTGACAAAGAAGCCAAAACCATACAGTGGAAAAAAGACAGCATCTTCAACAAATGGTGCTGGTCTAACTGGTTGTCGACCTGTAAAAGAATGAAAAATAGACCCATACTTATCACCTTGCACAAAAGTTAAGTCCAAATGGATCAAAGACCTTAACATAAAGCCCAATACACTAAATTTAATAGAAGAGAAATTGGGTAAAAGCATCAAACTCATTGGCACAGGGGACAACTTCCTGAACAGAACACCAATAGCTCAGGCTCTAAGACCAACAAGTAATAAATGGGACCTCATGAAACTGACAAGCTTCTGTGAGGCAAAGGACACTGTCATTCGAACAAAATGGCAGTGTACAGATTGGGAAAACATCTTTACCAACCCCACTTCCAACAGAGGGCTAATATCCATAATTTATAAAGAACTCAAAAAAATTAAACACCAAAAAACCAAATAATCCAATCAAAAACGGAAACAGAGCTAAACCGAGAATTCACAAAGGAGGAATCCCTAATGGCAGTGAGACATTTGAAGAAATGCTCAATATCCATAATCATCAGAGAAATGCAACTCAAGACGACTCTGAGATTCCATCTCATGCCAGAATGGCTAAGATCAAAAATTCAAATAACAGCACATGCTGGCGAGGCTGTGGAGAAAGGGGAACACTTCTCCATTGCTGGTGGGGGTGCAAACTTGCACAACAACTATGGAAATCAGTCTGGCGATATCTTAGGAAGTGTGGAATAGCCCTACCTCAAGACCCAGCCATACTACTCCTGGATATCCACCGAAATGATTCCTCACCAAACCACAGGGACATATCCTCATCAATGTTCATAGCAGCCTTATTTGTAATAGCTAGAAACTGAAAACAACCCAGATGTCCCTCAATCAATGAATGAATAAAAAAAATGTGGTACATTTACACAATGGAATACTACTGAACTATCAGAAACAATGAAATCATATAATTTCCAGCCAAATAGATGGAACTCGAAAAGCTCATCCTGAGTGAGCTAACCCAGACTCAGAAAGATGCATATGGTATCTACTGACTTATATTTGGATTTTAGCCATATAGTACAGGATAACTATGCTACAACAAACACACCAAAAGGATCAGGAAAATAGACTTTGTTACCTATTAATGGGACAATTTGCCCTAGGGATGCTACCATGTAAGCTCCTAGTGTGCAAGAGGAAGCTCTTAGCCTTCATATGACTATTGAACTGACAGGTGCTGATATGTAGGGACACTCCACATCTGAGGAGTGGGATGAGTGGGAGAGGGTGGAGAGGGTGGTAGGGTGGAATCAGGAGGGGTGGAAGGAGGGCACTGTGATGGAGATGTAACTTGAACTAATAAAAAACAACAAAAAGAGATTCTTTTGTGGAGAATTTTGTGTAGCTCTGTTACCATTTTTTTTCAAATTGCGTCATTTGATTTGTTAATGTTTAATTTTTGAGGTTTTTAGATGTTAGCTCTCTGTCGGTTGTGTGTTTGGTGAAGATCTTTTCCCATTTTGTAAGCTACTGTTTTGTCCTATTGATAGTGTCCTTATCATACAGGTCTTTCACTTGCTTGGTTAGAGTTGCCCCCAGGTATTTTATATTATTTGTGGCATTGTGAAGGGTATTGATTCCCTTATTTCTTTCTCAGCACATTTATCTGTTGTATAAAGAAGGGCTACTGATTTTTTTGAATTGATTTTGTATCCAGCCATCTTGCTGAAGGAGTTTATCAGCTGTAGGAGTTCTCTGGTGGAATTTAGGCGTCACTTATGTATACTATCATATCATATGCACATAGGGATACTTTGACTTCTTCCTTTCCAATTTGTATCCCCTTGATCTCCTTTAGTTGTCTTATTGCTCTAGCTAAAACTTCAAGTACTATGTTGAAGAGATATGGAGAGAGTGGGCAGCCTTGCCTTATCCCTGATTTTAGAGGAAATGCTTTAGGTTTCTCTCCATTTAGTTTGATGTTGGCTATTGGCTTTTTGTAAATTGCCTTTATTATGTTTAAGTATGCTCCTTGTATGCCTGATCTCTCCAAGACTTTTAACAAGAAGGGGTGCTATATTTTGTCAAAAGCTTTTTCAGCATCCAATGAGATGATCACGTGGTTCTTTTCTTTCAGCTTGTTTATGTAGTGGATTACATTGATGGATTTTCTAATGTTGAACCATCCCTGCATCCCTGGGATGAAGCCTACTCTATCGTGGTGTATGATAC
Source organism: Lophiomys imhausi (assembly GCA_907164525.1). Taxonomy (NCBI): domain Eukaryota; kingdom Metazoa; phylum Chordata; class Mammalia; order Rodentia; family Muridae; genus Lophiomys; species Lophiomys imhausi. Next base: position 143,445 of record CAJQZJ010032290.1, read on the forward strand.
TTTTGATGTGATCTTGGATCTGGTTTGCAAGTATTTTATTAAGTATTTTTGCATCCATGTTCATAAGGGAAATTGGTCTGAAATTTTCTTTCTCTGTTGGGTCTTTGTGAGGTTTAGGTATCAGGGTGACTGTGGCCTCATAGAATGAGTTTGGCAGTGTACTTTCTGTTTCTAGGTTTTGGAAGAGTTTGAAGAATATTCTTGTTAGCTCTTCTTTGAATGTCTGGTAGAATTCTGTGCTGAAACCATCTGGCCCTTGGCTTTTTTGGTTGGAAGACTTCTAATGACTTCTTCTATTTCCTTAAGGGTTATATGACTGTTTAATTTGTTTACCTGTTCTTGATTTAACCTTGGTAGGTGGCATCTATCAAGAAAATTGTCCATTTCATTTAGATTTTCCAATTTTGTGTAGTACAAGTTTTTGAAGTAGGACCTAACGATTCTTTGGATTTCCTCAATGTCTGTTGTTATTTCCCCCTTTTCATTTTTGATTTTGTTGATTTGGGTATTTTCCCTCTGCCTTTTAGTTAGTTGAGCTAAGGGCTTGTGTATTTTGTTGATTTTCTCAAAGAACCAACTCTTGGTTTCATTGATTCTTTGTATTGTTCTTTTTGTTTCTAAGTTGTTGATTTCAGCCCTGAGTTTGATAATTTCCTCTCATCTGCTCCTCTTGGGAGTGTTTGCTTGTTTTTGTTCTAGGTCTTTCAGATGTGCTTTTAGGTGGCTAGTATGGGAACTCTCCAGTTTCTTTTTGAAGGCACTTAGTGCTAAAAACTTTCCTCTTAGCACTGCTTTCAATGTGTCCCATAAGTTTGGGTATGTTGTGCCTTCATTTTCATTGAGTTCTAAGAAGACTTTAATTTCTTTTTTTATTTCTTCCCTGACCCAGAGGTCACTGAGGAGAGAGTTGTTCAGTTTCCATGCTTTTGCAGGATCTCTGTTGTTTTGTTATTGTTCAAATCTAGCTTTATTCCATGATGGTCTGATAAGTTACAAGGAGTGATTTCAATTTTCCTGTATCTGTTGAGGCTTGCCTTTGTGACCGACTATATGGTTGATTTTGGAGAAGGTTCCGTGAGGTGCCGAGAAGAAAGTGTATTCTTTTGTTTTGGGGTGAAATGTTCTGTAGATATCAATTAGGTCCATTTGATTCATGACATCTGTGAGGTTCATTATTTCTCTGTTTGTTTTCTGCATCATTGATCTGTCCAGTGGTGAGAGTGGTGTGTTGAGGTCTCCCACTATTAATGTGTGAGGTTCAATGTGGGATTTGAGCTTCAGTAGTGTTTCTTTAATGAATGTGGGTGGTCTTACATTTGGGGCATAGATGTTCAGTATTGAGATTTCATCTTCGTGGATTTTTCCTTTGATGAATATGTAGTGTCCTTCCCCATCTCTTTTGATTAATGTTGGTTGAAAGTCCAATTTTTTGCATACTAGAATTGCCACTCCAGCTTTTTTCTTGGGTTCATTTGCTTGGTATATCTTTTTCCAGTCCTTTACTTGGAGATAATGCCTATCTTTTTTGCTAAGGTGTTTCTTGTAAGCAGCAGAATGTGGGATTCTGTTTTCACATCCATTCTGCTAGCCTGTTTTTTTTTTTTAAATTGGGGAATTGAGTCCATTGATGTTGAGAGATATTAATGACCAGTGATTGTTACTTTCTGCCATCTTGATGTTGGTGGAAATAGTGTATGAGTGAGCTTCTCTTCTCTGGGTTTGCTGCAGGCATGCTATTTGCTTCCTGTGCTTTCTTTTGTGCAGTTAACCTCTTTGGGTTGGTGTTTTCCTTCTAACATCTTCTGTAAAACTGGATTTGTGCATATATTGTTTGAATTTAGCTTTGTCATGGAATATCTTGTTTTCTCCATTTATATTGATTGACAGTTTTGCTGGGAATGGTAGTCTGGCCTGGCATTTATGTTTTTTTTTAGGGTCTGCAAGACATCTGTCCAGGCCCTTCTGGCTTTTAGAGTCACTGAGGAAAAGTCAGGTGTGATTTTTATAGGTTTGCCATTATATGTTACTTGACCCTTTTCCCTAGCAGCTTTTAATATTCTTTCTTTGTCCTGTACATTTACTGTTTTGATTATTATGTGGCAAGAAGATTTTCTTTTCTGGTCTAATCTATTTGGAGTTCTGTAAGCTTCTTGTACAGTTATAGGTATCTCTTTTTTTTTTTTAGATTTGGGAAATTCCCTTCAATGATTTTGTTGAAGATATTTTCTGGTCCATGGAGGTGAGAATCTTCTCTTTCTTCTATTCCTATTATTCTGAGATTTCTTCTTTTCATTGTGTCCTTGATTTTCTGAATGCTTTGTGTCAGGACATTTTTAGATTTTACATTTTCTTTGACAGATGTATCAATTTGTTTTGTGCCTGAAATTCTTTCTTCCATCTCTTGTATTCTGTTGGTGATTCTAGTGTGTGTAGTTCCTATTCTTTTCTTAAAGTTTTCCAGTTCTATGGATGTTTTGGATTGGATTTTCTTCACTGCTTCAACTTCCCTTTTCAGGTCTTCCATTCCTTTAAAGACTTTATTCATTTCCATAACCTCTTTTGCAGTATTTTGTTGTTACTCTCTGAGATATTTGATTTCCTCCCTTAGGCCTTCTATTATTAATATAAGCGTAGGATTAAGGTCATTTTTCTTTGTTTCAATCATGTTAGGATGTCCAGAGTTGTCTGTAGCATTATTGCTAGGTTCTAGAGACATCATATTGCTTTGGGTTTTTTTTTTAACCATGCTTCTGTGCTGACCTTTTGTCATCTGATTGACCCTGGTGTTGTGTGTTTGTTTCTTTTGTCAGTTGACCTTGGTGCTCAGGAAAACTCTCTGCCCGGGGGGGTTGGCTGATACTGAGATCCTGTTGTCTACCTCCAGATGGTGGGCATGTTCTTGTAATAGACTGGCTCTTGGAGAGTGACTGCCACTCTCCTCAACTGGTTGTGACTCAATTGGATCAATATACAGGGGATTGGAGTCAGGAGGGGGCTATCCTCTGAGGACCTGGGAGCTGGCAGGTCTCCTCAGAAAGGCAGGTAGAGTTGTGATTGGGCCTGTGCTCTCCCCTCACTGACACAGTCATTCTGGTTCAGCAGGTAGGCTCACCAGGCAGGCAGGGAGCTCCACCCAAAATGGGTGCTGGCCTCAGTGTGCCTGTTGCTGACTGCCTCAAATGCTTGGGTACTAGGGTGAGTGACCCGCCCCAATATTTGTGGAGAACACACAGTCGCTGGCTTTGTTTGCAGTCAGTCTTGGCTCCTAATTGCTTTCTTGTGATTGGGTTAGGTCTCTGCCTCTCAGCTACAGTGTACACTGTGCCGCCATGTTGGGAACTCTGGAAAAAAAATCTTACTTACCTTTGCTCTGTAGCCCAGCTGTTTTTCCCTGTTGGGTGTACAGGTCCGCATGCTGGATATCAGGCAGACAGGTGGGGCCGCTGATCTGTGGCTGGAGCCGTGGGCTAAATCTGCTTGTGCTCTAGATCTGCTGTAGGCATTGCTCCTTTCCAGGCAGGTGACTGAGCTGGCTGATCTCAGAGGGGTGTTCCCAGGAACTGCACGAATTGTTTTACGTGGTGACCAGTCTCAGTGTTCACCATGGGAATTGAGACACCATCTGTGTTTCACATTAGGCTATGGGACTTCACATTCACTCCACAGTGACTAATCTCATTCAGCTACTACTCAGATACAATGCTCTATGGTCGGCACCATCTTGGATCCTCCTGATATTGTCCTTTGCCTTACAGAAGCTTTTCAGTTTCATGAGGTCCCATGTAGTAATTGTTAGTGCCTGATCTGTTTGTGTTCTGTTCATGAAATTTTCTTCTGTACCAATTCATTCAAGGCTATTTCCCATTTTCTCTTCTGTTAAACTTAGTGTATCTGGTTTTATGTTGAGGTCTTTGATCCACTGGGAGTTGAGTTCTGCACAAAGTGATAAATATGGATTTATTTGCATTCTTCTACATGCTGGCATCCAGATAGTCCAGCACCATTGGTTGAAGATGTTTTATTTTCTCTAATGTATGGCTTTGGATTCTTTGTCAAGAATCAAGTATCTGCAGGTGTGTGTGTGAGTTTATTTTTGGGTATTCGATTCAATTTGATTAGATTTGATTATCTAGTACAGCTTGAAATCAGGAATGGTGATACCTCCAGAAGTTCTTTTATTGTACAGGATTGTTTTAGCTGTGCTGAGTTTTTTGTTTTTCCATATGAAGTTAAAGATTTTTCTTTCAAGGTATGGAAATAATTGTGTTGGAATTTTGATGGGAATTACATTGAATCTGTGGATTGCTTTTGGAAAGATGGCCATTTTTTAGTATTTTAAACCTACTGATCCATGAGCATGGGAGATCTTTTCATTGTTTGATATCTTCTTCAATTTCTTCAGAGTCTTGAAGTTCTTGTCTCACAGATCTTTCACTTGCTTGGTTAGTTACACCAAGATATTTTATATTATTTGTGACTATTATGAAGGATGTTTTTTCCCTAATTTCTATCTCAGTCCATTTATCAGTTGTGTAAAGGAGAGTTACTGACTTTTTTGAGTTAATTTTGTATGCAGTCACTTTTCTGAAAGTGTTAATCAGCTGTAGGAATTCACTGGTAGAACATTTGGCATCACTTATGTATAATATCATATTGTAGTGAATTGGGATATTCTGACTTTTTCCTTTCTAAATTGCATCCCCTGGATTTTCTCTAGTTTTCTTATTGCTCTAGCTTAAACTCCAAGTACTACATTGAAGAGATATGGAGAGAGTGGGCAGCTTTGCTTTGTCCCTGATTTTAGTGGAATTGCTTTGAGTTTATCTTCATTGAATTTGATGTGGCTATTGGTTTGCTGTTTATTGTCTTTATTGTGTTTAGGTATGGGCCTTGTATTCCTGATCTCTCATAGACTTTTAACATGAAGGGTTGGTGTATTTTGTCAAAAGCTGTTTTGGCATCTAATGAGGTGATCATGTGTTTTTTTCTTTCAGTTTGTTTATATGGTTGATTACATTGATGGATTTTCATATATTGAGCCATTGCTGCATCCCTAGGATGAAGCCTACTTGATCATGGGGTATGATACTTTTGGATTTGGTTTTCCAGTATTTTATTGAGTGTTTTTGCATCAGTGTTCATAAAGGAAATTGGTCTGAAATTCTGTTTCTTTATTGGGTCTTTGTGTGGTTTAGGTATCAGGGTGACTGTGGCCTCATGGAATGAGTTTGACAATGTTCCTTCTGTTTCCATTTTGTGGAATAGTTTGAGAAGTATTGGTATTAGCTCTTCTTTGATGGTCTGATAGATGTCTGTGCTGAAACCATCTGTCCCTAGGCTTCTTTTGTTTGGGAGACTTTTAATGACTGCTTCTCTTTCCTTAAGGGTTATTGGACTGTTTAATTTGTTCATCTGGTCTTGATTTAACCTTGGTACATGGAATCTATTAAGAAAATTGTTCATTTCTCTTAGGTTTTTCAGTTTTTTGGAATAGGGTTTTTGGAGTAAGACCTAATCATTTTTTTGGATTTCCTCAAATAGTGTTGTTATTATCTCCTTTTCATTTCTGATTTTGTTGATTTGGATATTTTTCTCTACCTTTACTTAGTTTGGCTAAGGTTTTATATATCTTGTTGATTTTCTCAAAGAATCAGCTCTTAGTTTCATTGATTCTTTGTATTGCTCTCTTTGTTTTTAAGTTATTGATTTCATTTCTGAGTTTAATGATTTCCTGCCATCTGCTCCTCTTTGGAGTGTTTGTTTTTTTTTTTTTTCAGAGCTTTCAGTTGTGCTGTTAGGTTGCTATTATGAGCTCTCTCCAATTTCTTTATGAGGACACTTAGTGCTATGAAATTTCTTCTTAGCACTGCTTTCATTGTGTCCTATAAGTTTGGGTATGTTGTGCCTTCATTTTCATAGAATTTTAGGAAGCCTTTGATTATTAGTTTGTCAACTGACTCAGTGGTCACTGAGAAGAGAGTTGTGCAGTTTCCATGAATGTGTTGGCTTTTTGTTACTTCTGTTGTTGTTGAAGTCCAGCTTTAATCCACAGTGATCTGATAAGATACAAGAAGTTATTTCAATTTTCTTGTATCGGGTAAGGCTTGTTTTGCGTCTGACTGCATGGCCATTTGGGGAAGGTTTGGTGAGGTGCTGAGAAGAAGGTGTGTGTGTGTGTGTGTGTGTGTGTGTGTGTGTGTGTGTGTGTGTTTGGGTGAAATGTCCTGTAAATATCTGTTAGGTCCATTTGGCTCATGGACACTGTTAGTTTCATTACTTTTCTGTTTGGTTTCTGTCTCAAAGACCTGTCCATTGGTGTGAGTGGGGTGTTGAAGACTCCTACTATTAATGTGTGCTTGGTTTAAGCTTTAGTAATTTTCTTTTCTTTCTTTTTGTTTTTGCTTTTTTTTTTTTACACAAATGTGGGTTCCCTTGTATTTGAGGCATAGATGTTTAGTATTGATAGGTCATCTTGATCTTTTTTCTTTGATGAGTAAGTAGTGTCTTTCTGTGTATTTTCGATTAATTTTGTTTGAATGTCTATTTTATTTGATATTAGGATAGCTACTCCAGCTTCTTTCTAGATTCCATTTGTTTGGAAAACTTTTTACCTAACCTTTATTATGACATAAAGTCTATCTTTGTTGCTGAGGTGTGTTTCTTGTATTCAGTAGAATAATGGGTCCTGTTTACTGATCCATTCTGTTAGCCTGTGCTTTTTATTGGGGAGTCAAATCCATTGATGTTGAGAGATATTAATGACCATTGATTGCTATTTCCTGTTATTTTGATGCTTGTGGTGGTAGTGTGCTTGTGGTAGTGTGTTTCTTTTCTTTTGGTTTTGCTGCAGTGGGGTTACATGTTTCTTGTGTTTTCTTGGGCGTAGTTATCTTCCCTGGGTTAGAGTTTTCCTTCTTGGATATTCTGTAGGGCTAGATTTGTGGATAGATAGTTTGAATTTGGTTTTGTCATGGAGTATCTTGTTTTCTCTGCCTGTGGTGATTGAAATTTTTGCTGGGTATAGTAATTTGGGCTGACATCTGTGGTCCCATAGGGCCTGCAAGACATCTGTACAGGCCCTTCTGGGCTTTTAGAGTTTTTGAATTGAAGTCAGATGTGATTCTGATGGCTCTGTCTTTATATGTTACTTGGCCTTTTTTTCTTGTAGCTTTAATATTCTTTCTTTGTTCTGTATATTTAGTGTTTCTATTATGTGGCAGGAGGAATTTCTTTTCTGGACTAATCTACTTGGTGTTGTGTAAACCTCCTGAACATTTATAGGCATCTCTTTAATGTTTGGGAAATTTTCTTCTATGATTTTGTTGAAAATCTTTTCTGGTCCTTGTAGTCGGGAGTCCTCTCTTTCTTCTATTCCTATAATTTTTAGGTTCCATCTTTTCATTGAGTCTTTGATTTCTTGGATGTTTTGAATCAGATTTTTTTTTTCTCATTTTCCTTGGCTGATGTATCGAATTCTGCCATTGTGTCTTCTATCCCTGAGATTCTCTCTTCTATCTGTTGAATCCTATTGGTGTCTGTAATTCCTGTTCTGTTACCTAGCTTTTCCATCTCCAGTATTATCTCATCTTGTGTTTTCTCTATTGCTTCCATTTCCATTTTCACGTCTTGAACTTTTTTATTCATTTTCTTATCCAGCTTGATTATTTTTGCCTATATTTCTTTAATGGATTTTCCCCTTTCCTTCTACTGTTTGTTTGTGTTTTCCTGGATTTCTTTAAGGGATTCCCTCCATTACTTTCTTCTGTTGGATTGTGGTTTCCTTAATGTGTTTAAGGGATTTATTTTCTCTTTTTAAGGCCTCTATCTTGTTCATAAGTATATATCTGTCATCATTTCCTTGTATTTCAGCTGTGTTAGGATGGTCAGGGATTGCTGTTGTAGGATAGCTGGATTTTTGTTATGTCCCATTTCTCTGGTTTTTGTCAATTTTGTTCTTACAATGGACTTTAGTCATCTGGCTCTGTTTGTCATTGGCTGATTGTTCCTGGTACCTGATGGACTTGATGCCAAGGGAAGAGCTTTGGTCTGGAGGCCATATGCTCTTGGTGACCTGTAGTCCTCCACAGGATGATGGGTGGGGCCTTGTGTTTGAGGCCAGATCTCAGTGGATTACTAACAGCTCTTCTCTTCTTTCTGGGTCCCAATTGGGCTCTCAAGCCAGGGATTGGTGTGGGCTGTGGGTCTCTAACCTACACAATCCTGAGATCCTGAGGTTCTCCCCAGTAATGCTGGTGGAGCCACAGGCTGAAGCCTGGAGCCAGGGGGATGTCCCCTCTGTATATTCAGGTCTGAGTCTGACGGTTCTTGTAGCCTGTGTGTCTGGTCTCTTGGTGAGGTCAGCCCTAGCCATCACTAGGGAATCATAAATGCAGCCTGCACTTCTCAGCCAGCAGCACAGTGCCCCAGACTCTTCTTCTGCATCAGAGCCCAATCTCCTGCTTCTGAAGCCTGGGTGCCTGGCCCAGGGGTGTGGAGATCCCACAGGTGGAACGCAGAGGTGTCTGTGTCCCCTATTCAACAGAGCTGTGTTTCTGGACAACTTTCCATGACTTAGTTTAACTGCTTGTGGATCAGGTATCTCAGGAGCTGGTCGTCACCTTGTTGGAATCCTGGAAAGAATTTCCCACTGATCTTACTGTTCCCTCGGACCTGCTGGTCTTCTTGTGCGGACAGACATAACTGTGTGAAATCTGGGACTCAGGAAGGTGGGGAGGGCCATTGTCCAGATTCTGAGTCAACAAGCTGGGGCCCTGTTTTGCTCATACCCAAGAGGTCCTCTCAAAACAGACAGCAGGGTGTGTGCTCCTGGTGCCTAGTTACCCTGGACGAGGACTTGGCTAGTTCCAGGTTTTGACTGGTGAATACAGAAGAGGCTTGTCTCTTAGACAGCTGTGAAGAGCCAGGCCAGTGGCTCTACAGTGATCAAACTGGATTTCACACCATTCAGACAGTGTCTGTGCTGGTTGCCACCATAATGGAATCCCCAAACCATGTGTTTTAATTCCATGTTAGATTGCTACATGGCTCATGCAGTCTTGGACATCAACTTTAAAGTTTTCTTCTTAAATAAAGAGGAAATTTTTATTGTTTGGCATTAAAAACACAGTTAATAAATTTAAAAAGTTTTAAGTAAATTCAAAGGGTTACTACAATTCAAATTCATTTTCTAAAAAGTTGGAGTGATTTGGAGCTAAGATAAAATATTTAAGCAAGGTGATGGTAGCTCTTGCCTTTAATCTCAGCAGAGACAGACAGTCCTCTATAAGTTAGTTGTTTTCTAAGTTCTAGAGTTACACAGTGAACAAGGTGGTGGAAGTTCACATCTTTAATCTCAGTACTTGGGAGGCCTTTAATCCTAATACTTAGGAGGCTGAGACAGGTGCATAAGAGTTACAGTGGTTTAAATATAAAAGTCACTTGCAAAAGGCAGGCTGAAATTCAAAGCAAATGTCCTTTGTGGTCTAAAAATAAATACATTTAAACCTTGAATTTATATATAAAGAAAAAGGAGAATATAGGTATATTTATCCCTACATACCAAGTCATATTTTAGTTTCAAATTTCAAAAGAATTTTTAAAATTTTCAATTGAAATATAATAACTTGTCTGTTTGCCCAAAAAATTTTTCCCTAGGAAAGAAATAACATGCCAAAAACCAACCACCCTCCCGAATTAGGGTTGGATGGGGTTTTGTTTTTATTTTTCCAGGAGAATAAGGAATCCAGAGACCCCTGGACAAATGAAAAAGAATGGATCATCAAGAGAAAATGTTTCAAGAAAAAGAGTAAGTTGGCCGAATGCTACTGCCCAGTTCTGGCTCATCTTGCTGCCTTCTACAGCCATAAATGGCAAAATGCCTTTATAAGATCCCAATTCAATTAAAAATTAAAACTGGCATTGAGTTTGGAGCATGACTGTTTTCTTCTCTAAACCTACACATTCTTTTTAAAGAAAACCCCAAATCTCTGTCTCATATCAGAAGAGCCACTTGGTATGGGACAGAGGAAAAAAATCTATAAGATTGCTATGTATAAATAAACTTTCTGTCATGATATTAGTAGTTTTACAGAGTACCAACTAATTCTAGAAATAAGCTTCATTTTGCTTCTGGTATATGTTTTAAAGTTTGAGTTTGAAGAAAGTAACTAGGAACAAAGTTTGTGTACCTCAGATGTACTTAATAGATTATGGTCCTGAAACCTTTCAGAGATCTGCTAAATATGGCATTGAAAATGTTCAAGTTTTCTACCATTCCTAATATTGAGGCCCACCAACATCAAGACATGTCCAGGACTTACTGCCTAGCATAACTACAGCCATTTTTGTCTTTAGTCTCCATCTTGAACATAAGACAAAATAACTTTTGTTAAATGTTCTGCTTCATGTAACCAAATGTTTTTTTATTTATAACCACTTACATTTTTTGATACCTAACAAACACTTATCTACGAACACCTAACTAACCATATTTTAATTTCCTTAAAAGGATATTAGTATTCTTAGCATAGGTCTATGCAGGATAACTTGATTTATGGCAGTCCCAGCAGGCTCTTCCTTTCAATCTTGGTGTCCGTTGGGCCTAATATTGCCAGTTTTCAAGGGCAGTGTCACAAGCACACAGAACTCCACTATGATTTCAGGGAGAGAAGGCTAAAAGGATCATACAAGAGGCAGAGTTGGTGAGGTTTTAGTATGTACTCCAATTAAGCATACACTACAATAAATGCAAATGAACACAGCAATCCCAGTTCCAGTAAGTCCTAAACTTAATCCTCACATAGCCACATACTGAACCTGACCCTTAGGCTTAGAGTCCATAGATACGGGCTCTGACGTGGTTGCCTTCTTTGTTGTGATAGTGAGAGCTTGACCACTAAGCAGGAAGTGTTCTTGGCTGTGTTATCTTGGGTCTGGTCTCTCTCCAGTCTCATTCTCTCCTGGGTATCAGTCTCTGGTGGCAGTGGTGTGGTCACTGCTGAGGTGTTGAGGGCTTTTCTCTGATATTCAGGAATTGCGTGTCAAAGTGGCGACCAGAGGCAATTTACAGCAAACTGTAGGAGCCATGGTGTGCCTATTATAATTCTGTGCTCATATTTATACTCATTTCCTCTGGGTAATTAACTCCCTGAGTGGAAACGCCTAGTTTTTGGGTTCTGCCAGGGATGATAAACAGCTGTCAGTCCTGCATCAGCTGGCCTCTGACAGTTTTCTGGTTATCTTAAAGCATTACATCACTTCAATGCATCTAATTTTCACTTCAATTTATTTACTAACTACCTAGCAGCTATTTTCTATGACTGCTTACAGGCTCCTTACAGCCAGCTTATTTCAACCACCAATTTGTGGCCAGTTTATAAAGTCAGTCTGTTCCAACTGCCAAACTGAGGGGTGCTTGGGCAACTTTTAAACTCTGCTCACCTCACTTACTCTTCTGGCACTCTGGAGCCCCAAGAGAGATGCTTTAAGGAACTCTCTCCAGCAGTCCTGTTCTTTTCAGTAACTGATGTCCTCTGGCAGCTTGTCCAGTTTCTTAGCCATACACCTTCAGCAGGGCAGTTTTAGCCACGCCCTTTCAACAGGGCAGTTCACAGAACTATGGTCTCAACTGTACTCTGTCCATTTCAGCAACTAAAGGATGCCAAGCTTTATGTGTTGCCAGATGCCAAGTTGAACTGCCTACTAATTCACTAAAGAGGCCCAATTTCTACCATAGCTTCAGTTAATGATGTATGTTCTTTTTAAACAAAACCACAATACCCTGCTATGCTCCTTTCTCCCAAAATGGTGGGGAACTGGAAAGCCCCCAAGTTTCCCAACCCAATCTTCTAGACAATCAGTTTACAATACTTTGTCTAGCTGCATAGGCCCAATGTACCTGGATAGAATTGATTGTTTTATTCAATGCACCTGGAATAGAATTGATTCTTCTTGCTTGGTTATGATTTTTCTCTGTAAAAACTCACTCTTAGAATGGATCAGGGACACAGTCCTGGTTCCTGAATCCAGGATCGTGTCCCTGATTGATCTGTCTTTTTTCCAGTATTCAATAAACTTCCATCAACCTGAGCCAGTGTTTGAGTGGTCAGTGTGTGACTATTCCTGAAGCCATAACACTAACAGCACACTTTGAGGTCTCTAAGAAGAAGATGGGATCCTCTCATGACAAATTCCCCTGGAATCTGGTTATGCTAACCACTGGGAACTGCCAAATGCCTCTTCTGCCACAAGGTTCTGTGCAAACAATGGACACCTTTGTGTTGGCTTCTGCATAATACAAAGCCAGAATTGCCACTAACCTAACAAACACCACTTCAGACTACAAACTGCTCAGGACATTCAAATTTCTGAGTTCTTACGAGACTGACACAAACACTTTATAGAACTTTGAAGCAAGAATATTTAATCTTAGGCTGCCAAAACAACCAAGCTGGACATTGTGGAACGCTTGGTAGAAAATAAAACTGCAACTTAATTACAAATTGTATTTATTAATAAGTATAAACTATAAGATTAGGCTGGCAGAGCAGCTAGTGGGCTGGTGGGAGGCTGGCAGGCCTGGCCTGCCTTAACTGGTGACCTGACTTGTCCTGGGGGAAAAGCCCTGGACCAAAGATGGCCTTCCTCACCTGCAACCTAAACTCTGTTAACTAATATCTTTATTAATAACTATATGTTATTATATTAGACCAGCAGAATTGCCGGCAGCCTGGAGAGACAGTCACCAGCTTCCATTGGGATGCCTGTGTTGCTTGGACTGGCAGCCTATGAGTCGCCAAGGTCCTTTCCCCAATAATTAAATACACCAAAACCTTTTAATGTCTCAACACTTAGCCCTTATCTGGGCAGACTCTCAACTAGCTAATCTAAATTAACTCAGACCACTTAATCCCAAACAACCATGTGGACTGTTACCTTCCAGTGTTCTCAAACACATCTGTCTGCTTCCATGTCTCCTGGCGAAAAGAGAAATTCCTCTGTGCAAAAAACAGAGTTCCCGTTTCTGTCTCAGGAAGTCCCACCTTCCTATGCTCTTTCTGCAGAGCTAATTGGCCATCAGCAACTTTTATTAACCAATCAAGAGAATGCCTCAGAAGGGGCAGAAACCAGATTTCCACATTGAAATAAGCCTAGCAGAAGTAATGTATTAGACCTTCCCCAACAAGAAATAGTTTCATTATTGTAAATAGTTTTATTTAGACAAAAGGGGGAAAATGTTTAATGACTTTCACCTGCTCAAATTAAGAACAGAGAATCATCTTTAGTTGATTTATGAACACCACACATTCTATACATGTGTTAATGCAGAAACATATATTACCTTTAAAAGTTTATATGTTTATGGAGCAAAAAGAGCAAACAACAAAGGTGACAAGTATCCCAGGTGATCCAGCCTCACAGAGTGTCTCAATAGCTGTTTCCTCAAAAATCTGCATACTGAGCAACTTCAAAATCACTAGCTCAGATGGTTCAGCCTTGCAGACTGTTTCAGCCAGGACTTCAGTGAAGTCCTATAATTTCTCAGCCCACAAAGACTGGACAACAAATGATACAACTAGCTTTCCTAGGACTTGGCCAATATCTCAATTTTCTTAGAGCTCCCAAAAGATGCCATTGCCATCAGAGAGCAGAAAGCAATTCTAAGAGATTGACACCTTATTGCCAAATGGTGGAATGGGTGGTTTTTGGTTGTTTGATGGGTGACAGATGTTTGTTGTCATTTTAGGGGGATTGGTTGCAAGTTGTTGATGGTCTTGGTTAGGGAGGAAACAAAGTAACTGGGGTTGGATTCATAGATTTCTTTCTCTCTTTTTTTCTCTCCTCTCTCCTTTTTCTCTTATCTAGTTTTAAAGAGATAAGGGGGGGAAGGAATGAAAAGAGAAAAGGAAGGGTATATAAATAATAAGATAAAAGTGTGGATTAATGAATCTATTATTAAGCTTGAAAGCAACAAGAAGATTCAAACATTTTACATAGGTATAGATTTTTGTATATTGTTACAAATTTAAGGTTATATTTTGTTACACATACTGTATTTATGTTTCAACTCTTGTTTAAGGTATTGTACCTATGCAATTCATTTAAAAATGCAATGTGAAGTTCTATTCCTTTTGAAAGCCACTATTACAAACTGTTTAGAATAATTAAGATATGCAAGTTAAGAGTCCATCAATCAAACTTGTGGTCTTCTTAGGTAGTAGTTCAGTTTATCACAGAAATAAGCTTTATTTAGCCTCCTGTAGATGTTTTCTAAGTTAATCAGATAGTAAATAGCTAGAAACAAGCAGTATTTGCCTATCCAAATATACTGAGATAGATAGGTGGTCTTCAAAAACATCAGAGAACTATAGAATATGGCATTTAAAAGAATTTTTAATAAGAGGCTTTTTGACAATTAGCCGTAACTACTCCTGGCAGGTCCCCATATTACTTCAAAGAAGATTAAGGGCATTGAAGAACATCTATATGGAGTTTTGCATCAAATGTGGCAAAGCTAGCCATGGGGAAAAAAACAAAATAAAACAAAACAAAACCAAAAAAACCTTGCCCTTGCCTCAACTTCTAACAGTATGCTGTCCAAGCTATGGACAAGCAAAACAGAAAGAAAGTCTGCTATCGAACTCTCCCAGTACACGGTAGGCAAGTCCTTCATAGTTTCTGCTTCACAGAAACATCTGTCAGATATTCTTGGCCAGTAGGCCAAAGATCTGAATGCTCCAGTATTGCCAAGGAAACTTGGGTCAGTGTCCAGGCAGACTGTAGTCTCTGCCATTTCTATAGTTTTGGAGGCTGCTTGCTCTGCATTTCCTGTTTACTCAAGTAGTAGTCATTATTCTCAGGTCTCTGGTGGGGTTGAGACTAGATAGTTATAATCTCACAATTAAGCTTAAGTTGTTTAGGATTTAAGAAAATTTTTAAGGTCAAAAAAGATGTTTTAGGTTGATAAATGCAAGTTATGAATGAAAGGGATTAAGTACAGAACTTTGGACTCACCAAAATAGGATAGTACAGTACTTTCTCCAAGGGTTACCAAATACAAATGGACTTGACATTTTGAATGTGACTCTTACCAGATAGTTTATAGTCTACTGATGTTAGAGAAATTCTTTAATTTAGACAAAAAGGAGATAATGCTGCAGGATATTTGATCAGATAATGGACCCAAGATTGTGTACTGGAAGAACCTGTTTGTAGTTGTTGTGTGCCTTAGCCCTAGCACACACTTTTTTTTTTTTTTTTGGTTTTTCGAGACAGGGTTTCTCTGAATATCTCTGGCTGTCCTGGACTCGCTTTGTAGACCAGGCTGGCCTCAAACTCACAAAGATCCGCCTGCCTCTGCCTCCCAAGTGCTGGGATTAAAGGCGTGCGCCACCACCGCCCGGCTTTAGCACACACTTTTAATACAAGATCTTTCTGTTTATTGTAAACAGGATTAAATAAAGTCAACCATAGGTTTAGCACACACTTTTAATACAAGATTTTTCTGTTTATTGTAAACAGGATTAAATAAAGTCAACCATAGGTTAAGAGGCATAGCAAGCAACCGGTTGACAGAGAGTGAGCATACGAATTAAAATAGAGAGTGAGAGGAAGTCAGGAGGATGGATAGAGAGACAGTGCACAGGAAGTAGAAAGGAAGAACATTCCTTTGAAGGGTTTTTGAGACAGTGTGGAGAAGGAGAGTAGGGTTTTCTTTCTGGGATGTTGTTCTAGAGGGGGAAGGTCAGCTGGTGCTTTCTCTGCCTTTCTGAGGTAGCAGGCTTTCACCCCAACGTCTGGCTCCTGAGTCTTCATTGATAAATTGAATGTTGAGATTTTGTAAAAAAAACAACATTCTATTTCTTTTGAATTTTTCTATTTATTGATTGATGGATTGGTGTGCTTGTGTATGTTTCCTTTGTGTTTGTGTTCATGTTTTTGGATACATAGGTGCCATAGCACATATGTGGAGGTCAGCAGGTAAGTTGTAGAAGTCAGTTCTCTCCTCCAATCAGTGGGCCTTGAGGATTTAATTCTACATATATGTAGGTTCTTCAAGTCAAACACAGGTCATCAGGTTTATGTATCAAATGAATTTACTTTCTGAACCATCTTGGAAGCCTTGGGATTTGTTTTCTAATATAGAGAAATAGCTCAGTAGCGTGGGAGGATTGGTCATGACTCTGTGATCACAAGGGCATTTATTGTTTTCTGAAATTTGCTTTTGTGTATGTCCAAATTCTTCAACCTATAACATTTCTGAAAAAATTTTTTAAAGAACTTCAAAGATCATGGATAACATGGGTTGGTGGATCCTCAATATAGATACTGTGGGAACAATGTAGGGGTTATCATGTGTGAAATATGGGTTAAAACAGTTTCGCTTCAGCTACTGGACAATTTTCTTCTTGGGCCCACCTGGGGAGTTTCTACAAATCTGTGCCCAGAGCAGCCTGGCCACAGCTGCTTCTGGGCTTGCAAGTCCCTTAGGAGACAGTGTGCTTGTTGTCGTACTTCCTGTAGTCTGTAGATGATGCCCAGATCTGAGACCTTGGATGCAGAGAAGCTAGGAAGCCTCAGGAAAAGGTGAGAAAACTCTTAATGGCTCTGGGATTTAGTGACCACTCACCTCCACTATCTCACTATCAACATTCTCCCCACAGTCTATAAGCCTAGATTTCCCACTGTGGTCTTAGGCTCAGGTCCTTGATCAAGGGCAATCTCCCAGATAAAAGCCCCCTTCACTTCTAGCCACTGCCCCATTTGGGGCTGTCCTATCATTGGCTGTTTGGCCCCCGGCAGGCATGTGGCTGTGTGCCCTCCTTCCTGCTCTCTTAGGCTGTCTCTCTGGGTCTACACTTTCTGGACCAAGAGCCTGGCTGTTGCCAAGGCACAGCCCTCGCTTTGATCGTCCTGGAGACATCACAGTGGCAGGCAGCTTCTCCATCTTTCACTTCTCTAATGGTACCCTGTCTGATTTCACTGCCCCACCAGCTGGGTTGCAGGCTTCAAGGTAAGTGTTGGATATGGGGCAGAAGGCTGTGAAAGCCAGAAGAATCTTCACAAGGTTGTGCAAAGCCTTAGATTAGGGTTAATTCTCAGAATCCCAACTAGATGGCCACCACCATTCTCTGAGTATACATGCAGTAACTCTGTTGCTCTCCTTTTACATCATGTTTCTTCCTTTCTTTACTGTTTGTAGCAGAATGAAACATAGACTGCTCATGGACTGGTTGTGATATATGTGCTCCACAGTTTAAGTGGATTCTTGATTTCCTGTATATCCTTGCTTCTTTAAATAGTGTCTAGGTAGGTGTGTTTGTTGAATGAACAAATGTGTAAGTAATGGAGTTTTTGTCAGTCATCAGCCCCTATGGTTCCTCTCTACTGGATTCCTTTTGCTTGGCATTTTTTTCTAAGAGTCTCATGTTACCTCCAATTCACTAGTAGTCAAAGATGACCTTCAATTTCTCTTCCTTGTACCTCCTCCACCTCCTTGGTCTTTGGATTATAAGAGTGTAGTATACACTCAGTTTTTTAGGATCAAACTCCATGAACTGAGCCACATTCACAACCCCCCTTTGCTTATTTTTTCCTCAGCTTTTCTAACATACTGTTGCACACTGTCGCTCCCAACACACCTTTTGGGTTATTATTATTTAATTGTTAAATTTAACTTCATCATTTTTTATTGCCACAGTTGCTGAGTATGGGGTGTATGACTGTCCTCCTAGGACCCAGGAAGCAGAGAGGCAGGAGAATTGATAGTTTCAGGCAGGATTGGGTAAAAATGAGACTTGAGTCAAGTACAGTCATGAAGAGTGTTTTCTAAAGCAACTGCCATCATTTTATATTCAACCACAAGTCAAGGGACTTTCGTTTTTGGTTTTTTACATTTGACAGCACTTTAAATCACCTTTTTTTGTGACCATATGACACCTTGTACCCAGACTCATCTGTAACTCCTTGTATAGTTTAAACTAGTCCAAACATAGAATTGTAGGCATAAGCCACCACAAAGGCTTGCCTTTTGTTCCTTTTTATTTTGAGACAGTATCTGGCTGTGTAGATGAGACTAGCCTAGATGTCACTTTCTTCCTGCCCCACATGAGTGCTGGAATCACAAATATGTGCCACTATAGTTGGCTACCAATTTATTTTTTTAAGCCAATGAGTAATAATTGCATGTATGTACTGGATACAATGCAATGTTTTAAAAATATGTATACATTTTTATAGGATATTAATCAAACTCACCAACAAATCTATCATTTGAACACTTATGTTTTGGTGATGTGAACATTTAAATTCTCATGTGGGGTGGTAGATAGAGATAGGAGAATCAGGAGTTTGAGTCTTAGGGCTGGGGAAATGCCTAGGTTGGTAAAGAGTGTGTTGTGCGAGCATGAAGACCTAAGTTTGGATTCCCATACCCACGTGAAAGCCTAGCATGTTGAGCACAGGTAACACAGAGACATGCAGGTTCCTAAAGATTACTGACCAGCAGCCTAGCTGAATGCACAAAGTTCAGGTTGGGCGAGATAAGCTGTCTCAAAAACTAAGGTGGAGAGGGTCCATTAAGATGGCTCATGGGTAAAGTGGTTGGCATGCAAGGCTCATGGATGACCTGAACTTGTTCCCTTCCTGGAACCCACATGAAGGTGGAAGGAAAGAGCTGACTCACAAACTTGTTGCCTGACCTCCCCGTGTTGCAGCATGTTGCAACAGAATAATGCTTTTTAAAAGGTGGAGAAATAATTAAGAAAACTATTGTTACATCACACTAGCCATTACCCTGCAAAGGTGAAACACTCATACACACACACACACACACACACACACACCTGCACACATAGATACCAAGAATCATTGAACTAGATACTAGAAATCTATCTGTGGCTTATCCATGCATGTAGGCACATCTACATATCGACATATAAAAGATGTTCAAGGTCATTCTCAGATATATAATAAGAGTGAGGTCAAACAGGGTCATATGGAGACTCAGCCTTAAAACAGAAGCAACTATACTCTCAACATTAACAACTAAAAAATTAATTTAGGTGTCATAACATCAGTCAGATGTGGTGCCACTTGCCTTTAATCTCAGCACTCAAGTGGGAGAGGCAGGTGGATCTCTATGAGTTTCAGGACAGTTGGCACTACACAGAAGGACCATGTCTCATCCTCTCTCTCTCTCTCTCTCTCTCCCTCTCTCTCTCTCTATATATATATATATGTTCTTCTCTCCTTCCTTAAACACATCCCACATGTACTTTACCTTTCAAATTCATTGCTTTGTATTCTTTAATTATCATTGTTGCATAAATATGTAAATAAATATATAAATAATCTATCAATATGATTTGTTGTTGCTTGCATGTATGTTTTAAAATTTTCATTAGGTTTGTTCTTTTGTGATTTCATATTTTTATACAATGCATTTAGTTTATTCTCAACCCCCAGCATCTCTTATTTTCCTTCCACACCTGTCATTCCCTCTTCTACCTGCAGTTCTTTTCCCACATTCATGCCTTTTCCTTTTGCACTCACCAATTTTAACCAGGGTTGTCTTGTGTGGCTTTGGGTTTTGAATGTCCATTGGAGCTGGGTGGGTTCATCTGTTGGTTACACTACAAGGTATACAATGATCGATTTTCTCCCAAAATACTTAAGTTGCCAATCATTCATCACACAAGAGAAGGGACACACAAGGAAATTTCCAATGCATAATTGGGTGTAGATTGACTGACATGCCTGCACTGTTTGAGCCATGTCCAGAACACAGGATTTCATGTCTGTTCCTCATATCTTCTGGCTCTTAATTTCAGCAATTCTGAAGTAGATACTAGTTACTAATAATTGTAACCAATAATGCTAGGCAATAGATTTTTTCTTTGTTTTTAGAGACAGAGTCTCTCTATAGCTCTGGCTGCCTGGGTCTGGCTATGTAGACCATACTCAGAGATCCACCTGCCTCTCCCTCCTGAGTGTGAGAATAAACATGTGTGCCACCAAACCCAGCTCATGCATTAGATCTTCAGATGTCCCTCCTGTCTTCTGAGACTACCCCCTTTGATTACCTTCTCCTCCGTCCCTCTGGCTCCCCTTTGTGTACTCTGCATTGTGCTCCTGCACACATCTGTGCACACGTATCTGTGAGATGTATGTTTTCACTTGTGTGATTTGAGTCACAGTGTGTATTCTTGTACGTTTGCCCAGAATGAGTGACAAATGTGGATTTGTCTTTCCCTCAGCGTTTCCATGTGGGGCTACCGTGTGGCCCAGAGTTTCGTCTTTGCCATTGAGGAGATTAATAGGAGTGCTCAGTTGCTGCCCAATTTGACACTTGGCTTCTCCATTCGAAACTCTGGGGACTCAGTGCATGGAGCCCTCCATGAGACAATGGGGTTTCTCACAGGACAGGAGGAGCCTGTCCCCAACTACACATGTCGGCGTGGCTCTCCTCAGGCTGCCATAGTTGGGGACACACGGTCATCCCTGTCTGTCTCCATGGCCAGACTTCTTGGGCTGTACAAGTTTCCCCAGGTGAGTTGCTCATAGTGTTATTCCTTCATGAATGTAGTGCAGTCTCTTAATGATGATAGTGAAATTGGTGTGATGGTCACAGTAGTGAGGAGCTCCACTGTGGAGCCAGGCTCCCCGAACCATTCTCCATGTCCAGCATTGTTCTCTCTTCCCTGAATAACGTCATCCCCCCACACTGACAAGGAAACAGAGACACTTTTTTTTATTAAAAATATTTTTAAAGATTTACTTCCTTTTATGTTATGAATATTTTGCATATATATGCACACATACATATATGTATGTAGCATATGAGTGCCTGATGCCCATGGAAATCAGAAGAGCATATTGTAGTTACTAGAATTGGAGTTGTTGATGGTTATTAGCCATCATGAGTGTGCTGTGAATTTAACCCAGGTCCTCTTAAAGAGTAGCAAGTAGTGTCAACCACCTAGCCATCTTTCCAGTGCCTTATTTATTTACTTGTCTTATTTATTAATTATTATTATATATTATTATTGTTAAAGAGAGGGAGAAGAGAAGAGAAGAGAAGAGGAGAGAGAGAGAGAGAGAGAGAGAGAGAGAGAGAGAGAGAGAAAGCCCCATGGTGCCCTTGGCAGTTCAGAAGACAACCTTTGAGAGTCAATGTTTTTTTCTTCTACTATATTGGTTCTGGAGATTAAACTCTGGTTTCCAGGATTGGTGGCAAACACCTTTACAGGAGGAACCATCTTTCCATCAAACAGAGGAAAAAACTTATCAATAAGCTGGTCTAGCTGTAGAAACTAGAGCTGAGATTTGATTACTACAGTTTATTTGAGAACATTTTCATCTTCCTTAAAAGAGACACACCCCCTCAAGTCCACCGACTACCATCCCATCATTCCTACCCAGAGGCAACTTGAACTTCTAACCTACTTTCTGTCTCTGTAGATTTTCCTTTTCTGGCGATTTCATATAAATGGACTCACATTATATGTAGATATCAGGGCTGGGTTCTTTCACTGAGCAAGCTATAAGAAGCATCTATGTTATAGCATGTGCCAGCATTTTAATCCTTATCAATAATTATTATGCAGTTTTACAGCTCTGAGGAGAAAGGTGTCCTGGCAGTTGAAAGTCAAGGAATACCTCAAAGTCATACTACAAAACAAACTTCACACAAGAGGTTTATTGGGAGAGACAAACCAAGAGGGTGGCTGCTTCTGCTTGGGTGAGGAGCAGCAGAGAACTGATGAGAAGACAGGGTTTATATAGTGTTTCTTGGGGTTGGAGCCTTCCATGTTGGAGCTTTCCAGTGTGGGGATTGGTGGATTTTCAAGTCCAGAGCTTGGGGCAAGCTCACAGTTGGTGGAATTTCAAGTCCTGTAGGGTGGCTGCTGAGTCTAGCTGTTAGGGTAGTTAGAGTGTTCTGTGGGTGGACCCTGGTAGTTGAAGGTCTTCAGGGGAGGGTCTGGTCACTCCTGTGCCTTGACAGACTTCCAGTTTTAATCCATATTATGCAAAGACTATGTTTTCCTTATTCATTTATCAGTTCATATACCTTTGAATGTGAGGTCTGCTGATGTAGTAGGAGACTTACCTCCCAAATCTGGGCCTGTTTTAGAAATTTATGAAACCTTTAGGAAAAAGACCACGTGAGGTGGTACTTAAGGTTCATTACATGGTCCAGTTCTTGTATGTTCTCTGCTTTCTGTTCCACCAAGATATGAGGAGGTGAGTATTCCTAGGTGCACATCTACCAGCATGGAGCCATCTGCTGCCGTGTGTATACTTATCACGTGGATTACATTTTCTCAAACTGTGATCCTAAGTCTTCCTCACACTAGTTGCTTCTTGTCAGGTATTCTGATCACTACTACAGCTGTCTTCTTTGGAGAGCTGATGCATGCTGTTTCTATGAATATTTGAGTATAGTGTTATTAAAAAATGTTTATATACTTTTGAATACTTTAGGAATATAAATAGAATTCTTGGGCCAAATAGCTACTCTCTTGCACCATTTAAGCAATCACTAAAATGTTAATTAGCTTTTCCTTGCTGTGACATCCATTTCTGAGAGAAACAAGTTAAAAGAGGTAAGATTTATTTTGGCTCAGTTTCTGAAGTTTCACACCTTTGCCATCCAATGCCATTGTTTCTGGGCCTGTGGTAAGGCACAGTTTCATGGCAGAAGTGTGAGGCAGTGCAGACATCAGTGGTCAGGAATCAGAGATACAAAAGTGGTGGGAGACTCAATACATGTCATCAGGACACAGCTTCAGATATCTGATCCCCCAAAGCAGCTCCCACCTATCCATGGGGTCTGTATAGTGCCACCCTTATGAATCTATTAAAGGATTAACCTTTTGATTATGTTAGAGCCCTCAGGGTCCAATGATTTCCCAGAAACCCATCTGGTTAGAACCAAGTTCCCACTATGTGGTCCTTCTGGTAACATCTCAGATTCAAATAATAATAGTCACTGCAAGGGCTGGCATGTTGCTCAGCTGCTAGAACACTAGCCTAGCACACAAGGCCCTGGGGCGGATCTCTAGTGCTCCTGTACTGCAGTAGTCTGGTGGGGGAGACAGGCGATCCAATGTGCAATACCCTCCTCAGCTTTATATGACATTGAGACCAGCATTGTCTAGTTGAGACTTTTTCTTAAAATTAAAATGTAGAATACATATTCATTCTTGCTTTACATTAACATAAGTGTTAAATGAAGATTTGGATTTAAATCTATTTGATTTGACTGTGAGGTCTATAATTTTGAGTAAATTCCAGTCTTTTAAAATGTCTCACATTTGTTAATTTTCTCTGTCAGAAGGCATTTTTCCCCTTTCCAGTGTAGCTGAAACCATGCCATTCACAGAACTCTATCCAAGGCCTTATTTATAATGACTAGAGGGTTGATTCTTACTAAAATGCTGCTGAAGTGGAGGTTTCTGTAAGATATGTAATTTTGTTTGTTTTTAGACACAAATTCTTACCCTGAAGACCTATCTGGCTTAGAACTCACTATGTAGATCAGGCTGGGCTTGAAATTGCAGCAACATTCTCCTGCCTCAGCCTCCAAGTCATACATTACAAGTGTGTTTCACCATTCCTGGCTCTAAGGCAGGTTTATTTCTTTCTTTGAAATTCTGACATAGTTAACATATGTGACTGTGACTCCATGAGTATATGCATGTGTGTGTGTGTGTTCATGCATGTCTGTGACTGCACATGAACCTTTGGATATCTTTGGAGGCAAGAAGAGAGCATCATAGTGGCTTCCTTTGTTGTTCCCCACCTAAATCTTTTAGTCAGGATCTCTCCCTGAACCTAAGGCCTATGATTTTTTTGCTATGCTGCAAGCTAGAAAGCTTCATCCAGCCTCCTGTCTGAACCCCTCTTGGAGCTTAGGTTACCACCATGAAGGAGATGCCCAACTTATTACATTAGTACTGGGATCTGAGCAACTCGACTCATGATTCTGCAATGATTTCTTAACTATTGTGGTATCTCTCCATACTCTCAAATGTAGGCACATTTAAGTGATTAGAAAATTCATTTTTCTCCTCTGTATATGATGACACATTCAAAACCAAATTTTGTTTCTGTTTTTGCAGGGGTGTGTGTGTTTGTTCAAGTACATGAACTGTAGCATTGGTGTGGAGGCTAGAAGGCACGAAGTGACCTCCTTCATCACTCACCACCTCTGCCTTTGAGGCAGGTTCTCTCTTTGATCCAGAGCATGTGGTTTTTACATAGACATGAGGCTATTAAGCTCCATTCAGCTTCCTGTGTGCACCCCTTATGAAGCTGAGATTACAGCCGTGAAAGGAGTGCCTACCTCATTGCATGGGTACTAGGGTCTGAGCTCATGACTTTTCACCATTGAGGCATCTCTCCATCCTCTCAAATTTAGGCACCTTTAAATGATTAGAAACTTCAGTTATTCCTCTGGGTTTGATGACACACCTGAAAGGAAACTTTATTTCTAGTTTTTGCAGGGGTGTGTGTTTGTGTATGCAGCATCTCTCTGTGTAACACAAGTGGCCCTTGAACTCTTGATCCTCTTTCCTCAGATTCCTAAGTGCTGAACACTTTCATGCCCAGAACAGAAAGCTGATATATTGAACATAGTCAAGGACTTGTTTCCAAACTTGTAGTGCTAGAAGATAAAGCCTCAGTTAAATTTGAGTTCCAGGGACTAGAGAGATGGCTTAGAGGTTATGAGCACCTGGCTGCTCTTACAGAGGACATAAGTTTCATTCTCAACATCTATATGGAGACTCAAAACCATCTGATAGTACATTTCCAGCAATGGGACTCCCTCTTCTGCCCTCCAAGGGCAGCAGACACATATGTGGTGTACAATCATACATGAGGCCAAAACAATCATACATGGAAAATAATAAAAATTTGAGTTTCAGAGAAAAAAATTATTTCTGTCTAAGTTTGTCTCAATATTTCTATTAAAATATAATTTGTTTTCAACTAGTAAAATGTGTTTTGTAGGATAAACAATAAAAAATGATTATTGTTTTTTCTGCAATGTAAACAGAGCTTGATATCTTCTATTTTTATTGCCCAGTGTGGCAAGACCACCTATATGAGATTGAGCCAGTTGTATCCTTCTACAAAAACCAACCAGATGTTAAGGTCTTTTGTGTTAAGACAATATAACCTTTATACAACTTGTAGTTGCAGGAGAATGTTTTACACTCATACTATGAGATTGAGCAACTACCTTCTGTGCCTCCCTCAAAAAAAAAAAAAACCTCACAGACACAGAACCCCATTTGTCACCTCTCCAAGAACTGTCTGTTTTGAGAGCATGGTAACATCTCTTTCTCAAGAAATTGGCAAATCAGACTCCTATTTTTCTCAAACCTTGAAAATCACACTGGTGCTCTGATAAGTTCTTACCATGGACATTAAGATGGCTCACCAAGTAAAGGTGCTTGCTACCAAGCCTGATAACTTAAATTTGAGCTTCAGGAGCCCACCTGGTAGAAGAAGAAAACCAGCCCCCACAATTTGTCTTCTGATGTCTGCATATGTATCATTTTACACACACACACACACACACACACACACACACACACACACACACACACACACTAAAAAAAACCAACCTAACAGCTATGTCCAAACCAGAGAGTCAGGCCAAGCCTAGCTGAGATGCAAGAATTAAATATGAGGGGCAGTGGAAAGGACAGATGCTGAGAGGAGAACTAGTAAAGCTATCCCACAGGGCTGTCTGGGATGATCGACTGGTGAAGGACACAGAGCTGCTTGATAGAACCAGCAAAATCCCAAAGCATGATACTCAAGTCCTTTCATGAAAATCCTTTTAGATTTTAATGTACATTTATATGTATGTGTATATGTCTATGCCAAAGATGTGGGAGGAAGCCAGAAGACAGCAACAGATTTTTGGAGCTGGAGATACAGGCAGTTGTGAGCCACCTGGTGTGGGTGTTTGGAATCAAACTTGGGTCCCTTATAAGAACAAGTAGGTCTCTTACCTGCTGAGCTATCTTTCCCAGCCCCTTCCTTCCTACACTCAAATCAGACCATCAGCTTTCACCTGAGTCCTGGATCTCATCCACTCCTACATTGCATGGCTCTTCCTTAACAGGTCAGTCATGGATCCTCACTACCCAGCCTGAGTGACAAAATCCAGTTCCCATCTTTCCTTCGGACCTTGACTAGTGACCTCACATCCTCTCATGTAGTTACCCATCTGATAATCCACTTTCAGTGGTCCTGGGTGATCATTCTGGCCCAAGATGATGACTTTGGCCAGCAGGCCAGTGCTGTGGCCACTCAGGTGCTGAGCTCAGCTGGTGTGTGCATTGAGTTCCACATCCATGTCCCTTCCCATCAGTCCATGGGGAAGATTGAAGAAGCTGTCCAGAAGATGCGGAAATGCACAGCCAAGGTTGTTCTGGCTTTCCGAAGCAACTCAAATTTTGAGCTCATTCTGTGTGGCTGGGTGTCCCTATCTCAGGCCAGGTCTGGGTCAGCAAGGACACACTGCACATGTCTCTGGCCCTGACCATTCCAGGCATTTCCCATGTCTTGGAAGGCACATTTAGCCTTCTACCTCACAGCAGCAGGGCCATAGGCTTCCCTGAGTTTCTTGATCACCTGCATCCCAATAAGACTCCAGAAGACATGTTTATAAAGAAGTTCTGGGAGTTCACCTTTGATTGCACATGGCCCCACCAGAACAGCACAGTGGCAGAGGGTGTCCAGTTCTGCTCAGGGAATGAGAGTCTGAAAAACAAGCAGCATCCTTTCGCAGAAGTGAGTAAAATTGATGCTGCTTACACAGCCGTCTACAGCATTGCCCATGCCCTGCATGATATGATAGCCTGTGGGCACCAGCATGGGAAAGGTACAGACTCCCAGGACTTCCAGCCCTGGCAGGTGAGAGACACATGTGTGGAATGTATGGTTCAGTGATGGTTGGGGAACATGACATTGGTTTTTATCGCCAACTGTATGCTCTCATACAGGACATCTCATCCTGGCAACTGAGAGGCATCTTAGAAGCAACATTGGACAAGAAGTCCATGCTATGTGTGTGATCTCAGATGAACTCAGTCCCTGTGTCATTGCTTGACCTAGCAAATACAGGATGCCTTATAAAATTAATATCTCAGAGAAGAGTAAATAGATTTATTTTAGTGTCCCAAATTTGAGGTTTCATAAAGAATGGATAACTTTTAGCATAGGTATGCTGTTAATCAGCATTTCAAACAGTTATCAAATATTATTTATTTGTGCATGAGTGTGGGCACCTGTGTGTAGGCATGCTGGCACACACGGGGTAGGATGGGCACAAATGTGTAGATACATGTGGGAAGGTCTGTGGATAATGTGAAAAATTACTTTCAATCACACTTTTACCTTATTCTTTGGGACATGATCTCTCACTCAAATCCAAAACTTTTTTGTGTGGTCAGTCTTGCTAGCCAGGGTGCTCTGCGCATCTCCTGTGTCCACCTTCTCAAGCTGTAATTATATAGGAGCTTCCACATCCACCTGACATTTAGGTGGGTTCTGGGTATTTTAGGTCTTATTCTCAAGCCTGTATGATGAGTAATTTAATCACCAAGCCAACTCCCATGTCCTTATCTATTTTTCTATCTTAAAGTATTATTTGATAATTTCAGACATTTATATAATACATTTTGTTCATTTTGTCCCCAACCTATCTCACTCTATATGTATGTATGTATGTATTTATGTATTTATTTATTGTCTGTCTGTCTTCTCCAATCCAATCAGGGTATACATATTATTCACTGGTGAGGGAACCAGGAGGTAGTATGTTTTCATAACCTCCATTGAGATGACTTGAGTCTTACTGTGCCTAGTGAAGATGCACATGGGATTGAACCAGATGGACAGTGACCATTGTTGACATTCTTGGTTGAGAGTGACAGATTAGAAATTACATGAGGCCTGACTTGGTGGTCCATTCCTGTTATCTTAGCCCTCAAGAGGTTGAGGCCAGAGAATTGAGGTCAAGGCCAACCTGGGCTACACAGCAATACACTGTCATAAAATAAACATATATGAATGTGATGATAACTGTGTGTGTGTAATCTATGAAGAAGGTGTAAAGCAGATGGAGTGAGCAGCAAGTGAAGGGTGGAGTAAGGCCTGAGAAGTTCTCTCTCTCAGGGAATATCTGAGTTCTAGAGAAGAGAATGAGAAATCTCACCATGGGAAGCAGTGATAACATTGCACATGGCAGGGAGAGCATGTGTCACTACACTAGAATGGTGACAAAAAAAGAAGAGCCATATGTGTGAGACTGAAAAAGTGTGAGAGACTGGTCTGAGTGATGGGAAGCCTAGGTGGGCTGGCGCCAAACTGTGGAAGTCTTGTAGGCTTTGGTGTCTAAAGAGTATGAAGGGCCGGGCGTTGGTGGTGCACGTCTTTAATCCCAGCACTCAGGAGGCAGAGGCAGGCGGATCTCTGGGAGTTCGAGGCCAGCCTGGTCTACAAAGTGAGTCCAGGACAGCCAGGCTGTTACACAGAGAAACCCTGTCTTGAAAAACCAAAAAAAAAAAAAAAAAGAGTATGAAGGGAAGGAAGTTTGAGGATAGTAGTGCACAGCCAAGTGAGACCTTGGAGCCAGCATCACATTGTGATGGTTTGGGGTTTAATTTTAAGGCTGGGGAGATGGTAAAGGGACTTGTCCACAAGGATAAGTTGGATTCCCAAGTCACATATGGCAGCAGACAGAGAGAACATTCCTGAGATTTGACCTCTGAAATCCCAATAATGTGTGAGCTTTATGCACACACATACATACACACACACATCTACCCACACACCTACACACATAGTGTTATAGGTTGAAAATTAGCTGGATTAGTTATTATGAATTATTAATTTACTAATATTAGAACATTTTTGTGATTCCCTCTAAATATCACAGGTCCTTGAGCCCCCTTGGGGCTAGTTTTAGGATGAAGGGCTTTGTATCACTGCAGAGGCAAATAGCCTGTGGAATTTTGCATAAGACCTTGGGGACTGGCCGAGGCTAGTCTACAATATTTTCCTTTATTTCTCAGCTGCTTCATACCCTCAGAAAGGTTCACTTCAAGACTCCTGATGGAATTGAGATTATGTTTGATGCCAACGGAGATTTGGTATCAAAATTTGACATTCTCCAAGGGAAGAAGACCATCGAGGGTATATTCCGTTTGGTCCATGTAGGCATGATAGACCCTCAAACCTCTTCAGGGAACAAGATGATGGTCCATTTGAAGGAGGAGCTCCATGTGAGTTGCTTGAATGTAGAAATGACTCTTGTCCTAGAGTGTTAAAGTCTCAGGGAAATTGCAAGTCCAGGGTTTCTCATTACTACTTGTGCATGAAGTGGATGTGACTCTGGATTGAGCCAGTCAGTTATAACTGACTACGCTCTTTATCTCATAAGCAACCTTTCTCTGAATGATACTGACTGACCAGCAAAAATGAACATATGAAAGCTCGTGTTGGAGAGAATGTTCAGTGGTTAAAGTGTTTGCTATACAAGCACAAGGACCAGACTTTTGATCTCTAGAACACTTGGACATGCTGAGTGGGCAGCATGGCCCACCACTAATTTCATTCTTGGAAGGTGGAGACAAGGAGATGTCCAAAGCAAGCTAGCTAGTAAGACTATTCTTATTAATGAACTTGGGTTTTACTTTGAGACTCTGCCTCAATGTGTATAGTGGAAAAGCAATTCCCAACATTAACCTTGGGCCTCCACATGCACTTGTACATATGTGTGCATGCTCCCACATAGATATAAAAACAGATATACAGATATTTACATCATATGCACTCATGAAAAATGGGGGAAAAGAGCATTCCAGGATTACAAAATAGTATCAGAATCTGCACATGGTGGTCCCTAAGGATATTTTCATGTCAGTGTTCAGGAATTGCTCTGTGAAGAGGAAGACAGTGACTCACCAAGACAAACACTTTCCCATGGACCATCTGGTAGGTGGACTCAGCAGACACTGTTTACTTGCTGTGTTATATTTTCCCCACCATGACAAATGTCTGAGAAACAGTGTGAAGTGAAGAAAAGTTCTATTTGACTCATGGTTTGAAAGTTCCAAGGCCAGATAGGTCCAAATCTTTGGGTGTGTGTGGTTGTGACAGTATCTCATTGCAGCAGCAAGCGTGTATGGTGGAAGAGGTTGCCCAATTCAGGAGTCCAGAAGTGGAGAGGTGGGGCTATAGGTAGATATGGTAGATTAAAAGGTTATGTCTCACCAGTGCCTGGCAACTGTTACCCACTTTCTCCAATTAGATCCCAGGTCCTATGTCCACTATCGACAATAGCTTATCAAATTATGAATCCACTGAAGAATTATTCCATTGATTAGGTCACAGGCATCAAGATTCAATCATTCTTCAAAAACACACCATCTGGTTACCAGTGGTCCAACACACAAGACATTGGCAACATTTTAAATTCAAATCCTGACAATTATTAAGAAAATGATCAGTTGTTTTGAGATAGGCCTGTCTATGTGTGTAGTCTCGTGCACAGAAATTCCTGCGTACGCCCCGGTGGATAGAGTCAGCTCCTCTGCAACTTGGTCTATCTTTGTTCCTGTGGCATCTCAGGTCAATGGTGGCCTTAAGGTTTTCCACATGAGAAGGAGGTTCCTATTCTTGGATTTCTCAAGGATGAAGGACACATGCTAAGTGTTGAGAGGATTCTTTGGAAGTGCCTGTCAGTGGGCTTCATCTGTAGGGTTTTCTGATCCCTTCTGTTGTGAAAGATCTCAGCATCCCACACTTCCATCTTCATAATCTTTGCCTGGAAGTTGGCTGTGATAAGTGAAACTGAGTCATCCTTTGTAGGTCCCATATAGTAAGAGGACCATTGGGAATACACTGTGTGTGTGTGTGTGTGTGTGTGTGTGTGTGTGTGTGTGTGTGTCTGTGTGTGTGTGTGTCTGTGTGTGTGTGTGTGTGTGTCTGTGTGTGTGTGTCTGTGTGTGTGTGTGTGTCTGTGTGTGTGTGTGTCTGTGTGTGTGTGTGTGTGTGTCTGTGTGTGTCTGTGTGTGTGTGTGTCTGTGTGTGTGTGTGTGGAGGGAGTCAACACCTACAGTTTTTCTCTTATTGAAGCCCAAGAATACTTTATTATTAGAGTTTAATAAAAAAAAAAAACAACAACAGGGCAGTGAAACTATAAAGCTGAACAGTTTCACAGGGGAGGGAGATGGGGAAGAGGAGGAATGCAGTCATGTCTTCTGACTTAGGCATGGAGGCCAGCAAGCAGACATAAGTCTGCAGGGGTCTTGAGAAAGAAAGAAAGGAAGGAAGGAAGGAAGGAAGGAAGGAAGGAAGGAAGGAAGAGAGAAAAGAAAAGAAAAGAAAAGAAAAGAAAAGAAAAGAAAAGAAAAAAGCGAAAGGTGAGAGTAATGAGGGAAGCATGCCTAGGCTACAGACTATATCCAAAAGATAGAAAGAAGAGATAAAAAGAAGAAAAAGGAAAAATCCTGCTTATCTGACACAAGACGACTGACTTAACAGAAAGGTGTGGCAGGGCTTCTGTAATGTCTGACAATATTTATAATTAATTTTCAATTTTTATTTTACATAAATCTGGATGTTTTGCCTGAATATATATTTGGGTATTTTGTGTGGTATTTGGTGTGTACCTGGTGTGTGCAGTGGCCAGTATAGGGAATAGGATCCTCTGGAACTGAAGTTACAGTGTGAAGAGCTATGTGGGTGAGGTGCTATGTAGGTGGTGGGATTTGAACTCTGCTTCTCTTGCAGAGCAGCCTGTACTCCTGACAGCTGAGCCATCTCTGTAGCCCCCATACCTTCTAATGTTGATGTAGCAGCCACAGAGAGATTGCAAAGTCATCACATTGCACTGTTCAGCTAAGTTTTTGAAGCCCTTAGCCAAGGAAGCCAGATGTAGCCCTTCCTCTGTTATATACCATGGTACCTCTTCAGTCTCCATTTCTTGGGACTGACATGCTTTCTGAAAGGCATCTAATGTAGTGGGTTGAGAGGACACTGTTCTGTTCTGCTTCTTAGGGTGAGGTCAAGCATCTGCATCCCAGGAGAGCCACTGGTGACACTGTGCTCACTGTTACTAGGTGCCCACCTCTGTCTGCAGTGAAAGCTGCCTTCCAGGGTCCAGCCAAGTTCCCCATCTGGGAGCCCCACAGTGCTGTTTTGATTGCAGACCCTGCCCTGAGGGACAGTTTGCAGACCAAAGAGGTAAGTGCACATGGAGCTGGAATCTGAGGGATCCACAGGGCACAGTGAGCCTCATGTGTTTCTCCTTTGTCTTACTGTTCTACTGCTGTGAAGAGACACCATGAGCTTTTAAAAGTAAAGCATTGAACAGGGACTTTATTTAGAGTATCAGAGGCTGTGTCTATCCTGGCAGGAAGGATGGCGGCAGCCAGACAAGCATGGTGGCCCTGTAGTAGCTGAGAACTTACATTGTGATCCATAGAGAGCAGGCAGGCAGAGGTGTGGAGAGTAGACCTGGTGTGGAATTTTGACCTCCCCAGTGACACACCTCCTCCAATAAGGCTACTCCTCCCATTCCATCCCCAACATACCACCAACTAGGAACTGAACATTTAAATATATGAGCCTATGGAGACCATTCTCATTGAAACCACCATTCCTATATACTGAGATGTTGCATAGTGTGTGCTTTTCTGTGGACTTTAGGTAGGTACATGATCAAGAATGCCATTCTTATAATGGTTCTTATGTAAGTGCTTTATTGAGACAGACAAGTGAATGAATCTCAATTGCGTTGCCTAATGAATTGTCCCCTAGCACACACTTCACACCCTCTGGCCCCTGACCAAGAAACATGTCATGTCTGGGTGGTGGTGATGCATGCCCTTAATCTCAGCAGTCTTAAATTTGACCTCATTTACCCTTTACTATGTCATCCCCAGTTTACTTACTGTGAAATACAATCCCATTTTGAGATACTGAGGGACAGAGGATGTAAACAAATGAATTTGGGGGCACCACTCAATATAAAACATTTGCCAATATGACCAGTTACTGACACTATTAGGAAAAAATGAGTCATTAAAACTCTCAGACAAGAGAAGGGGATCATGGTTGGTCATTGTAGTCACCTCAGTGACCTCCAGGCTCAGTGAGAGATTCTGTCTCAAGAACTAAGTTGGAGAGGGGCTGGAGAGATAGGTGTGCTGTCAGGAGCACCCACGTGGTGATTCACAACCATCTGAACTCCCATGTTAGAGGATCTGATGCTGTCTTCTCACTTCTGCAGGTACCAGACATTCACATGATGTGCATACATATGTACCAACATCAACAAGCAAAATGAAGTAAAGTATTCTAAAAGGAAAATAAGGTGTCAAGACTGGTAAAATGACCATAAGTTCAAACACTCACTGTCAATCAGACAGCCTGAGTTCAGCTCCTGAGAGCCACATGGTAGAAGGAGAGCCTCAATCTTGAAAGATGTCCTGACCTTCAAGTGCACATCATGGCATGCCTGAGCCGACACACACACACACACACACACACACACACCACACATATGAACATATATAAATAAATCTGATTAGAAAGATAAGGTGTGGGAAATGATTCAGAAACAGTATCTGTTGGTAATCTCTGGTCCCCATGTGCATGTGCATCCACATACATATGTGCACACACAATCATACACACACCAAACTCATACATGTGAGGTGGTGCAGGGCTATCATCACAGCATGTAAGAGTGTGAGGAAGGAGGCTTAGGAAGTCAGTATCATCTTCTGCTACTCAATCTGTTCAAGGCCAGCCTGAGTTACAGGAGACACTGTGTCAAAACAGAAACAAAAACCCTCACATAAAACAGGTACAAAGTGTGCATTTTTTTCTTTGTGCCTCCGCCTCTGATCTCACCCATTCCAGCTATGGTCACCAAAAATAACTCATAAATACAGTAGCTGATGGGAAGGCTTTGTGAGTAGTTAGTGCATGGGACACCTTCCTTTGGAGTTTGGATAGTGTTGCATAATAGTGTCTCTGTTTCCCCCTATAGACACGAAGAGTTGTCGTCTGTGCCCAAAGGAGCAGTACTCAAGCCACACTAGAGACCGTTGCCTGCCCAGGACAGAGATCTTCCTGTCCTTTGAGGGGCCACTGGGATTCATACTGGCTTTGGTGTCACTCTTCCTGTGTGGTCTGGCTGTCCTTGTTCTCGGAGTGTTCCTGAAGCACCGGGACACACCTGTGGTCAGGGCCAACAACAGAACTCTCAGCTACATCCTCCTGATGTCTCTTTCCCTCTGTGCCCTGTGTGCCTTGCTCTTCCTTGGCCGACCCAGCATTGCCACCTGCCTCCTGCGTCAGACCACCTTTGCTGTGGTGTTCACGGTGGCTGTGTCTTCTGTTCTGGCCAAGACACTCACAGTGGTCCTGGCCTTCAGGGTGACCAGGCCAGGGGGCAGGATCCAGGTATGCCTGAGCCCTGGTGCTTCCACCTCAGTGGTCCTCATTGCTTCCCTACTTCAGGTTGTCCTTTGTGGGGTCTGGTTGGCCACCTCCCCACCATTCCCAGACAGGGATATGGTGTCTGAGCCCTGGCACACTGTCATCCAGTGCCAGGAGGGTTCTGGTGTCACGTTCTTCTGTGTGCTGGGCTACTTGGGTTTCCTGGCAGGAGGTACCTTCTGTGTGGCTTTTCTGGCCAGGGGCCTGCCAGATGTCTTCAATGAGACTAAGTTCCTCACCTTCAGCATGCTGCTCTTCTGCAGTGTCTGGACAGCTTTCCTGCCCCTGTACCACAGTGCCCGGGGCAAGTCCACTGTGGCTGTGGAGATCTTCTCCATCCTGGCCTCCACTGCTGGGCTTCTGGGTGGCATCTTCATCCCCAAGTGCTACATCATCTTGCTGAAACCTGAGAAGAACACCCCTGCCTGGCTGAGGCAAGGCCACCAGGCACAGCAGGATAGGCAGAGTGAGATGCTCCAGAGGAAGTATCTCCCCAGTTCCATACCATAAAGCCTCATGACCTAGTCCCTAGAGCAGTCTCCAGGACCAACTGCATGGTTTTGACTCACTTGTGTGTATGTGAATCAAAGGCATGTAAAAGTAGATCAAGATTAAAGAGATAATTAGAACAAAACACTGAAGACTGCTGTGTTTTGAGTGGACATATTGATGATGATCACTGATTATTCTCTCCATATGTATTGTGAAAAGTTTTCACAATTGAGCAAGTTTGAAAAGGAGCACTTGGAAGATGACTCAATGGGTAAACATGCTTGACAACTTGAGTTTTATACCCAGGGCCCACATTGTGGAGGAGCGAAGTGACATCACCAATGAGTTCTCTGACCTCTGCTTGCTACCCACATCACAACCCCCATAGCATACAAAGAAAACTAAAAACACAAAGGTATGAAAGTGTGGTCAGGAGATAATGCCAAGGGTTGGTGAAGGCATGGGAAATTGACAGGCAGATCACTGATTTGTCCTTTTTGTTTTGAGAGGATTAGTCCTGGGTATTAATCTTTTCATGATGGTTTCTTTACAGACTTACCATATGATGTATCAATCTCAGTCTTAGATATATATCCAAGAAAAATAAATTGAGTATGTAAAGACTGTGAATAAATCTTCAGAGAACCATTATTTATATTCAAAATGTTGAAAGAATTTACGTGTTTAGCAGTTGATGAGTTTTGTTTTTTTTTTTTTTTGGTGAGGCTTAATCAAAAGGACATTATTTGTCAATAAGAAAGAAAAATACTTTGAAATTATTTTCTGGGCCTTGGAGTTAGGATTCTTCAGGAACCTCACATAACTGTCATTTGATTGGCTTCATCCAACAGACAACAGAATCAGAATCAAAGACCCACAGCCAAACATTATACAAAACTCAGGGAGTCTTGTTAAAGAGTTAGGAGATTAAGAAACTGGAGGGAGAAAGGACACCATAAGAAAACCTACATAGCCTACTAACCTGGCTCCATGAGGGCTCATAGAGACTGAACCACCAACATTTGTGATCTGTTCCTAGGCCCCCACACCTATGAAACTGATGGACTACTTGGTCTTTAAGTGGGTCTCCTAACAATTGGAGCAGGTTTGCCTATGACTCAAACTCTGTTGCATCCCTTTGGATCCCCTTTCCCTAATAGGGATGACTTGTCTGGCCTCAGTGAAAGACAAGGCACTTAATCCTGATGTGACTTGGTGTGCTAGTTCAAGTTGGTATGGGGCAGGGGGTTGGGGGAAAAGGGAGATGTCAGTGGGAGGGTGGGAATGGGAGGAGAAGAGGCAGTGAAGTTGCAACAGGGATGTAAAATGAAGAAATAAATTAACAAAAAACAAAATAAGTAAACATAAGAAGAATTAAAATACTATTTAATATGTGGTTAAGCATTGAGAATTTTATACTGAGCTACAGTATCCAGGCAAAGAAAACAATGAATTCTAATATTCCATTTAATGAAATATGCTCAAGAAGCAAACCCATAGAGACATATATTAGACTTGTGGTTTCTAGAATTTTGTGAAGAGGAGATTAGAGATGAAGTGTGAAGATCAAAGGTACAGAATTTCTTTTTGGGGTTATGAATTTCTACAATATTTGGTGGAATTAAGGAGATCGCTCAATGTTTCAGAGTATTTACAACTCCTCCAGAGGATGTCAGTATGGTTGCCAGAACCCTTGTGAAGCAGCTCATAGCCACCTGTAATTCTAGCTCCAGAGAATCCACAACCTCTGGCCTCTGTGTGCTCATGAACTCATGTGTTTATACCACCACCTATGCTTAATTAAAAAAAGTGGTAATGGTTATAAGACAGCATCTATCTATCTATCTATCTATCTATCTATCTATCTATCTATCTAACAAATTGTTTTCTCCATTTACTTCTTTATTTGGGACAGGGTCTTCCCATATCATTCAGGCTGGTTTCAAACTTGTTGCTACAATCCTCCTGCTTCAGCTCCCTTACTGCTGGGATTTAGGTGTGTTCCCACATTTGGCAAATTCCATATTGTAAATGGATGAATTGTAAAGTATGTGAATTATGTCTAGATAAAGCTAGTATTAAAAAAAGAATTATCAATAAGATTCCAAGATGGCACTGGCCATTCGACACAGTATCTGAGTGGTGGGAGGCTGAACTTAGTCACTGTGGAGCAGAACTGTGAAGCATAGACTGCATCTGAATTTCTATGGTGAACGCTGAGGGTGGTCACCTGGCCAAACCATACACCCAGGCTCCAGGAAAAACCAACTCCAGACCAGCCAGCTCTGTCACCCATCTGGAGAGGAGCTCCAGCCTGAGCCATGTGTAGTTCTAGCCTATGGCTCCAGCCTCAGGTCAGCAGCCCTGCCTCTTTTCCCTATTTACAGCCTCCACATGGACCTGCCTGTCTTCCCAGGAGGAACAGCAGACCATGGGAGCCCACAGGTCACTGAGAGTTTCTTTACCAACACAGTGTCATCCAGCGCATGATATCTGAGTGACAGAGGGCCAATTTCAAGTTGCAGCAGAGTGATTGAAAGCTGCAATGATTGCAAACACAACATGCATCTGTGTTTCCCCAGCAAAAGCTGGCACTGGCCATTCCCCTGAGCACCTGAGCTCCTGCAACAGCCAGACTCAGGCCCACCAACTCTGGCCTCCATTCTGGGTAGAATTCCCAATGCAAGTTCCAAACCACAGTTCCAGTGAAGCTCAATAACTGCCGAATGAATGAGCCACCAAGCTAATGAATCCAAAATGACCCTGTCAGTGAGGAGAGAATCCAGATTCTAGTGATGCTGCACAGATCCAGCCTCTGGTCCACAACTTGACCTGTCTTTCTAATGAGACCCACCAGTTCCCAGGACCATACACAGGTTAGTCCCCACAGGCCAATCCCTTGCCTATAGGCCCAATTGGGTCACAATCAGCTGAGGAGAGCTACAGCTACTCTCTGAGATCCAGTCTGTATTACACGGACCTACCTACCATCCAGAGGTGGGTGTATGGATCACCAGGATCAGCCAGTCTCTGGAACAGGGGTCTTCCCTGGGCACCAAGGCACATGGGCACCAGCAGCAACCAGACAACACCAGGGTCAACCAGATGGCTAAAGGCCAGCATAAGAACACCATAAAACAAAAAACAAAACAAAACAAAACAAAAAAAAACCCCAAGACAATATGGCATCTCCAGAACCTAACCACAATGCTTCAGAAAGTCATGGGTATCCTAACACAACTAAACACAAGAAAATGACCTTAAAATCTACCCTTATGAAAATGATAGAAGTCTTAAAGGATAACAACAAATCCCTCAAAGAAAAAACAGGAAAATCCAACAAAACAGGTGATGGAAATGAATAAAACCCTTAAAGAAATGCAGGACATAGTTAAACAGGAAAAGGAAATGTATAAAATGGTTCAAGACCTGAAAAGAGTAGTTGAAGATATAAAGAAAACACAAGCTGAGACAACCCTGGAACTGGAAAACCTAGGAAAAAGAAAAGGAACTAAAGACTCAAGTATCACTGACAGAGTACAAGAGATGGAAGAAGGAATCTCAGGCACAGAAGGTAAAAACGAAGACATTAATACATGTGTCAAAGAAAATGTGAAATATAAAAAAGTTTTGACACAAAATCTCCAGAAAATCAAGGACACTATGAAAAGGTGAAACCTCAGAATAATAGAAATAGAAGAAAGAGAGGACTTCCAGCTTAAAGGACCAGAAAACATCTTCAACAAAATCATAGAAAACAAAATCCCAAACCTAAAGAAAGAGATGCCTATAACCATATAAGAAGCCTACAGAACTCCAAATAGATTAGATCAGAAAGGAAAATCCTCCTGCCATATAACAAAGAAAGAAAGAATATTAAAAGCTGAAAAGGAAAAGGGCCAAGTAACATATAACAGCAGACCTATTGGAATCACACCTGACTTTTCATCAGAGACCCTAAAAGCCAAAAGGGCCTGGACAGATGTCTTGCAGACCCTAAGAGACCACAGATGCCTTCTCAGACTACTATACCCAGCAAAACTTTCAATTATCATAAATGGAGAAAACAAGATATTCCATGACAAAACTAAATTTAAACAATATCTATGCAGAAATCCAGCCCTACGGAAGACACTAAAAGGAAAAATCCAATCCAAGGAGGTTAACTACACCCAAGAAAACACAGGAAACAAATAACCTCACTTCAGCAAAACCAAAATTCTACCAGAAAACTCCTACAACTGATAAACACCTTCATCAAAGTGGCTGGATACAAAATTAACTAAAAAAAAAATCAGTTGCCCTACTTTACATAAATGATAAATGGGCTGAGAAAGAAATGAGAGAAACAGCACCCTTCACAATAGTCACAAGCAATAAAAAGTATCTTGGTGTAATTGTAACCAAGCAAGTGAAAGACCTATATGACAAAAAACTAAAGTCTCTGAAGAAAGAAGTTGAAGATATCAGAAGATGGAAAGGTCTCCCATGTTCATGAATTGGTAGGATTAACATAGTAAAAATGGCCATTTCACCAAAAGCAATCCACAGATTCAATGTAATCCCTCTTCTGAGGGATGCCCTAAGCTCCACCTAATGTTTGTGGATCTTTAATTTGTTTCCACCAGTTGCTGGATGAAGCCTCTCTGATGAAAATTATGCTAGGTTTCTATGAGTATTATTAGGAATAATTTCATTGACTCTTTTTGTCAACCTTTTTTTGTTCTATCCTATGTCTCTGGGCTATCCAGACTCCGGTTCCTGGTTGTAAGCCCCTTGAGGCACACAAGTGGCCAGACTCCTCCCCTGAGGACCTCCAACTTCCAGGTTCCACCCACAGAACACTCTATCTGCCCTAGTGGCCAGACCCAGCCCTCACCCTACAGAGTAAAAAGCCCAAGCTCAGGACTTGAAACTCTATCAAACTGTGGACACACCCCAAGCTCTGAACTTGAATTCTTATCAATTCTCACCCTGGAAATCTCTATCTTAGAAAGCTCCACTCCCAAGAAACACTATATGACCCCTGTTTTCTGCTCAGTTCCCTGCTTCTTCTCACTGGAGCAGAGGTAGAGCCCTCGTGGGTTCTTCCCTCCCAATACATCTGTTGTGTGAGGTTTGTTGTGCAGTGCAACTTTGTGATGTTCCTTGGGTCCACACTGCCAGGATACCTTTCCTTTCAGAGCTGTAACACTTTGGGGAAACCTCCCCTCCACCTCCCACAGAGCTGTTGTAGTACCAATGCAGCTGCCTCAGCAGCCGCCATTAAAGCGGCTACAGCATAGATCAATCAACGTGGCCCGCTGCTCTCCCAGAAGTGTCAGTGCAGTCCCTGAGCAGCACATGCAAAAGCTTTAAGCAGCATGCCACCAAAGCTGTCGTTGCCCCTTTCCTGCCCCAGCCTGTGCTGCTGGAGCAGTCAAACTGGAGGTTCCTGGCACTCGTGTCAGAATGGCGTTGCTAACTCAGGAGCTGTCCTGCCTCAGGCTGGAGCTCTCCATGGTGATGACATGTTTCCTGTCTCAGCTCTCTTTGGTAGCTGCTCAGCCTATGGGGCAGGGGAGCTGTCCACAAAGGCAGCACCTCTTCTCTACTCTGTCAGCTATTCGTGCTGTGGGAAAAGGTTTCCCTGCCAAGGACTCCCTTTGTAATCTTGGCAACTTTGTAAACTTTGTAAGCACTCAAGACAGGAAAGTGGCCAGATTCCTGCCTGAGGCGCTCCGGCAGCCCAGCCTCCCCGCCACCATACCTCTCTGTCATAATGTTTCCAGCCTCTGTAACTGTCACAAAGGTCATCTCCAGGCCCTCAGTAGGACTCATCCCAGGTTATGCTAATTTAAGGTGAAAAGTCTGAATAAAAGATCCACCAATTCCAGCACAGGAAAGCCTACCAGTCCCTGAGCTCTCCAAGCTCAGGGCTTGAAATTCCACCAATCCTCACTCTGGAAATCCCTATCCTAGAAAGCTCCGTCCCCAAGAAACCCTATATAAGCCCTGCACTTTGTTCAATGTTCTGCTGTCCTCTCCCGGAAGTATGGGCAGCTATACCTTGAATTTGTCCCTCCTCACTCTGGACCCTCCAATAAATCTCTCTTATGAGAGTTGCTGCCTGCTGAGACTCTTTCATTGGAAAAAGCAAAGAAGCCAAGAAGCAATGAGGAGATGCAAAGAAGCAAAGAAGGAGAAGGCCTCAGGCCCCAATGTTCCACAGGTCCCCTGAGGTTGGGGAAACCCTCCCCTGTAAGCTGCAATGGTTGGAGAAGAAGCAAGCTCAGGCTCAGGCTCCTCAGCTCGGCTGGGGTTGAGGAAACTCTCTCCCTTGTGAGCTGCAACATCTCTGCTGAGGAAGCCTCCTCTCAGAGCTGTGTGGTTCCTGGGCTCTCGTGCCTCAGGAAGCCCTTCTGCTGGTACACTGTCCCACCTAAAAGAGTTGTGTGGTTCCTGGACTCAAGAGACCCAGGACAACTTACTCAGAGCTGTAACTCTTTTACTTGGGGTACCTTCTCCCCGTGGAGCTTGTGGTTCCTGGGCTCACGAGTCCCAAGATACCTTCCCATCCATGCAGATCAAATGCTAACAGCTGTAACCTTGTTGTGGGGAAGCCTCCCTTCTCAAAGCTGTAATACTTACACTGGCCCTCCTAGCACTGTTGGGGTGGGTTAACTCTTGTGGCATTGCTCTCCAGATTGACCAGTCATTAATTGGCCACTCTCACAGTTTCTGTGCTTTCTTTACCTCAGCACATCTTGCAAGCAGGACAAATTTTAGGTCAAAAGTTTTGTGGCTGGATTGGTGTTCTAATCCCTCCACTGGAAGCCCTTCCCAATTACAGAAGATGACTGGTTCAGGCTCTGTATCTTCCATTTCTAGGAGTCTTAGCTAAGGCCCACCCTCATGGTTCCAGGGAGTTTCTATTGCAATAGGTTTCGACCTTACTCCCGAAATGCCCCCCCAATTCTGGTTGTCTGTTTCAGTACTCTCTCCCTCCATACTTCACCCATATGATCCCTCTTGTTTTTGCCCCATTGGCCTCCAGTCCGCCCATGGTATCTATTGTATTTCAACTTCCCAGAGAGATTATCATGCTCCCTCCTTGAGCCCACTTTTTATTTAGCATCTGTGGATCTGTGGATTGTAGCATGATTATCCTTTATTTTACAGCTAATTTCCACTTAAAACTGAGCACATACCATGTTGGTCTTCCTTGGTCTGGATTACTTCACTCAGGATGATTTTTTTCTAGTTCCATCCATTTGTCTGCATATTTTATTTATTTATTCATCCATCCATCCATCAATCAATTAATTAATTAATTAATTTAACAGTTGAGTGATACTCCATTGTGTATGTGTACCACATTTTCCTTAGCCACTCTTTGGTTGAGGGACATGTAGGTTGTTTCCAGTTTACAGTCTATTATGATAAAGCTGCTAGGAACATATTGAAAAAATGTCCTTGTGGTAGGATGGATGATCCTTAGGATATATGCCTAGGAGTGTGTAGTAAAAGACCTGAGGCTTATGTTTCTAGGTGAGAATACCTGAGTCCCAGGGTGGCCCTTATGCCCATAAAATAAAGACTCCAAGACCTTTTAATATTTCAATGCTTAGGCCTTATCTGGGCAGACTCTCAAGTTGCTCACCTAAGTTAACACAACCACCTAGTCCAAACCAGACATATGGCTCTCTATACCTTCTGAGCCCACAGTCATGTTACTCTCCTGTGACTCCTGGTGAAAAGATGCCTTCCTCTTTTTCTTCCTAGAGTTCCTTTCTCTCTCTGCAGGAAGTCCTGCCTTCTGCTTCCCTTTCTGCCCAGTGATAGGTTGTCAGCCTTTTTATTAAAGACAGTCAGAATGCCTCAGGTAGCCCAGTAACCAGATCTCAGGGCACTGAAATCAGCATCTGAAAACCGTGCAGAAGACCCTTCTCCAAAAGGAGTGCTATAGCTGGGTCTTGTGGCAGAACTATTCTCAATTTTCTGAGAAATTGCCATAATTGATTTACAGAGTGGGCATACAAGTTGCACTCCCACCAGCAATGAGGGAGTATTCCCCTTGCTCCACATCCTCACCAGCATGAACTCTCACTTGTGTTATTGATCTTAGCTATTCTGATAGGTGCAAGATGGAATCTCAGAGTCATTTTGATTTGCATTCCCCTGATAGCTAAGGATGTTGAACATTTATGTGTTTTTTTGACCATCCTCTGTTGAGAATTCTCTGTTTAGATCTACATATTATCCTTTAATTGGATCATATTGTTTGTTGATGTCTAGTTCCTCTAGTTCTTTATATATTTTAGATATTAACACTCTGTCAGTTGTGGGGTTGGTGAAGATCTTTTCCCTGTTTTGTCCTATTGACATTGTCCTTTGCCTTACAAAAACTTTTCAGTTTCCTGAGGTCTCATTTATAAATTGTTGATGTTAGTGCCTGCAGTATTGGTGTTCTGTGCAGGAAGTTGTCTCCTGTGCCAATGCATGGAAGGAAATTCCCACTTTATCTTATATCAGGTTCAGTGTTCTGGTTTTATGTTGTGTTTTTTAATCCACTTGTGCAGGATAAAAGGGCAGAGGGAAAACACCCTGACCCTGACTTGACTCCAAGCCCAAGAGGACCAAGAAACAGAAACCCATCAATCTTCAAGCTTGTCACAGAAACCCATCAATCCCTGAACAGACAATCCCACCAATTCCTAAACTCACCCAAGATGAGGACTTGAAATTCTATCAATCCTCACCCTGGAAATCTCCATCTTAGAAAACTTCCCCCATCAAGAAAGCCTATATAATCCCTGATTTTTGCTCAGTTACCTGCTGCTTCTTGGCCAGGAGAGAGGCAGCTGCTCTCTTGGATTTTTTCCCTCCCAATAAATCTCTTGTGTGCGGTTCATTGTGCCCTGTGACTTTGTGGTAATTTTGGCTCCCATTACCTCTCTGAGCAGAGTTGTAACACTTTCCATAGAGCAGAGCTTTCTCTGAGGAGGGCCTCCTCTCTGCCAGAACAGAGCT
The DNA here is from genome assembly GCA_907164525.1 of Lophiomys imhausi. Lineage (NCBI taxonomy): Eukaryota > Metazoa > Chordata > Mammalia > Rodentia > Muridae > Lophiomys > Lophiomys imhausi. The sequence goes on from CAJQZJ010032290.1 coordinate 187,485, forward strand.
GTAATACATTTTCTGAGGGGAAACTATCCACTCATTGAGCAGAACTCTTAAACTTGCATTGTGGAAAGCTTCCCTGAAGCAGTTGGAAAAGAGCTGTAACACTTTTGTACCGAAACCCTTTCCCTTCAGAGTTGCAACACTTACAACTTGGACTTGAGTTTTGTGCAGGATGATAGACATGGAACTATTAATTTTTCTAAATGATGACATCCAGTTTGAATAGCATCATTTGTTGAAAAAGCTTTCCTTTTCCACTCTATAATTCTTGCTTCTTTAGAAAAAAATCTAGTGTCCATCCATGGGTGGGTTTAGTTCTGGGTCTTCCATTTGATTCTATTGATTAACCTGTTTGTTTTTATGCAAATACCATGTGTGATTTTTTTTTTTTAAATTACTGTTGCTCTGTAGTAAAACTTGATTGAAATCATGGATGGTGATACCTCCAAAAGTTCTTTTGTTGTACAGAACTGTTTTAGGTATCTTGTTTTATTTTTCATATGAAGTTGATTATTTTTCTTTCAAGGTATGCAAAGAATTGTGTTGGAATTTTGATGGGAACTGCATTGAATATGTAGATTGCTTTTGATAAGATGGCCATTTTTACTATGTTAATGCTACCAACCTGTGAACATGGGAGATCTTTGCATCTTCTGATATCTTCAATTTCTTTCTTCAAAGATTTGAAGTTCTTGTCATACAGGTCTTTAACTTTCTTGGATACAGATATCCAAAACATGTTCTATTATTTATACCTGTTGTGAAGGGTGTTATTTTCCTCATTTCTTATTTCTTTTTCCTGTTTGTCCTTTGTATAAGAGGACTACTGATTTGTTTTTTAAATCTTGTATTCAATCACTTTGCTGAATATGTTTATTAGTTGTAGGAGTTCCCTGGTAGAATTACTGCGGTTTCTTATGTAAGCTGTCATATCATCTATAAATAGCAATAGTTTGACTTCTTCCTTTTCAATTTATTTCCTCTTGATCTCCTTTAGTTGTCTTATGGCTCTACTTAGGACTTAACGTACTGTATTGAATAGATATGGAGAGAGTGTGTTGAAGAATATTTGATCACATTGTGAACCCTTAGATTGTGAATTGAAAATCTGTGGGATGGTTCAGCATTTAATCCTAGAACTTTCTGTCTAATTGTAAACAAATGGTTCTGGTGTGGCCCACCTCTAAGCACACATCTTTAATCCAAGAACTTTCTGTCTATTGTAGACAAATGGTTATGGTGTGGCTCACCAGTGTCACACCTTTAATCCAGAAGCTTTCTGTAAACATGATTAAGTAAAATTAAACCTAGGTCAAGAGGTGGAGCAAGAAACCATCTGATGGGGATTAAACAGAAAGGAGGGACATTGAGCTGAGGGTATTTAAGACAGTGTGGGGAAGGAATTTTGATTCCTTCAGAGGGTCTTTTGGGTTTGTTGCTTCAGAGGTTCCTTCAGGGTTTCTTCAGAGGTTGTCTCCTAGGATTCTTCCTCTAGGTTCTTCCAGGATTTTTAGCTTAGGGCTTTTGGCTGAGATGTTGGTGGAGTAGGAATGTCATCTGGGTACTTTCTCTGCCTCTCTGAGCTAGCAGGTTTTCATCCCAGCATTTGGCTCCTGAGTCTTCATTGGTAAAATCAAATGAGTGGGATATTTTGGTTAGTTTAGTTTTTAAAACAACACAACAAGAGTGGACAGCCTTGTCTTGTTCCTGATTTTATTTGAATTGCTTTGAGTTTCTCTCCATTTAATTTTATGTTGGCTATCAGCTTTACGTATTTTGCCTTTACTATGTTTATGTATGATCCTTGTATCTCTGAACTCCCCAGTACTTTTATCATGAAGTGGTGTTGGATTTTGTCAAAGGCTTTTTCAAATTCTAGTGAGATGATCATGTGGTTTTTCTTCTTTCAGTTTGTTTGTATGATGGATTACCTTGACAGAGTTTTCTATGTTGAACCATCCCTGTATCTCTGGAATCCATTTTGTTGGATTTTTCATTTTTTTAGGAGTACAGGTTTTTGAAGTAAGACCTAATGATTCTTTAGATTTCCTCAGTGTCTGTTGTAATGTCCCCCTTTCATTCTGATATTGTTAATTTGGAGATTCTTTCTCTGCCTTTTAGTTAGTTTGGCTAAGTGTTTGTCTACCTTGTTGAGTTTCTTAAAGAACCAACTCTTGGTTTCCCTGATTCTTCATATTGTTCTCTTTATTTCTAATTTATTAAATTCAGTCCTGAGTTTGATTATTTACTGCTATCTACTCCTCTTGGGTATGTTGGCTTATTTTTGTTCTAGAGCTTTCAGGTGTGATGTTAGTGACTTCTCTTTTCTATGTTCATATTTTCCTTCATTTCTTTGTTTAAAATATTAGAGATAGATTGTCACTATGTGCCATATCTGTATCTCACAGACTGACCTAGAGCTCAATATATAGGTAGCCTAGGCTGGTTTTGAACTCAACTCTTGTCTCAGCCTCCTGAGTGCTGAAATTACAAGTGTTTACCATTGTGTTAGTTTCTATAGTATGGCCCCATAGACTCATGTGTTTGAATGCTTGGCCATAGAGAGTGGCACTATTAGGAGGTGTGGCCTTGTTGTAATAGGTGTGACCTTGTTGGGGGAAGTCTGTCACTGTGGCAGGCTTTCAGGTTATATATGCTTAGGCCATGCCCAGTGAGATACACAATCCCTGTCTGCTGCTTATGGATAAAGATGTAGAACTTGAGGATCCTTCAGCACCATGTCTGCCTGGAAGCTGCCCTGCTTCCCATCATGACAAAATGGGCTGAAACTGTAAGCCAGCTCCAATTAAATGCTTTTCTTTATAAGAGTTGCCAGGGTCATAGTGTCTCTTTACAGCAATAAACCCTAACTAAGACATCTATCACACCTGGTTTATTTATTGACATTTACTCTCATCTTGCATGTTGATTTTTTTTATCCCATCAGTTCCAGTTTTGGAGATAGTTTTGTTTTTTTCCATAGTACCCACTTTTCTTTTTACTCCATCCAGAATAGAATAACATATCTAAGAGTGAAGGACTCCATCCATAGAGGTGATTTCAGCAAGGAATTACAAAATGGAATAATTCTGGCACAGTCTGCACTAGGAGATGCCTCACATCTCATTGTAGCAGATGACTGGGTGACTAAGAATGAGCCATTAAAGAAGATGATATATAACAGCCCCAGGCATCTAGATTAGTGGTTCTCAGCAACCCTAATGGTGCAACTCTTTAATATAATTATTTATGTTGCAATGACCCCATAACCATAGAATTACTTTCATTGCTACTTCATAACTGTAATTTTACTATTGTTATGAATCATAATGTAAATATCCATTTTCTGAAGGTCTTAGGTGACCCTTGTAAAAGGGTCATTGGCCCTTAAAGAGGTCTTGACCCACACAGGTTGAGAACTAGTGGTCTAGAGGAATATAAACAAGAGTAAGTGATGACCCAGGATGGGGACTAGTACAATGCAGAAGTTGTTACTTCCCAGAGATCACTTGTCAGTGAACATTTCTATTAAATTGAACTCAGAGCTTCATTTTTTTTTTGTTTATAGAGTCATTGGTTCATTCATGAGGGCTTCATATATCTCCTGTTATATGCCATTTCCCAACACTGTTTTTTAGATTAATTTTCAATGTATAAGTTTTAGAGGTGACAGAAATATTCAGTCCATAATCTTTATCTTTATTTTTGTTTCCTGGTGCCTTTGGATCAAATGAAGTGAAAGCTCAATTGTGAACAGTGCCACCAAGTTTTATTTTGGAACAAAAATTCATATCCTATTTCATACAAACAATGAAGTTTTCAAAGCTGGCATTAGGTTATTGAATTTCATTAAAAGTTATCATCTGTAATGAACAATGATGGTTCTCAATTATCAGTCCCTGAAAATGTAAAGGGATAGCTTGAACTAACTTTTCTCCCTTTCTTTTGTTCCTTGGTCTTAAGAAATTTCAGATGCAAAAGAGTATAGCAACTTGCAGTTTGAGACATTTCTTTGCTACTATTTCCTGAGCGAATGCATGTTTTATGTATAAACCCTAAGGCACTACAAATCTTTGTTCCTTCCATACAGTTACAAAAAACAGATAGATTGTGTACACGAACCTTAAAACAACAAATGAAGTCAGGGGACTTTATGCAGTATTGGAATAAAGAAAAAAAAAAAAACAAGGTAGTAGGATTGAGATTTGGGGGAGGGACACTCAGAGGTAGCTGGTATCCAAATGTGGTATTCATGTTAAGATCTAGAAGAAGAAAAGAAAAACCCTGTGATTGTATGAGAATGGCAATTTCAGGCAGAGACAGCAGCAGGTTCCTGAGGCTATATTGGTGCTCTCCTGTTAGAGGAGACTCGAGTCTGGGAGTAGGAGTGAAATGAGATAAGCTTGGCGGGGGGATTATTAAAATGGGTTGGGGAAACAGGCCTGTCACATTGTTCTCTAAATTGTGAAATGGAGCTTGGATTTTACTCCGATTACAAGAGGAAGACAATGAAGGATATGCAGGGCCATGATATAAAGTTTAAAGGCATCCTTGACTGCTGGCTGGAGGATGTGCTATGGGGACTCTCTTCTAATCTGTCACTGCTCCTTCAGCGTTGTTTCTCTGTCTGGTCATTAGAGGTGGGGCTTGTGCACCACCACCCACATATTGTTAGTTTGTTCAATTCTATATTGTGTCCAATATTGCCTATGTAAATCCAACCACTTGACCTTTTTTAAATTACCTTCCATCTCTTTTGGTACTGTCTCTGAGGTCCGCCTTGCTCATTGATTGCTCACACAGGTCCAGAATCTAAATGACTCCATACCTTGTTCCTGAGCTCCCTTCTCTATATCAACTAACTAATTGAACACACACACACACACAATGTGCAAACACACACACAATGTCACCACTTCCTCACCTAAACTTTTCAATGGTTCCCTCTAAACTCGCAACATAGAAGCTGGATTTCTAGGGTAGGGATGCAGATCAGTGGGTAGAGTGCTTGCCTAGCATGAACAAAGCCTTGAGTTGGATACCAACCACTGCATAAATGCCATCCTGACTGTAACCCCTGCACTCAGGAGTTGGAAGCTGGAGGAATATAAACTCAAGATCATTTCCTCTTCCTGCCTATCTCTGACACTCTCTAGTCCTACAACTTTAAGCCATGTATCTCATAGCTTGCCCTTCGGCTTTTCCGTATTCTCTCTTCTTTACATGGAAAACTAGTCTAAGCATCTTTCGTTGGTTAGTGTGTTTTCTGGGGCCACCTTTGCTTCTCTTTGATCTATAACTTTATGTTGCTAGTGCATACCTGAACCACTTTCACTTGCATTTCTTGAGTTATGGTTTTGCCCTCCATATACTATGCAATGTCACATGCCGCAAACAGTTTCTGTGACTGTTTTCTTTTCTATCAATTGCTGCTCAATAAATTCTGACTCAGGGAAATACCACAAACTAATTTGATAGTTTAGGCTTGGCTTTTGCCATCTTGAAAGAGATTTGAGGGATAATCCCTGATGTTCTTAGCAGTGGGAGTTGATAATCAAGGGACACTCAGAATTAGGTTTGAAAGACCCGGGGGAGGGAAGTACCTCACCCGACACTCA
>CAJQZJ010032290.1:206932-227522 GCA_907164525.1 Lophiomys imhausi
ACCCCTGTCCTTTTATGGATGGGTTTCTAGGGCCTTGACCCCTGTCCGTCATCACTGCCATTTCAGGCGAAGCTGTGCCAGTGTTCCTGTTATTTCACTTTCTGTATATGTGTAACAGCTTGCTTATGGAAGATCCTAGAAACAGAATTTTGCTGGGTCTTGGGATTTAGTTTTCTGTTGCTGGTGTTACCATGCTGGTCTTCAAAGGCCAAAGCCACTGCTCGGTCTTTCCATTCTTGGAGAAAATACCCATTTTCTTGTATCTTTGCTCACATTTAACATCAAGTGTTTTTTTTGTTTTGTTTTTTTAATTGTGAGGTCAAAAAGGTGCCTTACATTACTTTAGTTTGAATGTATTTGATTGCTAGTGAGGCTGGGTATTTTTTACTATCTGTTTCTTTTTATCTCATCCTCCCTAACTCCCAGATTTCTAGTAATCATCTTTTCCACATGCATTCTGGCTCCTGAACATACATACATATATACATGTGTGTGTGTGTGTGTGTATACACATGATATACATATATATATGATATGTGATAATTCATAACATATATATGATGTGAATTATCTGTTTGTCTTAACTTGTGGTGTCTTACCAGTTAATATGATTATTAATATTTTGCCAAATATGTGTCTTTGTTTATGGCTTGGTGACTTTTGCATCTTTTAAGCTACCCTATGTTATTTTTAAAAGTAGTGCTATCCTTTATTTTCTTTCTGGAGTCTTCTGATGGATATTGGGTTTCCTAGATAAACTGCTTCTGATTTTCTCCCTGTGTATCATATTCTTGTAGGGGTAATAGTCCAGGAATCTCTTTCCATCACCACAGAGCTCTTTCTATCCACCCTCTCACCAAACTGATTTATGTCCTGTCTCTTCTTCACACTCTATGAACCTTTTTTTTTTCTTAAAAACAAAAACAAAAAACAAAAAACCTGCCTGTTCTGTTTTATATTGCAACCTCTCCAGGCTAAGAGCCCGAGAAACCTGAGAAGAGATCTTACAGTTAGCTGTATCTTCTCTCTGGATTCCTGTCCCCTTGACCACCCAGTTGTGTGTTTACCTATGTGGCAGATGTTCCTACCTTCTATCTGTTGTTACCAAGAAAGGTCTGTGGGACTGTTTGAGAGTCCTGCTGGGCCGCTGCTCCACTCCTGACTGTTGCTTTCTGCTCTTCTGCTTATGTCACTGGTTCCTGGGAGCTAAGCTTAGCTACTCAGTTCTGCCTTCCATTTCCTCAGTGCAAAGCTGACAGTCCTTCCCAATTTCTGTGCCAGGCTGAAGATCTTTCAGCTCATTGGTCAGCCAGAACTTCCCACACTCTTGAGCTTAGAGGGCCTGTAGGGACTTTGCTCAGGTGTCTAAGTGAGCTGCTGCTGGGAGAACTTCCCACAGGGTAGAGTGGCTGCTCAAGCTCTCCTGAGCACAAGCCTTTGCCCCAGCTCTTCCCAGGCTAATTTCTCTTCACCCTTTGCTGTGTTATTTAAGCTGAGAGAACAGAGTCCCTTCTGTGGTCCTCCTTCAGGTGGCTCCTGTCCCACTGCAGTCCTGCCTACTGTGTGGGGCAGGAGTGTGGGACAGGGAGGCCTGTGTACCACTATTTGATTGGTTAGCATTGTGGCAGGAATGTGGGGAGTTCATAGTACTTAGGATCCATTCTTTTCATTTAATTTAATTCTTTAATTAAACATTTATGTGTATCCGTGTTTCTGCCTTTATGTATGTGTGTATGCAGCACATGTATGACTGATGTCCTCAGGGCAGAAGAGAGCATTGGATTCCCAGAATTGGAATAAAAGATAGTTGTAAGCCTCCATGAGGGTGCTGAGGATTGAATCTAACCCTAACCTCTGGAAGAGCAGCAAGTGGTCTTAATCATCGAGCCTCTTCAGTACCTTAATTAAAACAAACAAAGAAGCAAGTAACAACAACAAAAGATCTTTAAGTAGAAAAATAGAACATAAACTGAGAATTACCTTTTCTGTTTCTGTTGCAGCAGTTTGATATAAACTTAGGTGCTTAGAGCAATTGTATTCCTTTGTCTTGAGCTCAGAAGTCTAAAATGGGCCTGCATAGTTGGGAGTACTACCATAAAGCTGTAATCTCGGCTCCTGGGAGGTAGAGGCAGGAAAATCGAGTTCAAGACCAGCTGGGTGGTGGTGGCATATACCTTTAATCCCAGCACTTGGGAGGCAGAGGCAAGATCTCTGTGAGTTTGAGACCAGACTGGTTTAAAGAACCCTGTCTCGAAAACAAACAAACAAACAAACAAACAAACAAACAAAAAAGAGTTCAAGACCAGCATCAGGTACATACTGAGTTCAGGATTGAGTTTGAGGTCAGCCTGAGCAACTTAAGGTCCTGGGTGAAAAAAGACTAAAATCAAATCTCACAAACCCAAACAAAACACCATCACTACCAAGCATGTAGGATGCAGGGCTGTGTTTCTTATGGAGGCTCCAGGAGAGATTTTTTCCCCCCCTCATTCTTTGGCTTGTATCCTTTTTTCCTTCCTTGGACAGTGAAGGCAGTACTGGGAATTTAGCCTAGAGCTTTGTGCATCATAGGGAAGCACACAACCATCAAGCAGTATCCTTACCCTTCTCCAGTCTTGAAACAAACCAGTCCCACTTTGCTTCCATCATTCCATCTCTGATCTACCTCTTCCTTCTTCTCATATATGATCTTCTGATTACGCCGTATCCACCCAGACAATACAGACCACTCTTGTCTCAGCATCTTTGCAACAGAATCAGGTTTTTGTTTTGCTAACCATCTTATAAAGGTAGAATAAATGCAGTTCTGTTGGGTAGAGTAAATAAAAGTTAGTGTATTGAAGCGTAAGTAGTAAAGGCTAGCTCAGATCAGAGATGACAAGTTGTTTATAGATGTGATAAACAGACACAGAGGAAGGGTCATGGGAAAAGCTGTATCCAGGTAAGAGGGAAGCCAGAAGATATAAAGGGAGGGGAGAGGGTCAGAGGATCCTGAGAGTGCATCTGATGCCTTGTACACTTCAGCCCAGCAGGTTTGTTCTAGGGTTGATGTATCAGTGATAGAGGTGGCCAGGGAGTCACATTCCAGTCAGTGATTTGAATCTTGTATATACAAAGGTTGTTGACGCTAAGAAGGGAATAGAGGATATAGGGTTTGTGGCCTACCACTCTGCCCTGCAAAGGTAACAACACCTCATGTTCTACTCTAAGGATGCCCAGACACCCAAGCCTCACATTGATTTCTTAGAAGGACTATAAAAGATAAAGCCATTGCAAAAATCAGACTTAGTTATTAGCATTGCATTCCTCTTCTCTAGTTTTCTAGGTTCCATTTCCCTTTTCCCTTCAGATTTTATGTTTTTGTTTGCTTAGAAACAAGTTCTTACTGGGTAGCGCAGGAGGCTTCAAACTCTGATCCTTCTACATTGGTGTTCTGAGGCTGTGCCATGCCTGGTTTCTATATTTATTTTTTGGCACTATGTTGCCAAGGCTGATATTCAACCTGGAACCTCAACTTCAGTCCCTGATGAGTAACTGGGATAACAGGTGGATGCTACTGTGCCAACCAGTTTGGATTTTTTTTTTTCCTAACACAACAATTTTTGACTATTGCTGTAACCAGTTCCCTTTGAGCCATTCTGCTTACCCTTAGTTCCAGCCCTTTGATGGACATGACCAGTGAGTGAATGGAAACTTTGTCCTGTGCTCAGGATGGCAGATTGCAGATCACCTTCTGGGTGCCAGGTCCACATACTGAAGAAAAGCTTTTTCTAACACAAGCTCTCTGGCCCGTAGGCAGCCTCTTTCTACTCTGATCCCAGATGTATTCATGGATTGAGAGCACAAGGCATCAAGGCGGGATTCCTGTTCATACTGAACATTGTTATCAGAATTGGTTTCTAATAAATAAACTGGGAAATACATTAAAGATCTTCTATGTGTCTCTTACTGCCTCTGGGTTTCTCTTTTTGGCTCTAGATAATTTAATTAATGCCATTTGTGCATAGTCTCTTCAAGGTTGGAACGTTTAGAAGTCTTGATGAGCACATTTTGCTATGGTACTCAGTTAAACTTGATACATATAAGCTAGAATCTTTTATTAAAACAAAAATTTAATTTGAGACAGGGTCTCCACATAGCCAGGCTGTCCTGAAACTCACTACATAGACCATGCTAGCCTCAAACTCAGAGATCCACCTGTCTCTGCCTTCCTGGTGCTGGGATTAAAGGAGGTCACCACAGCTGACTAGAGTCTTGATAACATCTAGTGTGTCCTTTACATCCTGTTTCCTCTCCTCAAAGGCTGCAGCCTCATTCCATCCCTAGGAAATTTGGAAAGGTTTGCCACAGGTTGCAAAGGATCATATATGCTTTTTCAGGAACCAGTGACTTTCAAGGATGTGGCTGTGGCCTTCACCCAAGAAGAATGGGGACAGCTAGACCTTGTTCAGAGGATGCTATACCGTGATGTGATGCTGGAGACCTATGGACACCTACTGTCTGTGGGTAAGGTGGAAACTGCCAAATAAAAAAAGCTATTTCCTCTACAGTGTCTTCAGCTATTCTGTGAAAGAAGTATGCTGTAATTCTGGAGGGCTGAGATGATCTTGAACTTTGAGATTCAGGGATGAAATTCCCAATTTCCCCAAAGGAGAAAGATGTGCATATTCTGCTTAAGTGAGGAGTCACAGGAAGAATAGGCAAGGGAAGATTTCTTTGACAACTCCAAAGCTTTGTCTCCAAAGTCACATGTCTTTCTTCCATGTGTAGGGAATCAGATTGCTAAGCCAGACGTCATCTCCCTGTTGGAACAAGGAGAAGAGCCATTGTCAGTGGAGCGAGCATATCCTCACAGCACTTGTCCAGGTGAGGTGAAGCCCCAGGCATGAATGAGCTCTGCTTTTTAAGAAATGAGCTAAGGGTAGAGGAAGTTATTTTTCTGATGTGTTCAGAATAAATTGGTATTAATCCAGTAAGATTATTCTGGAGATTTTAATTGTAAACCTCAGCACAACCATTAAGACAATAACAAAAAAAGAAAAAGAAAAACATAGTAAAAGAGAACTGATTATTTGTGTACTGGGAAGTAATAGTACTGTGGTAACCAGGTAAAGGGCAGTGAGTGCATATGAAATTTCAAGTTACACATTTTAGATAGCTTTGACTTTTTTAAATCCTGTGAAAAGATAGCCTCTATTCAAAAACTATTTTTGTTTGTTGCTTTTCTGAGTAAGTGTTTGATGCCATAGACTACAATTTAGAAACTTAAAAAATAAATTTTATGTAGGTAAATAGCTGAAAACTTATTTCAGATAAGGTGCAGCAAATGTGAACATCAAGCACAAAGCAGACAGAAAGCGGGGATGGGGGAGCTAAGCACACAACTGCAACCTGATGAGAGGCTCTCCTGAATCAGCAGGGGATGAGAAGGAAGCACGCAGCAGAGGAAACTGAAAATTAAGACCAGTTCAATCTTGCTAGTGTTTACAGCTTTGCTTTCGTACAGCTTGTCCTCTTTTGTACATCTATGCATTTTATGTTATTAACACACATTTGTGATTATGTTTTTATCTTTTTTAATTTTCAGTTATAATTCTTACAGTTTTAAATTATAATTATCCGTGTTGAGGTGGGTGCTGGGGTGGGTGCTGGGGTGGGTAGGTGGGCACTCAGGTAGAGGTCAGAAGATGACTTTGAGGAGTCAGTCTTCTCCTTCCATCCTATGAATGTTTCAAGTTGTCAGGTTCGCTAGCTGGTGTCATGGAGCCACTTTGCCAGTGCTGTCCTGTCTCTAAAATCAGATAAAGTGCTGTTATAAAGAAAATAATATAATTTCTCTGGGTGTGGTGGTACATGTCTTCAATTCTAAGCACTTGGGAGGCAAAAGCAGGCGAATCTCTATGAGTTCGAGGCTAGCCTGGTCTACATAGCGAGTGAGATGTAGGACAGTCAAAGCTACATAGAGAGACCCTATCCCCAAAAACAGGAAAAAAGAAAAAAAATGTGATTTGCTACTTTGTTATTATGATTTTTTAAAATTAGTGTTCTTTGAGTTATTTCTTGTGTGTGTGTACTATCACAAGTGAGTACAGGTGCCCAGAATTATAGGTGGGTACTGGAACCTGACTTGGGTACTGGAAACTGAACTCAGGTCCTCTGTAATTTTACTTAACTGCTGAGCCATTTCTTTAACTCCTGTTAGCATTTCTTTCTTTCCTGCTTAACAATATTTTATTTTATTTTTTTATGGGTATGTGTGTGTGCCTGATGTATATGCATTGCAAGAGCTCACAGAGGTCAGAGGAGAGCATTGGATTTCTTGTAACTGTAGGTATAGACGGTTGTGAGCTAGGAATTGAACCCGGGTCTTCTGCAAGAGGAATAAGTACTCTCAACTGTGAACCAACTCCCCGGTAGCTCCTGTTAGCATTTGTTGTGGGATAGGTTTGTTATCAACAAATTCCAAAGTTTTATCTGGCAATCATTTGATAATTTTAATAGGTATGAAGTTCACAGTTGACAGAACTTTTTATTTTAGCTTCCATAGTTTTTGATGAGTAATAAGCTTGTAATATTATTGAGGATTGTCTGGGTGAAGAGTTGCTTGTCTTTGTTGCCTCCTGGACTCTCTTTTTGGGTTTTCACAGATTAATTAATTAATTAACTAACTAATTAATTAATTAATTTGTATATTCATGTGACCTTGTCACTCTTAAAGCTTCTATGAGCATGTTGTTACTAAGTTTTTCCTTTTTATCTTTTTGGTTATTGTATTGGTGGTCTCACTGGTATGCTGTACCTCAGCTTCCTGTGAGAAATTGTTAGGACCTCGTGTTTCCTTTATTTGACAAGTCAACCACAAGCCTTTGTTGTAGGTCTTCTGAGAACTCCAGATAGATAAAATAATCTATATGGCCTATGTGCTTAATTATTAAGCCTTTTCTTCCTTCCCTCTGTCCCTTCATTTGTCCATCCCTCTCTTCTTTCCTTCCTCCTTCTCTTCCTCCTTCCCTCCCATTCTCCCTTCCCTCCTAATGGTATTCATTGTGTCCTTTTGTCAGGAGTATCCAGCACTATCCCATTGAATCACTAGGATGACTTACAGGAGTTGAAATACACTACCATCAGGGTTATGGTTTATTAAAGTAAAAGAATATAAAACAATATCAGTAGAGTCCAGAGAAAGACAAATATAAGTTCCTGCTGGTATTTCCACAATGGGGTTGTATATTTCTAGCAAGAAATTGTGATGACCTATGAAGTTGTCAACTAGGAAACATGGTTGAACCTAAGTCAGTATCCAGTGTGCTTAATGGAGGTTGGTCATGTAGGCAGATAACAGACATTGATATGACAGATCTGACATACCCCAGATCCCTAGAAAGAAAGCACATCTTTACTAGAAATGACATTAATTATGAGCTTTCTAGAGAAACTGGTAAAGTTTGCCAAGACCCTAAGCATCAAAAGTTGTTAAAATATTTACAACATTTCATAGTCTTGATTCTCAGGAGTTAGCGAAGGCTGAGCCATGAAACAAACCAATGGTAATGTGCATGACTTGAGTAGCTCAGTCCTGCATAGGTAACTTTTTCCTGTATATCTTCCTTTTCATGGGAAAGTATTCCTCACTGGTTTTATTAGTGCCATTATATACTTTCTTTTGTAGTTAGCTGTTGCTTACTTTTCACTAGTACTCTGACTTTTATATCTGGATTTGAAAATGAAATATACTCTAGCATTTACCATAGTATGAATAATGAGTCTTACCAGTGAACCCTGAGGTCTTTATGCACTCATAGTTCCCCCTGCTTCTGTTTCAGAGTGGATGAGAAATGTTGAAAGCAAAGCATTGATTCCAGCACAGAGTGTTTTTGAGGAAGCACAATCGAATGGAATGATGTTAGAAAGATACATATGGGATGATTCTTGGCTCTCCAGGCTAAGAGTTTTGGGATGTGAAGACGAATTCAAAATGTATCACATTAACCAGAGTACAGGTATGAGGCAAATGGTCTTCATGCAAAAACAAGTACTTTCTCAACGAGCCTCTGAATTCTGTGAACTTGGCACAGAGTACAGCCAAAGCTTAAACTTGATTCCATCTCAGAGACTTTCTCAATTAGAACATTTCTATAAACCTGATTCACATTTTGAAAGCTGGAGATGTAATTCATCCATAATGTATGCAGATAAGGTTGCTTATGAAAATAATGATTATGACAAAGCCTTCTGCCAGTCTGTTCAGCCTGTTTACCCCACAAAAATGCAAACTGGAGATAATCTGTTCAAATGTACTGATGCTGTGAAGTCCTTCAATCATATTATACATTTTGGTGATCATAAAGCAGTACATACAGGAGAAAAACTCTATGAATATAAGGAATGCCATCAAATCTTTAACCAGAGCCCACCACTTAATGAACGCCCGAGACTTCAAATGGGAGGAAACCAGTATGACTATAAAGACTATGAGAACATCTTTTATTTCTCATCGTTTATGGAACATCAAAAATTTGGTAATGTAGAGAAAGCATATAAATACAACGAATGGGAGAAAGTCTTTGGATATGACTCATTACTTGCTCAACATACAAGTACATACACTGCAGAGAAACCCTATGAGTATAACAAATGTGGAACATCTTTTATATGGAGCTCTTACCTTATTCAGCATAAGAAAACTCATACTGGAGAGAAACCCTATGAATGTGATAAATGTAGAAAAGTTTTCAGGAATCGTTCAGCCCTTACCAAACATGAACGGACTCACACTGGAATAAAACCCTATGAATGTAACAAATGTGGGAAAGCCTTCAGTTGGAATTCTCATCTTATTGTGCACACGAGAATCCATACAGGAGAAAAACCTTATGTATGTAATGAATGTGGGAAATCTTTCAACTGGAACTCCCATCTTATTGGACATCAGAGAACTCATACTGGAGAGAAACCTTTTGAGTGCACTGAATGTGGGAAATCTTTTAGCTGGAGTTCCCATCTTATTGCCCACATGCGAATGCATACTGGAGAGAAACCCTTTAAATGTGATGAATGTGAAAAAGCTTTTAGGGATTATTCAGCCCTTAGTAAACATGAAAGAACTCACTCTGGAGCAAAACCATATAAGTGTACTGAGTGTGGAAAGTCCTTCAGTTGGAGTTCCCACCTTATTGCTCACCAGAGAACTCACACGGGGGAGAAGCCTTATAATTGTCAAGAATGTGGCAAAGCTTTCAGAGAACGCTCAGCCCTTACTAAACATGAAATTATTCATTCTGGAATTAAGCCCTATGAATGTAATAAATGTGGAAAATCCTGTAGCCAGATGGCTCATCTTGTTAGGCATCAAAGGACTCATACTGGAGAAAAACCCTATGAATGCAATAAATGTGGAAAATCCTTCAGTCAGAGCTGCCACCTTGTTGCTCATCGGAGAATTCACACTGGTGAGAAACCCTATAAATGTAATCAATGTGAAAGATCCTTTAATTGTAGTTCTCACCTAATTGCACACCGAAGAACTCACACTGGAGAGAAACCGTACAGGTGTAATGAGTGTGGGAAGGCATTTAATGAGAGCTCTTCCCTTATTGTTCACTTGAGAAACCATACTGGAGAGAAACCCTATAAATGTAATCATTGTGAAAAAGCTTTCTGTAAGAATTCTTCCCTGATTATCCATCAGAGAATGCATAATGGAGAGAAACGCTTTATATGCAATCAATGTGGAAGAGCCTTTAGTGGCCATTCGGCCTTACTTCAACATCAGAGAAATCATAGTGAAGAGAAACTGTAATTGAATTGGTCAAAAGACTTTTCTTTTGTTGTATGTTTGACAACACATTGGGGGAAAAAACCCTGTAAGTATAACCAAGAGGGAAGTTTTTCACTAAGAATTCATTACAACTGTCTTTATTGTACAACAGGAAATCTCTTTTTAGAAGAAACCTTCTAAGTGACATGAATGAAAAGACGAGGGAAAACCTTTTGGCAGTTATGTAGCCCTCATTCAATGTTAGGAAATTATAGACTAAAAAGCTCTAAACTTCTTATATGGTCCACAAGGAATCCATATTTGAGGAACATGATTAGGCAAATGAGGTATTTCTAGCAAGGTATTCTTTGTAAATCATAATGTAGAAATTTGTCCATCATTAAGAAGAAAGTCTTGGGCCAAGAATGGTGTTTTGACTGGAAAGATACTACCTGGAATATTAGATGGAAAGCTTTACATTAACATTTTGTGCATAATTACAGAAACAGATTTTGCTATTACAAGGGGAGGGTCTAGGTGCTCTTTAAGAGATAGAATATGAAATACTAAATCTGAATTTAAGAAAAAAAACTAATGTAGTATTGAGTGGGGTATTTACTGTTGATCAAGGTTAACCTTTTTAGAAAAGAATAGTAAAGGAGATTACTAATGGTAGAAGATAAGCTGTTGCCTAGAAATATGAGACTTGAGTTTTGAAACAGAGATACTTAATAATGTAGTGTCAGTATTCATTGGTATTTATCATTGAATTATTGGAGAGTTAGTTTATAATTCTTTTAGGCAATCACTATAAATTATAATTGTGGACACTGGCAGTATACATAATAGGAGGAACATCAGCAAGAAGGACACAATTGTACATAAACATCTACTGTAACATCTAAAAAAGTGTGTTTGGATAGAGACCTCTAAGATCCATGGAGAAATTAACCCGGTTAATTTAAGTTTATTATTGTTATGTTTTAGTTTAGTTTTTGTTTTACAAATACATAAGCACTTACGATGTGCTAGGCTTCATTTTAAATGTTTTTTAAAAAAATATTAACTTGCTCAATTCCCTTAACTCTATGAAGTAGGCATAGGTTTACAAATAGATAATCAGAAGCAGAGATGTTGAGTAACTTACCCAAGGGACACATGTACTAAGATATGCAGTTGATATTGGTTGGCTCCAGAGTTTGTGTTTTTAATCACTGTGTTTTCTCACTTTTGTTCAGTGTTTTTGTAGTAAATATTTGATAATAAAATTCAAGAAAATCTTAACTAACGAAAATGAAGTTACCTGGTTCCTGTCTCCTGAAGGATTTCTGCTAACATGTAAATCAAGATCTCTTTGGAGTATGAACAACTCTGAGCAGGACATTGGAAACCGCTGTGTTTTATGGGTCCTGGGTTCCATGGAATTTCATTTCTCACAGCTTTGAGAGTTACAGACAACAGGGCAGTGTGAACTTGAGCTAGAGTAAGGACTGTCCTATGTGGCTTCAGAAATGTCCCTATAAAGCAGAGGCAAGGGTGTTTGTTCTTTGACATGCTGAAATTAGTACCTGTCGGCACACCAGTTTTCAAGGTACCCTCTGAGTTCATTGTTAGCCTTTTTGTTAATCTCTACATGAAAAGATTGCTTACTAGGAGGGAGGATTCAGGAGGAGAGCTCTGCCTGAATTCATCACCTGCAGTGAGGAAGTTTCTTTTCAGAAGAAAAGGTGCAAAAGGAATCCAAGGACTAAGGCAAGGATCATTTCTGGAAATGCTTTAAGGGTATTGGGTAGAAATTTGGGGCACAGAAGGTTCATCTAGCTCTCTAGGGTCCAGGACTCCCCAGCGGTGAGAAGTAGTGTCATACTAGTGTTAAGATACAGTATTCACTTCTGACTCTTAACAGCTTCAGGCAACTTGGGATATAACATATCAGGCCCTCCTTTGCAGGGTCTGATGGTCTCTTAATACATGTTATAGGAAAACCAATGACCTTTTATTGTTATTTTTTTCAAAGACTCTTGGGTAAAATACTAATATGGCCTCTGTAAGAGAGTGAAATAATATATTTAGAATCATACTGCCAAAATGATATGGAGCTTGCATTTTAATACCCCAAAGAAACTTAGATTTATAGACTCCTGAGGAATTCCATGAATTGTATGCAATATTCCATAAATGCTTTGGCATCTTATTTTATAACCTTATTAGCAAGCAGCAATATCTCTTTTAAAAAGGCTGAGTGTGGTTGCACATGCCTTTAATCCCAGCACTCAGGAGGGAGAGGCAGGCAGATATCTGTGAGTTTGAGGCCAGCCTGGTGTACAGAGTGAGCTCCAGGAAAGCCACAGCTATCAGATAGCCAGAGAAACCCTGTCTCGAAAAAAACCTAAAAAAAAAAAAAAAAAAAAAAAAAAGTCTAAAAAAAAAAACAAAAAAAAAAAAAAAAAAAAAAAAAAGTATCTAAAGGGCCGTCCATGGAGTCAAAAGAAAGTACTAAGGGTAAGAGTCTAGAACAGAACGGAAGGCTTGGTTAGCTTGTGCAAGGTGCAATGTCTAGGTTCTCATCTCCAGCACCTCCAAAATTCCCAGACTACTGTTCCTGAATTCCCCTGAAAGGATTCCCTACCTCTTCTTATGTGCCTTACATGGCACTGGAGTGTCAAGACTATTGGTAGTTTGCTCTGCACTTCCAGGATCCCTTTTATTATTCTGATTCCAGATTATATATGGTTCAGAACATTGTCCTTTTGACTCCATCTTCTACTCCTCCCCAACTCAACCCTGCCCAGTCCACTTCCATTCACTTATATAAATTGTCGCTTCAATTTTCTACCTGCAGGTCTCAGCTCTGCCTATTGTGTCCTGTCCAAGGTGACTGCTTTCTTTTTCTTCTAACTTTCCCCCATGTAGACTGTTCTCTGTCCCTTCTCTTTTAAATACAGGTTTGACCCAGGATACCCATTGCTTCTAGCCATAGTCCCATATTTTGGGCTCATCATATACATAAGTCACTGTGTGCTTTTTCTGACTCTGCATCTAAAACTATCACAGCTATTTCTGATTCTAACACACTTTGATAAATTTCTGTCCTGAACTTGAAAGTCCTATGGCTGCCACTGACATTTATGCCGGTAACCCCCCAACAGTACCTTCATTGTCCTGGAAACCCTCTACTATCTGTTGAAGCATCCCTCCTATTCTCATTGGCTGTTGTATTACTTTCCCGTTGCTGTAACAAAATATCCAAGGAAAAGGACTAATTTGGGCTGATGGTTTCAGTCCATGATCACTTGAGACTCTAGGTGTCGTTGGACAAAAAGCTGAACATTTGACTTTTTGGATGCTATGCAAAAGTGAGGTGAGCCTAAGGAGAAGAAAGACAGAGACAGAAAGAACGAGATGAAAGGCACAGGAACAAAAGAGAACGAGAAACAAATGGGTGGGGAGGGCCGAGGTTTGTTCCAGGCTTGGGAACTTGACTATTTTTGGACACAGCTCACCCTGGAGATGATTTCTTGCCAGCCTCACCTTTGCATTCTCCCCACTGCACTTTTGGTCACTGCTTTCCCTCCATAGTCATTCCAGCTAGACTGAGAAATATTTTAGCAGGGTTGCTTCATAAGGAAGGTGTAGTTCTTTCTCACTGTGGAGGGGCAGATAATACTTGTTCCCCTCATCCACTCAGCTGAACCAGAGCACTTACTGGGTACAGACATTGTGAGACATGGAACATAGCTGTCATTAAGCATCTCCCTCGCCATTGAAAACGTGGTGAGGGAAATACTAAATGTAAAAAAGTTGAGTGATTGGCTAGTGTGGCGGCTCAACCAGCAAAGGTGTTTTCCACTAAGCCTGATGACCTGAGTTCAATATCTGGGTTAGGTATGATGGAAAGAGAGCGTTCACTCACATTAGTTGTTTTTTGATCTCCAACTATGTGTAGATACACAAGTTAAAGTGGTGAGTTCTCTGGAGGGAAGTAAAATGAGCAGTGTATATTAAAGATATAGCACTAGGGACAAGAAAGACGAACCCACATGGAGAAAGATGAGGTCTGTAGGATGACTGGCCAAGCTAGAAAGAAGGGGTTGGCAGAACAGGTGAAGCAGAAGCTGGTAGTCTACCACATGTGACGCAAAAAACTGGCACCATTAATGGGGGCAGAGACTTAGAAAGGAGACTCCTTCATGTCTTTGAGATCAGGAATCCTGTGAAGGCAATGATAGCAGCTTTGAAGTTGAGCCGTGAACAGTCTTGACTTGTCCTCAAAACAAAGGGGCTCTGAGGAGAATACTTAAACCTCAATATATAAAGATGTGCCCCTCATCATTCAATGATGAATGTCCCACAGCATTGGATGAGAAGACTGGAAATGTCTTCAAGCTGGTGAAAGGCATTAAGTCAACTATAGAGAGCAGCTAGTCAAAGTTAGATCAATGACAAGCTGTAAACAGCCACAGCCATAAAAATCACCTTTGCAGACAATGCAAAAACCACACACGTTAAAGTGACAATGACGTGAGTAAGGTGACTCCAGGAGGAAGGATGGCAGTCAGAAGGTAATAGAATCATGTTTAAAATTGCTGAAAGTAGCTGGGCCTGGTATCACAGGCCTGTGATCTCAGTCATTTGGGAGGCTGAGGCAGGAGGATTGCAAGTTCCAGGAGTGGATATGCTATTGAGTGCACAGACATTGTGACGGTAAGACTGACTCAAAAAATACAGGAAAAGAGACATGGAAATGACTCAGTTGGTAAAATGCTTGCTGCACAAGCACAGGGATCTGAGTTCAGATCACTAGAACACACGTGAAAATCAGGGGCCGGTGGTGTGTAGCTGTAATCCTAGAACTTGAAATAGAAATAGGAAGTTCCCTGGGGTCTGCTGGCCAGCCAGTATAGTCAAGTCTACAACTTCCACGTTCAGTGAGAGACCCTGTATTATACCATAAGATGGAGGTTGTAGGGGATACTATAGTTACTATCCAGCCTGCTGCCCTGTTGCAATGATGTACTCAACAAACTTTTCTTTTAAACAAAGTGCAGAGTGATTGAGGGGGACACCAAGTGGCTTCTACACTCATGTGCATATGCGTACACAGGCATACACATGCATACACACATGAACATACACAATAAAACAAAATGCATAAAGGTCGGAGGATATTGCTCCAATGGCCACATACTAGCTTGCATGAGGGAGGCCCTTGGGTTCGATTCCCAGTGTACTTCCAAAAGAAACACCCCAAAGTGCCGAAAGTAAATGTTGTTTTTAAAATTAGTGATACATGTAATTTAAGAATAATGTTTAAAAAGATTTATTTTATCATTGTATGTGTATTACATGTGTGTCTGAGGAAGTCAGAAGAAGGTGCCATATTTCCTGGTACTGAGGATCTGGAATTATGAATAGTTGTAAGCCACCATGTGGGAGCTGGGAACCAAACTCAAGTCCTCTGGAAGAGCAGCAAATGCTCTTAGTTTCTGAGCCACCACTCCAATCCGTACTGATAATTCTCTACTTATTGGGAATGTCCTTAAGCGTTTCCAGGTATGGTATCTGTCTCATGATTCTAGTCTTCTAGAAGGTTGAGGCAGTGAAATCTCAAATGAAAAATTCTGCCTTGAAAAAAAATATTGTTTTGGAAATGAAGATGAAATATTCAGGTAAACCAACATGGATCTGCACCAAAATACACTAAAATAATTCTTTAGGAAAAAGGAATATCATTCAAGACAGAAACATGAAAATGCATGAGGTAGTGAAGAGCAAATATGTACACTTTCTTTCAGATCTGACACTTGGCGGGGCTGGCCCTTCTGTATACCGGTGGCCTTCATAATAACTATCATGCTGTATTTGTGGCATACCATAGTATAAGTAGATTGTTTGGTTTGCTTTTGTGGTTCTGGGGATAAAACCCAAGGCCTTTATATTGGCAAAAGTTCTATCACTGAGCTACACCCCAGTTTGCATTGAGTTCTTGATTAGGCTTTGTGTATCCTGACCTCATTAGGTCAAGACCCATGAGTCCTCCTTATCTACTCCTGTTGCCTATGGGGGAGGAGACAGTGGGGTTGAATGTGAAGTGGGGCCAGAGGGGGAAGAGGTTGCAACTTTAGATGTTTGAATGATGGAAGGATTAAGCAGTCCCTTCAGAGAAGAAGCAAATAACCCTGACCTCGCAGACAGAAATGAGAAGTAGGAGTGAACATGGGCAGTGATGGCGGTGGTGTCCCCAGTTGCATGGCCTTCAGTCTGTGAGAGCTAGAGAACCTTGACTTCTGTAGACACTATTTTACCCTGGCAAACACCCTGCCTTGTGACATCACACAGAGAAAAACTTTATGCCTCTAGAGTAGTAGACAGCAGTCATTAGGGAGCATCTGCATTCAGGTGCATCCTCTCGGGAGGAGACTGGAGAAAACTTTGTACCACAAAGAGAGAGGGTTTGTGCAGGAGAATTGGGTGCCTGTGCAGATATTCCATCCAAATTATAAAAAGAGACAAAATAGATATTCATCAACAATTTTGTTTTTCTGAGCTATGAAGGATTGCGTTGCTTACTCACTAACCCTTGTGAACTAGACACTATTTTTTTCCTTGCATTTATATGTCAGGGAGCTGAAGCTCAGCAGAATTAAGTGAACTGATGAAACTCAAAAATTTAGCTTTAGATTGTGTTGGGGTACGAATGGGTAAGGAGGTCATAGGCTTTTGTGAGGAACCTATTACGATTATTTTGCTAAATGGATATATCAAAACCCCTTCTTACACACACACACATACACACACATACACACACACCACACACACACACACACACCACACACTCTTTTTTTTTTTAGTTTTTCGAGACAAGGTTTCTCTGTGTATCTCTGACTGTCCTCGACTCACTTTGTAGACCAGGCTAGTCTTGGACTGACAGAGATCCACCTGCCTCTGCCTCCTGAGTGCTGGGATTAAAGGCGTGCGCTACCATACCCAGCCATTACAGCTGTGAACTGCCATGTGGATACTGGGATTTGAACCTGGGTCCTTTGGAAGAGTAGTCAGTGCTCTTAACCGGGGAGCCATCTTTCCAGTCCCTTATATTCATATTTTTATATCTATATATTAGTGTGTTCTCAGCCTTTATCAAAGAAGCTTATCAGGCAGAGTTAATACAGAGACTCAAAGCTGCACAAAGTGCCGAGAATAAGGGATGGTGGAGTGCTTAGTCTGAAATGGAACATCTGAATCACTTTCTCCAAGGCTCAGGAAACGTCATAGTAGACGAAAGGAAAGAATGTGAAAATTTGGGCACGGGGAAGTATGTTGTTAAAGGATGTCTTCTGGACATGACATGGCCACCACCATACTCATGAACTCACAGCATCTATGGTTACCTGTACAGAACCTGCACAAGACTGGGCCTGTCAGCATTTCATCATGAACTGTGGAAGGGTCATGAGGCTCTGCTTCTTCCCTAAGAGATAACAGGCAGTTAGTGGTTGTAAGCACTCTGGCCTGCAGGAGGGATGGGAAGGTATCCTGAGACTCGAGAGCCCAGGAACCACACAGCTCTGAGAGGAAGCTTCCTCAACAGACAGGTTGGAGCTCACAGGAAGGAGCTGCCTCATACCTAGCTGAGCTGAGGAGCCGGAGCTGAGCCCCAGTCCTTCTCCAGCTGCTGCAGCTCACAGAAGGGAGTTGCCTCACCCTCAACTGAACTGAGGAGTGTCTTCTCTGCTTCTTGGCTTCTTTGCTTCTTTCCCAAGATGAATGATGGAGTCTCAGCAAGCAGCAAATCTCATAAAAGAGATTTTATTGGAGGGAGGGGAACAAATCCAGGGTGTGACTGCCTTCTGTTCCCAGGAGAGGACAGCAAGGAATGGAGGAATCTCAGGCCTTATATAGGATTTGGGTGGGGGGGGCGTGGCAGTCTAGGGCAGGGATTTCCAAAATGAGAGTTGATGGGCCTTCAAGTCTTGAGCTTGGGGGAGCTAAGGGATTGGTGGGGTTTTATTCACCTAAATTAGCATAAATATGGGACAGGTACCAACTGAGGAGCTGGAGACTGTCAGAGACTGAAACTGTCATTCTGACGTGTGTGGGGGAAGGGCCTATTAACTTAAACCTAGGATTCTAGTACCAGACATGTACTAGGGGATTAACACACTTGAACTTCAACAAACAACTTTCCTTAACTAAACTGTGAATTAGTATTAAAGGGTCAGATTCCTAGTCCTGGTTAAAACTCTCAGCTTCTTTGGGAATACCCTTAATTTATATACATTGTTGCCAAGGAGATGACCATAGAGCTCAGGCCTCTCTGTCAGCTGAGGCCCTAACTGAAGACTCCTGTGTTGCTGGCTCCAGCTTCCCAGTGTTTTCCTCGCCCCCCAGGAGTTCCGAGGTGTAACTATCCCAGGGTAGTTGTAGGGCTGGAGGAGACACCCAGGGAAAGATATAGGGAGAGCCCAGAGGCAAAACTTGAAACAGTGGGGCCTGGCTGCTGGGGCTCCTCAGGTGGAGACCTGGACACTTCCTTTTTTTTTTTTTTTTTTTGGTTTTTCAAGACAGGGTTTCTCTGTGTAACAGCTCTGGCTGTCCTGGACTCGCTTTGTAGACCAGGCTGGCCTCGAACTCACAAAGATCCGCCTGCCTCTGCCTCCCAAGTGCTGGGATTAAAGGCGTGCGCCACCACCGCCCGGCTGACACTTCCTTTAAATGTATACAAAGTTAACAAAGTCTGTGGCAGGAAAGTCATTCACCGCAGCATGAATGGCTGACGGAGACTGGAGAGGAGGTGCTGCCTCAGTGGGCAGCTCCCTTGATGACTGTAAGCTGAGGCAGGGAAGATGTTGTCTCGGTGGACCATTTTTATGAATTGTTACCCTAGCAAATTGGCAGTAGTAGACACAGCCGTTTTGATTTCAGATGCAGTGGTGGCAGCTGCACTGGGACTACAGTGGTTGCTGTGTGCATGTGTGGAGGGTTGGTTTTTGTCAACTTGACACAAACCTAGACATAAACAAATCTTGTAAGAGGGAATCTCAATTGAGAAAATACCTATATGACATTGGCTTGTAGGCAGTCTGTGGCATTTCTTTTGATTAGTGATTGATGTGGGAGGACCCGACTCACTACTGATAGTGCTAGCCATGGACCTGTGGTCCCGGATAGTATAAGAAAGTAGGCTGAACAAGTCATGGGGGACAAAGCTATTAAGCGACATTCCTCTATGGCTTCTGGCCCAGTTTCTGCCTCCAAGCTCCTGTCCCGACTTCCCTTCTAAGTCCTTATTGCTGAAGACAGTGCATATGTAGAATACTGGACTTGAATGATTCAAGCTGATCTAACCTGAAAGCCTCTTTCTTGAGGTCTAGCTTCCATAGTTCCAGAAAGTATTATGCAGGCTGCCAAGGGAAGAAAACAATTAATAGTCCTATCTGGCTGTGACCCATATGAACTACAACAATGATCAGCATGGCAAGATATCCATAAAGGTGCAATAGAGGCACTTACATGTTGGTAGTAACCAATTGATATTTAGTTGGACTTTAGGCCCACTCAACAGCAAGGAAAACATGTCTGGTACTAGAATCCTAGCCAACTACCTGGGGCTAGTGAGGTCATGTATCTCAGATCTACTACTGCCATTTTGCTAGGTCAGCATAATTCCTAACTGCATTCTAAATATTAACCTTACACCCACAGACAACTGTAGTTGTCACTTCTCATTGAAGATTTTCTTTACAGCAAATAGAGACCATTACAGAAAACCACAGCTGGACATACTGCAGAGATCAATGGGTGGTGGGTCTTCTAGCTCCAGGGGATTCATCTACATCACAGGTCCTGCATCTATGGCTCAGGAAACATCACAGAAGACAGATCAGAGAACTTGTAAGAGGCAGACTACCAGGAAGTTTGCTGTGAGGCCATCTCTCTGAGAAATGGCTGCATAGACAAGACCTGAACAATGGCAGTGTCAATGGAAAAGAGAAAGTGTCAGAGGACCCTATCCCTGGAGAAAGAACTGTAGGTGACTAATGGCAGCTGAGAGAAGGAGAATCAGCCAGAGGTAACCCCCTTAATTGTTTATCTGATGCATCTAGCATACTCCAGGGGACAGACCTCACTGGGATCAGTGAGAGAATGGAGGAAAACCAGACAGATACAGGGACACACAGACAAAGCTGGCATTGGGTGGTCTGGGCTCTTGACTGGAGAAACCTTGGCATCCTGGGAGCTAAGTGTGCTTAGAACTGAGAGGTGGGGTTATGGCATACAGCTGAACGGGAGGCAGGGCTATTATATACAGATAAGGAGGCAGAATTTAAATTTAGGGATGGATCAAAGAGACATATTTATAGATATATAAGTCATACAGATCTAGATAGAAGTGGTCTCTGTAGGGGAGCAGTCTTCTAGTCATAAATATCTGGGCAAAGAAAGCTTTGGTGGGCCTTTTCTACACTTACAGTCAACATCCACACTTGGACCTGAGGAAAGATTTGCCATGTCCCTATGTCTCACCCTCCTCTGTGTGTGTGTGGTGGGGGGGGGGGGGGCTGGCTTATTCCTCAATTGATCTGAAGTTTTGAAGTCCTTGAAATGACCACACCTATGTCAACATCATACATTCACTCAGGACTTTCTCCTTTCCCTGTAGTTATCTAATACAATGAAGTCAGGCCCGTTGTATGATCTTAACACAAAAACAGAAACAACAGATTGTACTTATGTATTGGTCTTTCTTTATCTGTTATCTATCCATCATCTATTTATCTATCTGTCTATCTATCTATCTATCTATCTATCTATCTATCTATCTATCTATCT
>CAJQZJ010032290.1:227532-254918 GCA_907164525.1 Lophiomys imhausi
TCTATCTATCTATCTATCTATCTATCTATCTATCTATCTATCTATCTATCATCTATCATCATCAGTCTATGTGTATGTGTAACATATATATATATACATGTATATGTATATGTAACAATAAGAATGCAGGCTATCAATTTGAGGGGGCAGACTTGGGAAGAGTTAGAGGGAAGAAAGGGAAGTGGGAAGTGATGTATATTTTACTCTAAAATGTGTTAAAATAGGTTTTAAAAAGGCTTGTCAAGAAGAACTATAATAAATATATATATATTTGTGTATTTATGTATACTATATATAATATATATTATTACATATATAAAATATACATATTATATAAATATATATTATTTATATTATATCCCACTAAGTGCTGGGATTACACATGTGTGACCCCACAGCTAACTTCTGTCAGTTTCTTGTGATGTATTGCACTGAATCAAGATGGCTACCTGCCTTCTTTCTAATCTGGATTTTCCCCAAAGGCTGGAACATGGTTTCCTCCTTGTCTGCCTCACAACCAGGACACCTGATTTATTTCAATCTCCTTGGCTGCCTCATTCTGTGAAGGAATTTCAGGGCAGTAGGTTAAGCTGACCTCATAGTGGGGGATCTAAATCAGAACCCAAACATTCCACTGCTCCAGACGCTGGACTGTTAGATAAGTATTTGAAAAAGAACTGGTAATTTTAGATTGATGGACAAGGTTCAGAGTTCTTCTATGTTTTTATTTTGGTTTTTATTGGAATGCCTACTTCATGTGTGCTTGCCTTATGTAGACGGGCCTTATCATTTTGAGAACACAATAGGCTCATCAGGTAGCTTCAGCAATGGCCTTTCTTATTTCAGGGGGACTAAAGACCTTATTTCCAGGGAAATAAAAGTAATTACATTTCACTGCTACAAGTTTTCTTTTCAAGGGAATAGACAGTTAAAAACACCACATGTTATGGGACAACCCAGAAACTTCTTTCCAGCACTTCAACCAACAGTAGCAACCTCACGATTTCCAAGTAAGTCATTGCATAGCTTTTTGAGTCAGGAATCAGAGACAGATGTGTGGCTGTGGTGGTGGTGGTACATGTATGTGTCTGTGCATGCGTGTAGTGTGTATATGTAGTACATTGTTTGTGTGGTGTGTGTGCGTGCGTGCACGTGTGCTATATATGTAGTGTATTGTGTGTGTGGTTGTGTTTGTAGTGTGTGTGTATGTGGTATATTGTTTGTGTGTGTGGTATATATGGTGTGGGGGTATGTGGTGTGTATATGTGGTATGTTGTGTGTGTGCATGTGTGGTATATATGTGTATGTGTTGTATTTGTGTGGTGTATGTGTATATGTTTGGTATATGTGTGTGTGGTATGTATGTGTGCGTTTGTGGTGCACAAGTGGTTATATGTGGCATGTGTATGTCGTATGTGTGCGTGTGTGTGTGTGAATATGCCTTGAATATTTGTTAGTAGTGAGGTCCATAGAAGAGTCAGACAAACATTTGATAGGAAATTAAATACTGTGTGCCAGTATGCTTTGTGTTTCTCATTAAAGGCTACTGTTTTCTTCTACTTCCTTTTACTTTAATTAGCATGCAAAGTCATCTTGAGCCTATCTCGATTCTATGAATGACTTCAGTTGTAATTTGCTGTACATGTCTTGATGGTTGGTCAAGCTCATGGGTCCAGACACATATGCTTTGCAAAGATGCTGTGCTATTTGCATTTTCTGGGCTTAGTTTTTAAGATTGGTATTCATGATAGATCTTAGTCTGGCCTCCAGCTCACAACCCTCTCTCAACCCTTCTGCATGATAGAAGTACAGAAATGTGTTATTTGTCTCCTATGCTGTGCTTTTAAATTTAAGAACAAAAAAAGGGGCGGGGGGAGGATTTAGCTCAGTGGTAGAGAGGAACTGCAAAGCCCTGAGTTTGGTCCTCAGCTTGGGGGTAGAGGTGGGGTTGACAAAAATCAGTTACTTTTCAAAATTTACATTTGTATTTATTTTTTGAAAATTTCATGTGTATACAATGTATCCTCATCATACTCATTCAACTTTCTGTTTCTTGCCCTCACTACATCTCTCTCCAAGCTTGTGTTTTCCTTTTATAATTTTGATTATTATTTTTTTAACCTTCTAAGTCCAGTTAGTGCTCACTGGTGTGTAGTCATTCATCAAGGCACTGGAAACTTAACAGTGGACACAATTGTGAAGAAAAGTGATTACCCATCCCCTAACAAACAGCAACTTCCAATAAAATCCTCAGTTGGAATGGGACCTTGGAAGCTTTTCTTCCTTCATGCTGGACTGGCTTGATTGTATGCAGATAATCACAGTTGCTGTGAGTTTATCTGTGCAACAGTCATGTCATGTCCAGAGGATAACATTTCACAACATGCCTCCCATCTTCTGGCCGCCTTCTGCCCTTCCTCCATGGTGTCCTTTAAGCCTTAAGGCACGCGTGTGTGGACAGTCTAATAAAAGGTATTCCATCTGTAGCTGAGCACCCACAGGGATTTATTCTTATTACTTCAAACAGTAATGCATCTGTCTACTGCAATAGGAAGCTTATTTGGCCCAGGTTGAGAGCAGCACAAATATATTGATATAAACTTACGTGCACGTCTGGAGATATGGGTCAGTGGTTAAGAGTGCTGGCTGCTTTTTGGAGAGCACAGATTTGATTCCAGGAATGCACATGATGACTCATAACTACCTCTTATGGCAGTTCCAGAGGACCTCTTCTGGACTCCTTAGGCACCAGGCTTGTATGTGGTACACCTACATCTTGATACTGTTATACCTGTGGGCATATCTTGCCTGGAAGATCAGTATTGTAACACGCAGGGTCCAGTAAGATGATTGGTTAGGTCTTTCCCTCCACATCAGCATATATAGGACCTTCCAGCACTTTAAAAGCTAGTCATTAGGGAGCGTTTCTTGTTCAGTTCAAAGTTGATAAGAAATCATTTGACTAGACTTTGTGGTTCACACTTTAAGACCCAACATTCAAGAGGTACAGGCTCTCCAGTTCCAGGCTCTAGGGATACTTAGTGGCACACTGTCTAAAAAACAAACAGTAAAAACAACAGCAAAGATAAGAAGTGATTTATCTTAAAACAGGGTAACCAAGCCTGATGATCTTTAAAGTCATGTATGCATATATGAAATTTCACTTCTACATAAGGGAAAGGATTTGTCAATAATGTAGTCACAACTCATCTATGTCTGAGGAAAGGCCATTAGTGATTGCTTTACTGGTCCTGGCTCTCTGTCTTGATGATAAGGGACACTAGCTTTCAACTCCGTCTTTTCATGCCCTTATCCTGGAAGGGAGCTTCTCAGCTCCTGGTACTGAAAAACTAAGGTGTTAAATTGTTGAAATCCCACCATCATAAAATAAAGCAGAGGATACAAATAGAGTGCCATGATTTTATTAAGGTAACTTATATGCTAGACATCATAGCTATCTAGAAACCCTATGTTGATTTCTTTGTCTATTACCAAATTATGTCCCCATTTTCTTAAATCTGCTTTAAACCAGTGTCTTTTCTTGGGTCCCCTTCAATGGCTTTCTAGCTAGAAAAAGTACGAAGACTTCAGAATCCCAGATGAGTAAAGGTGAGTTGACGGAAGTGGGAGTACAAGTGGGATCGATGGACATTCCCAAGCCTAATATGATGTGGGCTCTGGAGGGCGTGTGACCACTTGTCAGTCAGTACTTGGAACAAAGTAGATAGAGCCACTCCCTTTGGGTAGTTGGATTTGCGGTGGTGCCCCTTGGTGCTCATGGTAGACTAGCAGAGAGGGTGTATACCACAGAGCACAGACTGAGTTAGCGCTCCACCTCCCTTTGGATGACAATACGAAAGTAGCCCTTGGAGTCCTGGTATTGACTTTCCAGAAACTTCTTCGCTCTTTGCATTTCTGCTTGGAGCTCCCCTAAGACTGGTTGCCACAGAGTCTTCTTTAAATAAAAGGCCTCCTTTCTGCCTTGCTGTTCTTCCTAACTTGGAAGTTCCTTTTGGTCCTTTTCAGGTCAGCTAAATGCCTGTCAGGGGTAGATTCCTCACTCAGCATTCTTGTTTCATATTTGTAAAGTTATGTTTTTTTTTAATTTTTTTGACACTTTCATACACAAGTACTGTGTTTACATCATGTCCATTCCTTCCCCCTCTCCAATTCCTTCCACGTCCCACTACCACCCCCTATAAAATTCACTTCTTCTTTAATTATTAATGTACACATGCACACACGCGCACACACACGTGTGCACACATACACACACATACGCGCGTGCACACACACACAGGCATACACACACAGGCACACACACCACCTACTGAATCCATTTAGTGTTGCTCATATTCACATTTGTCTAAGGTTGACCACATAGGATTGGATAACTAATGAGGGGGCTGGTCCCTGGAGAAATCAGATTCTGCCTATCTCTATAGCCGTTTATTGCCTGCAGCTCTTCATCTATGAGCTGGAATTTGTGAAATTTCTCCATTCCAAGTTGGTATGTCAACTTGCATTGTCATTATGCAAGTATTGTTTAGGTGACCATCTTGTTGAGACTTCATGGACGCAATTTCCCTGTCATGTCTAGAAGATACTATATCCCGGAAGCATCCTGGTTCTTTGGCTCTTATTACCTTTCTGCCTATCTTCTGAGATATTCTCTGAGTCTTATGTGTAGTGGTTGCATTATAGATGCACTTGGGGTTGGATGCCTCAAAGTCACTTAACCTTTGTGTTTTGACCAGTTGTGGATCTCTGTAATAGTCTTTATCTGCTTCAAAAAGAAGCTTTTATAGATGAGGGGTAAGATCTATCCTTGGACTCAGCTCTTTTGTTTTACAATGTGCATGGGATTTGGTTGAATCAGGAATGTAGGGGATACAGATATGGAAATGAGGCAATGAAAAC
Organism: Lophiomys imhausi; assembly: GCA_907164525.1. NCBI lineage: Eukaryota > Metazoa > Chordata > Mammalia > Rodentia > Muridae > Lophiomys > Lophiomys imhausi. The sequence goes on from CAJQZJ010032290.1 coordinate 232,453, forward strand.
ACCCCATAATGCTCGTCTCAAAGGGTGTAAACCATAGTTTATTCTGGAGCCAAATATGAGTATCCACATCCTGGAAATGTAGACTCAGGTTACCTAAAATTTCATGTTCTAGTGTGGTAACAGTCTCATGAACTTTTTAAAATCATAGAACAAAGATAATCAAGACACTTCTCTGTAGAAAAAAAATAACTAATTAAACTATTTACCCAGTATTTACATTATCTTTAATTTATCGGCAGTGTTAATCCTTAACCCTCCATTATAAATGAATACATTCAGACACTGGGTGGATCTTTACAAGCCTAGGCCTGGGTTGTGCAATCCCAGCCCATCTATGATAGCTCATAATTCTATTACCCAAATATAACCCCATATATACATACATCCCTTTGGACTATTATTTTTCATTCTAAGACGATGTTCCAGGCCAAGTGGAAGGATCTTCTTTAATCTACCCCATGGTGGGTCCTCCTTGTTTACTCCTGGCTTCTCTCTAGCAACCTTCCTCTCCCCAAGATGCTCTCTATCTCTCTAAAAGCCCTAGTCTCACCTATCTCTGTCTTTGCCAAATCTCCAGGCCTCAGCATTTATTTAACCAATCAGAGTCAATTAAGTAACAGACAGCAAGCAGGACCAATTAACATTTAGAATGCTTAACACCACCCTATTACCTCTCAAACACATGGTGGCAATATCAGGTAGAAGGTTTACAGTGAAGTGGATAAATCTCAGCCAAAGGCCTCAGATGCTATCTGGTGACATCATCTGGCTTTTGTTTCATGGGAACTAAGGGTCTGTTTGTACATTCCAAAGGGTTATCTAATGGTCAGAAAGATGTCAAGTCACACCACAGGAGGACAATAAATGGCTTTTGAATGGGTAAAGATGCTCTAAGATAATTTGACTCTGGACTTGCAGCATTCCAACTTCTTCACATCATGGAAATTAACAGTCAATCAGCTTTCTGACTTTCTTCTGGAAATTCTTGTTCTGGTTGATGAAGGAAGACATATTTGTACTCACAAATGCCAAGCAGGAGGGGGCATTTAATGGAATATGGAAGGTGGATCAAGGAGAGGGAGTGAGGGCATGTGAACAAAATCTTCTATTTTCATTTTCAAAAGCAAAGGTATGGCGAGATAAGAAGCCTTACAGTCAAGTAATTTGAATAATTTCAGTTGGTTTAAGGGCTGTTCGTAGTTTGTCAAGAGCTGGGCCCTGCCAAACGACTGAAGATTGATGCTGTAATGTATGGAGAGAAATTGGGGACTGTCCAGGCAGCCACTGGTATGTCATTTCTTAGTTTTGGAAGCTGCTGGCCCTGCCCTTCCTGTATAATCATATATATTTATCCTTCTTAGGTCTCTGATGTGGTTGAAGACTAGATAGTAGAGTCTCATAGCTAAATTTTGAGTTGCTTAGGAATTAAGAGGGTGTTCTGGGGCTGGGGAGATGGCTTAGCGGTCTGATTGCTCTTCTAGAGGTCATGAGTTCAATTCCAGAAACCACATGGCAGCTTACAACCATCCACAATGAGATCTGGTGCCCTCTTTTGGCCTGCAGATATACCTGCAGACAGAACACTGTATACATAATAAATAAATAAACTTTATATAAAAAAAAGAGGGCTGGAGAGATGGCTCAGTGGTTAAGAGCACTGCCTAGTGCTCTTCCAAAGGTCCTGAGTTCAATTCCCAGCAACCACATGGTGGCTCACAACCATCCACAATGTGATCTGGTGCCCTCTTCTGGAATGCAGGTGTACATGCAGATAGAGCACACATATGCATAAAATAAATAAATGTTAAAAAAAAAAAAAAGAGGGTGTTCTGGATCTAAGAAGATGTTTTTAAAATTGTGATGCAAATTAGGATGGAAGCTGAGTTGGATATAGAATTTTAAACTCATGGAGATGGTTAGATAGTAGAATGTTAAAGTCAGGTGCCAAATATGTATTGACTGAACATTGGGAATGCATGCTAAGTTGTAGGAGTTAGATAAATTAGATTTAGGAAATATATAGGAGTTTCTGATACTGTCTCTGTAGGAGTTAGATAAATTAGATTTAGGAAATATATAGGAGTTTCTGATACTGTCTCTTAATTCGGGGCCTGAAGAGCATTATCAGCATGAAGTCAGCAAAAACAGGAAAGACTCAATAGACTGAAAAACAAGTTTGAAGTCAGGAAAAACAGGAAAGACTCAAGACTTGAAGAAACAAAGTATCTGGCCTGACATTGTTTTCAGCTGCTAAGTGGGCGGAGCCCAAATTAAGCTGAAACAGAGTTCCTCCTATTTGAGGACAGTGCGTGGAGCCCAGAGGAAAAGAGGCCCCTGATGCTAGAGAGCTCCAAGAGTCCTGCTGAAAAAAGGGCTGGCCATTGATGGCCAGCTCTCTCCCTGAAGCAGAAAGAAGCCGGTGAGCAAAGAAAGCCTGAGCAAGACACCAAAAGGCCAAGGACTGGACCCTGTGGCTCAGCTTTTGCCTAGAGGGGTTTGATCTGTCCAAACAGTGGCCTAAAGGAAACGGTGCCTGGCTTTAAGGACTGAGGCAGAGCAGCTGAGTTCCTGATTCAAAAGAAGTAAGTTGGCCTGCAGACTGCTGGGGTCTCCCACAGAGAAGAAAGCATGAAGCCTTATTTAAGGTGAGACTGCAATAACCAACGACCCTGACGAACCTGCATCTGAGAGATCCAGAAGAAGGACTGCTAAGTGTGTTAAAGAATCTACAACAAATACTGTGTTCCTGACGACTGAGGACCTGCCCCAGAGACTGTATCATTCTAAAAGGTTATGAAAGTGGTTGTTATGATTATCAATAGGTTTAGTGGATAGGTTAAAGGGGTTGTAGGAATTTATAGGATTAATAGTTAAGAAATTGTTGGTGTTTGTTATAAGTGAATTTAGTAATAAATAAATAAGTGATAAATAATAATTTAAAAGTTCGGTTACACTAAGTCTTACAATTCTCAGAATTGCGGCCTAATTATATCTGTGTTTTGTATTGTATTTGTTGTTATAAGAGAAAGAGCCATTTGTTTGGACGAAAGGGGGAGCTGTTGGGGGGAAAAGATATACCTTAAACTTAAAAAAAAAAAAAGGAAGCAGATTGGGGAGAGGGAGAAAAGGGTGGGAGGAGTAGGGAGAGGATTGTGATTGAGATGTAACTTGAATAACTAACTAACTAACTAACTAACTAACCAACTAACTAAAAGAGCTGGGCCCTGGAGTGATAGTGATGAGGGCAGCTGAACAGCAGCCTGCTGTCTAAGCCCTTGCAAAGGTCATTGGAAGTGAGGGATTGCTCATTGGATTTGGCTTGGTTCATTTGCATGTGAAAGGTGAACTCTCCCTTGCTTAGGAGTTAACTGTTCCTGGTCTGGTTGTATATGCAGGGTTAGAAAGTCCCTCAAGGGTCAAAGTATCAAAATACAGAAAATAATACAATGTGTTTATCCATCAGTCTCAAACATACCACTGATCTTAAAGCATAGCTACCATTATGCCATTTGTTGTTCATATCACCATGAGAGCACAGGGCTCTCCTTTGGGTTATGGTCAGAATGTGAGAAAGCTTGTGTTCTCATCTCTACTTTGATACTATCCTGTTTTTTCAGTTAGAGCTAGTGGTTTGCTGAGCCATGAGCTTCAGCTCTCAGTTGTAGGTTCTATCGCTAGAGGAAGGAAGTAGTTGTCTAAAGGAATTGCTTAGAGCCATCAAGGCTCTCCTGGAACTCTTGGCTCTTGTTCATATGGAAAGATGTGTGACTCACTCATATTAAGAGAAATGTGTTGAAACATCACAGTGATTGCATTTTTCAGCTATGAGTTTGAAAGTGGTCAGGGTGTTTCAGAACTGTGTTTGCATATACTCCTGGGGTTTGGACCTAGGTCCTTGTACATGCTCAACCACATGTTCTCCCGCTGAGCTCTGTCCTCAGTCCTATTGTTAACTATTTTAAGATAGTGCCAGTGAGTTGGGGTACAGCTGACTCTGTTCCCCATTCTCCCTCATCAGCCTGACTCCCTAAAAGTTTTAGGTACTCAGACTCTGTTCATATCAATATTTATACTTTGGTGTTGTGACTATATCCTTGAACATTTTAGGGATAGCCAGGTTACAAAAAAGTGGAGATTTTATTAAAGATATTTAATATAGAATTACGAGAAAGAGAGGAGCTCAGAAGAAAGTAATATATTCCCAAGTGTGGGTAGAGATTCCTCAAGGGAGAGTTGTTGATCACTGATTTTGACAATTGTCAGATGTAGGACTTTGGTAGCATTGGAAGTGACTATCTTATCACTGGGGGACTCCAGAGGAGACCTGACAGGATTACAATTGAGAAGGCAAAAGCCAAGGCCACAGGGATACAGGAAGGTAAGGAATCTTTACTGCAAACCAAATTTTCAATTATCTAGGGAAGGAATGAGGGCCCTTTTGGAGGTCACATACATTTAGGCTACAAGCTAGGTCATAACTATTTTAACATGAAATGTGTATATATGAAAGGAATGTTGATACTGTGTTGGTGGCCTTTACAAATATTAATTTACTGGGTTTCTTACTTCTCAGCTGGCCACAGGCTTTACTCAGATGCCAAGTGAGGACCCCATTTCTCTTTCATGTCCCATAATTTCTCCATCTTTCTATTCTGCCTCCATAGGTTCTCACTCAGTGAGTTGTCCAAGCTGGTCTTGAACTTATTCCATGGCCCATGCTGTCCATGACTTACAATCCTTTTCCTTAACCTCCTAAATTACAGTACCAGGCCTGACAGTATTATCAATATCTTGTTTGTAAGCTGGTAATGATTGTAACTTCTACAGAAGGTGATTCTTAGAAATATGAAACCAGGGCTTTCGAGATGGCTCTGCAGGGATAACATTCCTGCTGCCAAGCCTGACTCCCCAAGTTTGATACCCTGGACCCACGTGATGGAAGGAAAGAATGGGCTCTCCCTCAAGATGACCTCTGACTTCCACATGCATTCCATGGAACACAAAAAAACCACATACACGCACACAAGGAAATAAGTATATGAAATGAAAGTATGTTTTTAAGATAGAAATAACATCAATAGAATTTGAGGAAGAAGTGAGGAATAAGTTCAAGAGGGAGGTGTTGAGACAAACTGCCTTTCAGGGTAAGAGATTTATTAGGTGAGTGTCTTGGTTACTCTTCTATGGCTGGAAGGAGACACCATAGCCAATTTAACTTATAAAAGCATTAATTGGGGGCTTGCTTACAGTTTCAGAGAGGTGGCTCATTATCATCATGGCATGGAGTGTGGCTACAGGCATAGAGACATGGTTCTGGAATGGTAGCTGAGAGTTCACATCTAATCTGCAAATTGTAAGCAGAGAGATAGGGAGAGTGGGCCTGGTGTGGGATTTTGAGACCTCAAAGTCCACCCCTTAGTGACACACCTTCTCCATCAAAGCCACACTTTCTAGTTTATTCTGAACAGTCCATCAATTAGGGGCCAAGCATTCAAATATGTGAGTCTAAGGGGGGATTCATTTTCATTCAAACCACCACAGTGAGTTATTAATGCCACATAGAGTGTGGTGCGGTTTTGAAAACATAGCCTTCCATTCCACCAGATAAAGCCTGATTCTTCCTCTTAGAGACTTCCAAGACATACTGTTTGCATGTGGTTAGGCTGCTTCAAATTTTTTTGTGCAGCAGAGAGAATGAAGAGAGACTGAAGGTTCACAACTGATGCTGCCAGCCAGTCATAACAAAGGGAGAGAGACTTCAGTGGGACGCCATGCAAGTTATGTTTCTAACAAATATTTTGACTCTTTTACCCAGAATACAAATAGTGCTTGTATTGAAATACAAATAAGGTTTACTTTTTAAAAAAATTTAGTTTTTTTTTTTTTTTTTTTGAGAAAAAGTCTCAGTCTTGGCTGGTCAAGAGGGTCAGAGAATTTACTCTGTAGACCAGACTGGCCTTGAACTCACAGAGTTCTGCCTGCATGTTCCACTTGACTGCTGGGATTAAAGGCGTGCCCTGCCACAGCTGGTTGGAATTTGTTTTAATGGGGAGCTGAAGGCAGGATGAAAGCCTGGTACCTCTACTCCCATTGTATCTTTCTCTTTACTTTGGGTCAGATTCCTGCATAGGATAATCTCTAAGGAGCATCTGTCAATCTAACCGGCCTTGTTCACCTTCCAGGACCAAAGAGGAGCAAATGCTGAGAGGATCATCTTAACTGAGATTGCTTAATTACACATACCTCTGGCTCCAAATTTGCCTCTATTTAAACCTAATGGTCATATCACTACCTTGAAGATGAACTTGGGGTCACTGGACCCCTTATTTGTTCCGTTTCCTAATGCATCTGTTTAAATCTCTCTCTGCCTTTCATCATGACTTCTCTGTTTAACATGCATTTTTAATGGCATATTAAGTGGCCAAGAATAACTTTTTGAGGCTGCAGGAGATGGGGGTTCTGCCCTAAAACCCAATTACAAAGCTGCACCTGTTTTTCATCTTTTATTTGTAGCAAACTTCACATAACATTTTTTTAACTCACTGTCTCAAGCTCTTTCCTCTTGTTTCACAAACCTGTTGTAGTCACTGCCTTTCCACCAGACTAGTTGCCTCCTTTTCCAGGACCCTTATGCCTTGCCTCATGCCCAGGCTAGTGGTCAGGTTTCAGTTGTTATTATAATTAAATTATCAGTAGTCCATTTTCTTCTCTCCCCTGAAGTGTTTCATGGTAAACAGCTGAAGGCAAACAGGAAGTCTGTCAGGACTATAGAGTGGATCCCATGTGCTGGATTCATGTAGTTAGCACTTTCTTTACACTCCTATTGTTGTCATCGACTTGGATGACTGTTTCTTCTGAGGTCTGAACATCAGGGCATTGTTCAAGTCTATCTGGAAAACTCTCCTTTCTGTACCAGTGGAGCAACAGGAAATGAGAAAAGAGCAAGTGTGGCACAAAGTGTAGTCACCCTAAGTGGTCAGGCTTTACAGGTGGCTCCCCCAGTATATGTACTTTACCAATTGCTTTTGTTTAATCTGTACAAAAAGAATTCTTTTTTTTTTTCATCTTTAAATTTCAGGAACAACAAAGAAAATGGATGCACCTGAACTTACAGAGGCCGTTCATATATTCATAGCACCTGCTGCAGTCCCCAGACCCAACTCTTGGAATGCAGGTATCTGAGAACACACCATGAATTGCCCTATAGTTTCCTTCATTACAGCATCTTACAACGTGAGACCAATAGGGCAACATCGTGATCATAAGCAAAGGTGACACACAGTAGTTGCCAAGTGACAGTAGCTACTATCAAGGGTTAGTATATCTATGGACAAGAAGTCAGTTTACAGGTTACAGGTTTCCATGGGTCAGTAAATCTATAGGTCATAGCTGTTGCTACAGTGACCAGTACATTCTTAGCATAAGAATGAGGGCTTGGCTAGGAGGTGACCAAAAGCAGAAAGTCTGGGGTTGGGGGAAGTAAAATTGAAAAAAAATTATTAAAATTATTTAATTATTAATGAATTAAAATGTGTCCACGAGTCTGCGTGTATGGTGCCTGTGTGGATGGATGGACATAGAGGAAATCTTTCATGCCTTGGTTTTCTCTTTCCAATGTGTAGGTCCTGGGAATCAAACTCAGGTTGTTAGGTTTGTGGCCACTGCTTTTACCTACTGAGCCATTGGTCTAGCCTCAAAATTATTTGCGTTCATAGGGGCTGTGCAGTCTCATGTTAATATTTTCTTTCGAGATAGATTCTCACTATATAGCCTGAGCCGGCTCTGAACTCACAGAGATTTCCTTCTCTTTGCCTACTTAGTGCTGAGATAAAAAGCATGGCCTGGCAGGATCTTTTTCCTTCAAAAATTGATGCTTATTTAAAGAAGGAGAAGGAGGAGGAGGAAAGAAAGAGAGCAAGAAAGAAAGAAAGAAAGAAAGAAAGAAAGAAAGAAAGAAAGAAAAGAAAAAAGAAAGATGTTCATTCCTTGGCTCCTTTCCCTCCTTTCTCAGGCAGTTTCTCAGGTTTCCAAGATTGAATCCTGGCTAGGGCCAGGTAGCAAGACAGATTCTCAAATGAAGTGAGCAATACTGAGGTGTATTTTCTCAATGGAGATATCGTACAGAGTATCAGCGTCTAAAGAGTCATCTTGTCTTCTTTCATGATGTATATCTCTTTTTGGTTGCTGTGATACAATACTACAACCAAAATCAACCTGAGTAGGAAGGGTTAATTTTTCCTAAGACTCTAAAGCCAGAGTCTGTAATGACTGAGGAAGCATGACAGCTGGGAGCATCCAGCGCAGGGAGCTGAGAGAGATATCGTATGTATCATTGACTACAAATGTGATATAGAGAGCTAGCCTTAGAATTAAAAATTTTTTTTAATTAAAAAATTATACAAAATATTTTTATTACATTCTTTTCCCTCTCCAACACCTCTCAGTTCTTCCCAACCTCCCTATTTTATGTTCGTTCTTTCTCTTTCCAAAAACCCCCCAAGCCTCCAAAAATCAAAACTAACAACAAAAACAACAACAAAACAAAACCAGATAAGAAAAAAATCCAAACAAAATAAAAAGCACATTAAAAAAAACAAAACAAAACAAAAAGCCCATGGAGTCTGTCTTGTGCTGGCCAGCTTCTCCTAGGCATGGGACCTGACTTGGAGTGTTATTGATATACACAGTGACACTCTATTGAAGAGAACTGATTTTCCTTCTCCCAGCAGGTATCAATTCCAAATAACTTCTTGGAGAGGAGTCGGGCTTTGTGCCCACTACCTCTTCTTATTTTCTAGATTTTTTTTGATTTGAACTTGGCCAGGTATTATGCAATCTGTCACAGTTTCTCTGAGTTCATATGTTTGTCAACTCCATTTTGTCTTGAAGAGGCTTGTTTCCATGGAGTCATTCTTCACCACTGGCTCTTACAATCTTTCTGCCTTCTCTTCTGCATAATCATCAGTATCACCCATCTACAATAACTACAATATTACTTCTAACAGCGACCTACCTGCAAGATACAATGGTATAATAATGTCACAAATGCTTTGGGAGTAACCAACTGATTTTTGTAGGTCTATTTAAGTTCCACTCCATGAAATGGAGCCTATAGCTGACGCTGCTAACATGGCCAAGGACCTGAGGCTTGATAGGTCATGGCCCTAGGGGAAACCTACAGCAATTATTCTCATAAAAGAACAGCAATAAAATGACATACTGCAATATTCTTAGATCAGAGCATCACTCAACCCTCATCAGGGAGACCCACAACTGGACAATGTCCAGATAGCTAGACGCTTTGTAGCACTCAGCTCTAAATGGGATGTCTCTAACTTTAGTACTTTTCAGAATTAGGAATGTAATTTTAAAAAGTATTTCCAATTTAGTGTTTGGTTCATTTTTTGTAACAAACTTCTTTTCTTTCCATTTTTAGCAATAATTCCACGTAGGACTGGTCTTATTCATGTAATTTCAGTTTCGAGTATAGCCTTTGGCATTGGCCTGGTATGTGGATTCATGATCACCTATATGATACAGTAAGTATATGACAAATACCTCCCCCATTCTTAATAAGGCAGCAAATACACAAGGAAATTATTTTGTGTCAAAAGATGGTGATAATGATAGTGGTGGTGATCGTGATAACATTTATTCTAATTACTAAATTATTTTGGTAATTATACATTTCAGACCAGGGTTTTCCAAAATGTGGATTGGTGGTCAAGCTAGTTAAGAATTCAAGAAAAGAAGAAGAGGAGAAAGAGGAAGAGGAGGAGGAGAGAAAGAGGAGAAGGAGGAGGAAGGGAAAAACCATACTATATTAAAATTTAGTGGAATGGAAATATCAGAACCTCCACAGTATTGGAGTTATACGTGTGTACCAACACACACCTGGATTTTTATGTGGGTCCTTGGGATTTAAGTCAGGTCCTCAAGATTGTGTCATGATCACTTTGCTGACTACCTGATTTTTAGATATTGGTGTGAGGCTCTTATCTTTTAAAAATATTTAAAATGTTTTTATTTATTCTTGGAGAATTTCATACAACATACTTTGATCACATTGGGTGGAGCTTTTTCAAAATGACATGGTCATTTTGAAATTATTAAGTCAAAGTGGCATCATGCTATTTGGACCACATTTTATGACTCTGATTCAATCTATGATTCTATTACATCCTTCAGAAACAGCCAAAGAAAGTACAAGCTTCTTTTAAAGTTTATGACAACCTGAGTATGGCATGTGAAGACGTTTATAAGAAAGAAACTTAACTGATAAGGAGGATTTTTTTTGAGACAGTATCTCACAATTTAACCCATGCTAGCCTAGAGCTTACCATTATTCTGCCATTCCCTTGAGGTGGGGATATAGTTATACACCAAGATGCTCAGCACATATTGTCTTGGTATATTTGGCTTATTATTGACTTTTTGTATTCATATCGACTATTACAAATATTGAATTAAAATAGTTATCTTTATTCTTGAATATTATTGAAACTTCTTAAAATTTGCCTCTGGGACCAGTGCCACACTCTTTCTCATGAATCAGCATCTTTACTGTATTTAATACTTTTTTTTGGTCATCTCACAACATGTGTCTAGGACAGTGATTCTCATCCTGTGGGTCATGACTTCCTTAGGAGTCTCATATTAGATATCATGCATATTAGATGTTTACATTATAACTTATAACAGCAGCAAAATTGCAGTTATGAAGTAGCAATGAAAATAATTTTATGGTTGGGGGGGGTCACCATAACATGATGAACCATATGAAAGGGTCACAGCATTAGAAAGGTTGAGAACCACAGGTTTAAGATGTTAAGTCCCTAATAAGATGTTTTTAAAATTGTGATGCAAGTTAGTATGAAAGCTGAGTTGTATATAGAACTTTAAACTCATGGAGATGGTTAGATAGTAGAATGTTAAAGTCAGGTGCCAAATACATATGGAGTGGACATTGGGAATGTATGCTAAGCCATATAACTCTCATAATTGTGGCCTATTTATTTCTGTTGTTTTGTATTGTATTGATTGTTAGAAGAGAAAGAATCATTTGTTGGACTGAAAGGGGGAGCTGTGGGGGGGGGGAAGATAAACTAAAAAAGGAGGATAGAGTATGGGGGTTGAGGGGGAAGACAGTGGAAGGGTGGGACTGGAGGAGGGAGTAGGGAGGGGATTGTGATTGAGATGTAACTTGAAGAAATAAAAAATAAATTATAAAAAAAGATGTTCAGTCCCTCTGCTTTTCCTCTGTCACTGCTCTTTAGAACATAACTAAGCTAATCATCAAAGTATTTTTATTACCCAAGTCACATAGAACTGGGTACATAAGTATGTTGGGAGAAAGCAAACCGCTCTCATTCATTTCCTCGTCAAACAGAAACAGCTATGCACAGCTCTACTTTCAGGACTGGACTGGCGGTGACAAGGAGACACTATCTCAAATGCAAGCTCTTAAGGGAGTGTTTAAAAATTTACTAATTGGGATGAATACTATTTTATTTCAGTGTTATAAAATATCAATACCAAATGAGCCACATTTTAAAAAATAATTTCTTTCTGTGTATGTGAGTGGACATGGTGCTGTGTGTGGCTAGAGACCAAAGTCTGTTCCTCAGGTGCTGTCCAGCTTGATTTTTGAGACAGGAATTTTCTCTGGAATCTAGAGCTCAGCAACTAGGTTAGATGGGTGTGATCTGCCTATCTCTGCCTCCCTAGGGATAGGTTACAAGTGTGGACCACGATACTTGACTTTTTTTTTTTTTTTTTTGCTATGTAATGGTATTTATTGTTTACTTTTTTTTCTTTATTTTTTATTTCTTCAAGTTACATCTCAGTCGCAGTCCCCTCCCTATTCCCTCTCCAGTCCCACCCTCCCACCCTCAATCCCTCATCCTCTTCTCCTTTTTTTTTAAGTTTAAGGTATATCTTATTTCCCCCTACATTTTCCCCTTTCAGTCCAACAAATGGCTCTTTCTCTTATAATAATAAATACAATACAAAAGAACAGAGGTAATTAGGCCACAGTTATGAGGGTTATATGGCTTAGAGTACATTCCCAATGTCCAGTCCATATTTATTTGGTACCTGACTTTAACATTCTACTATCTAACCATCTCCATGAGTTTAAAGTTCTATATCTGACTCAACATTCATACTAACTTGCAACACAATTTTAAAAGTATCTTCTTAGATCTATAATACTCACTTGACTCCTAAACAACTCAAAATTAAATTATGAGACTCTAGCTATCTGTTCTTCAACCATCTCAGAGACTTGAGAGGGCTAAATATATCTGATTTTATAGAAAGTACAGGGCCTGCAGCTTCCAAAACTAAGAAATGATATACCAGTGGCTGCCTGGACAGTTCCCATTTTCTCTCCATACATTACAGCATCGATCTTCAGTCATTTGGCCCCGTTTCTCTGACAGACATTGATTGTAGAGCAGGGGTTATGAAGGACTTACCTACCCTGTCTTGGCAGAGCTAGGCTGTCGACTTACCTGCTTCCAGGTTTTGTCCTTTTTGGACAGCATTCTGTCTACAGTTGGAGCAAGGGGCTTTTTCTACCAAGAGATAGGCTTGCGACTAATTCAATCATCTCCCACTGGAGATTCTTCGATGCTCATCTTCTACTTGGAGGAGAATAGGGGATGCTGTCAGGAGTTGATATGTCTTGATATAAAAAAATCTAAAGTTACAAAAATATCTTTGAATGCCATATTCTGCAGATCTCTTGAGGTTTTTGAAGACGCCCTATCTATCTCTTATATTAAGGTAAGCAGATGTTGCTTGTCTCGTAGCAGGTTTATTTCTGATTAGCTTAGAAAGTAATAGGCTAATAGGCTGTTACTATTAGCCTATACTAGAAAGTATTAGGCTCCCTAATAGGCTGTCATAGTACCTAACAAAATGACCAGCTTGCATAACTATTAGTTTGCATTTCTTAATTATCCTAAACAGTTTATGACAATTAGTAGTAAAAGGCCGAAACATCACATTTCATTTTTTTTCTTTACCTCCTAACCCTTCCATCTCATTTCTCTGGGGTGGGGTGTCCTTTTATAACAGTCCCTCATCTCAGTTGAGAGGTCGTATGAGGGCCAAGAGCCTCCTCATTCATTGGGGGTCTACGAAGCAGTACCATCAGTGAAAAGTGTCTCGTTGCCCGGGAGAGAGAACTACTAAACAAACAAACCAATAAGCAGACAATAGATAAAAAAGACTAAAAAATAGAAAAAATGTAACTAATATATAAAAAATAAATAAAAAATAAAAATTAAAAATAAGAAGTCTATGTCCAAGTTCCCTTTGGTGTGTTAGTTGTAGTATCGATACCTTCTACTATATAGCTAAAATCCTACTATAAGTGAATAGATGCCATATGCGTCCTTCTGAGTCTGGGATAGTTCACTCAGGATGAGCTTTTCTAGTTCCATCCATTTGGCTGCAAATTGCATAATTTCATTGTTCCTGGTAGCTGAATAATATTCCCTTGTGTAGATGTACCACAGTTTTTTAACCCATTCTTCGGTTGAGGGACATCTGGGTTGTTTCCAGTTTCTAGCTATTACAAATAAGGCTGCTATAAACATAGATGAGGAAACTTCCTTATGATTCCGTGAAGAGGCATTTGGGTGTATACCCAGAAGTGGTATGGCTGGGTCCTGAGGCAGAGCTATTCCCAGTTTTCTAAGATATCGCCAGACTGACCTCCATAGTGGTTGCACAAGCCTGCACTCCCACCAGCAATGGAGTAGGGTACCCCTTTCTCCACACCCTCGCCAGCATGTGCTGTCATTTGAGTTTTTGATCTTAGCCATTCTGACAGGTGTGAGATGGAATCTCAGAGTCGTCTTGAGTTGCATTTCTCTGATGATTAAGGATGTTGAGCATTTCTTAAAGTGTCTCTCAGCCATTAAGGATTCCTCCTTTGTGAATTCTCTATTTAGCTCTGTCCCCCATTTTTTGATTGGATTATTTGGTTTCTTGGCATTTAATTTCTTGAGTTCTTGGTAGATTTTGGATATTAGCTCTCTGTCAGATGTGGGGTTGGTGAAGATTTTCTCCCAGTCTGTAGGCTGCCATTTTGTTCGAATGACAGTGTCTTTTGCCTTACAGAAGCTTTTCAGTTTCATGAGGTCCCATTTATTGATTGTTGATCTCAAGTCCTGAGCTGTTGGTGTTCTGTTCAGGAAGTTGTCGCCTGTGCCAATTAGTTTGAGGGTTTCTCCCACTTTTTCTTCTAGTAGATTTAGTGTGACCGGCTTTGATCCACTTGGACTTAAGTTTTGTACAAGGTGATAAGTATGGGTCTAATTTCATTCTTTTACAAGTGGACATCCAGTTGGACCAGCACCATTTGTTGAAGATGCTGTCCTTCTTCCATTGTGCCATTTTGGCTTCTTTGTCAAAAATTAGGTGGCCATAAGTGTGTGGGTCTATTTCTGGATCTTCAATTCGATTCCATTGATCTACTGGTCTGTTTCTATACCAATACCATGCTGTTTTTACAACTATTGCTCTGTAGTACAGCTTGAAATCTGGGATGGTAATACCTCCAGATGTTTTTTTATTGTACAGGATTGATTTAACTATTCTGGGCTTTTTGTTGTTCCATATGAATTGAGGCTAGCTCTTTCCAAGTCTATAAAAAATTGTGTTGGTATTTTGATAGGAATTGCATTGAATCTATATATTGCTTTTGGTAGGATGGCCATTTTTTTTTTTTTTTTTTGGTTTTTCGAGACAGGGTTTCTCTGTGTATCCTTGGCTGTCCTGGACTCACTTTGTAGACCAGGCTGGCCTCGAACTCACAGTGATCAGCCTGCCTCTGCCTCCCAAGTGCTGGGATTAAAGGCGTGAGCCACCACCGCCCGGCTAGGATGGCCATTTTTATTATGTTGATCCTACCTATCCATGAGCATGGGAGATCTTTCCATCTTCTAAAGGCCTCTTCCATTTCTTTCTTCAAGGGCTTGAAGTTCTTGTTGTACAGGTCCTTTATTGCTTGGTTAGAGTTACCCCCAGGTATTTTATGTTGTTTGTGGCTATTGGGAAGGGGTTTTTTTCCCTTATTTCTTTCTCAGCTCATTTGTTTGTTGTATAAAGAAGGGCTTCTGATTTTTTTGAATTAATTTTGTATCCAGCCACTTTGCTGAAGGTGTTTATCAGCTGTAAGAGTTCTCTGGTGGAATTTTTGGGGTCGCTTATGTATACTATCATATCATCTGCAAATAGGGATAATTTGACTTCTTCCTTTCCGATGTTTATCCCCTTGATGTCCTTTAGCTGTCTTATTGCTCTAGCAAGAACTTCAAGTACTATATTGAAGAGATATGGTGAAAGTGGACAACCTTGTCTTGTCCCTGAGTTTAGAGGAAATGCTTCAAGTTTATCTCCATTTATTTTGATGTTGGCCACTGGCCTGCTGAATATTGCCTTTATTATTTCTAGGTATGGTCCTTGTATGCCCGTTCTCTCCAGAACTTTTAGCATGAAGGGGTGTTGGATTTTGTCAAATGCTTTTTCTGCATCTAGCGAGATTATCATGCGGTTTTTTTCTTTCATCTTGTTTATATGGTGAATGACGTTGATAGACTTTCGTATGTTGAACCATCCCTGCATTCCTGGGATGAAGCCTACTTGATCATGGTGTATGATACTTTTGATGTGTTCTTGAATTCGGTTTGCTAGTATTTTATTAAGTATTTTTGCATCTATGTTCATGAGGAAGATTGGTCTGAAGTTCTCTTTCTTTGTTGGGTCTTTGTGTAGTTTAGGAATCAGGGTGATCGTGTTCTCATAGAATGAGTTTGGCAATGTTCTTTCAGATTCTATTTGGTGAAAGAGTTTGAAAAGTATTGGTGTTAGCTCCTCTTTGAAGGTCCGGTAGAATTCCATGCTAAAGCCATCTGGCCCTGGGCTTTTTTTGGTTGGGAGATTTTTAATGACTCTTTCTATTTCCTTAGGGGTTATAACGCTGTTTAATCTGTTTATCTGATCTTGATTTAGCTTCGGTAGGTGGAATCTATCAAGAAAATTGTCCATTTCACTTAAGTTTTCAAATTTGGTGGAGTATAGATTTTTAAAGTAGGATCCAAATATTCTCTGGATTTCCTCAATGTCTTGTTATTTCACCCTTTTCATTTCTGATTTTGTTGATTTGTGTTTTCTCCCTCTGTCTTTTAGTTAATTTGGCTAAGGGTCTGTCTATTTTGTTGATTTTCTCGAAGAACCAACTCTTGGTTTCATTGATTCTTTGTATAGTTCTTTTTGTTTCTAAGTTGTTGATTTCCGCCCTAAGTTTGATGATCTCCTGCCTTCTGCTCCTCTTGGGAGTGTTTGCTTCTTTTTTTTCCAATTCACCCAGTTTAGCTGTTAATTTGCAAATATGAGCTGTCACAATTTTCTTTTTGAAGGCACTTAGTGCTATGAACTTTCCTCGTAGCACAGCTTTCATTGTGTCCCATAGGTTTGGGTATTTCATTAGATTTTAAGAAGTCTTTGATTTTCATCTTTATTTCTTCCCTGACCCAGTGGTCCTCTAGTAAAGAGTTGTTCAATTTCCATGTGAGTGTAGACTTTCTATTGATTCTTTTGCTATTGAAGTCCAGCTTTATTCCATGGTGGTCTGATAAGATACAAGGGGTTATTTCAAATTTCTTGTATCTGTTGAGGCTATCTTTGTGTCCAACTATATGGTCAATTTTGGAGAAGGTTCCGTGAGGTGCTGAAAAGAAAGTGTATTCTTTTGTGTTTGGGTGAAACGTTCTGTAGATATCTGTTAGGTCCATTTGGTTCATGATCTCTGTTAGACTCATTATTTCTCTGTTTGGCTTCTGTCTTGATGATCTGTCCATAGTTGTTAGGGGGGTGTTGAAGTCTCCCACTATTAAAGTGTTTGGATCGATGTGCGATTTAAGTTTTAGAAGTGTTTCTTTTATAAATGTAGGTGCCTTTGTATTTGGGGCATAGATGTTCAATATTGAGATGACCTCTTGGTGTATATTTCCTTTAATGAGTATGTAATGCCCTTATCTGTCTTTTTTTATTAACTTCAATTGGAAGTCTATTTTGTTGAAATTAGGGTGGCTACTCCAGCTTGTTTCCTGGGTCCATTTGCTTGGAAAACCTTTTCCAAGCCCTTTACTCTGAGATAGTGTTTATCATCAATAGTGAGGTGTGTTTCTTGTATACAGCAAAAAGATGGGTCTTGTTTACGGATCCAGTCTGTAAGTCTGTGTCTTTTTATTGGTGAGTTGAGTCCTTGATGTTGATGGATATTAGTGAGCAGGGGTTGTTATTTCCCATTATTTTGGTATAGCTGGCTGTCTTGTGTTTCTTTTTGTTTAGTTGCTGTGGAGGTTTCTATTTCCTCTGTTTTCTTGGGTGTAGTTATCTTCTCTGTGTTGGAATTTTCCTTCTAGGCTCTTCTGTAGGGCTGGGTTTGTGAGGAGATATTGTTTGAATTTGATTTTGTCATGGAATATCTTGTTTTCTCCTTCTATGTTGATAGAGAGTTTTGCTGGGTATAGTAGTCTGGCTGGGCACCTCTGTTCTCTCAGGGCTTGTAGGACATCCGTCCAGGCCCTTCTAGCTTTTAAAGTTTCTGAGGAGAAGTCAGGTGTGATTCTGATGGGTCTGCCATTGTATGTGACTTGGCCTTTTTCTCTTACAGCTTTTAATATCTTTTCTTTGTTCTCTACATTTGGAGTTTCTATTATTATGTGGCGAGAGGAGTTTCTTTTCTGATCTAATCTGTTTGGTGTTCTGTAAGCCTCTTTGATTTTTACTGGCATCTCTTTCTTTAGGTTTGAGAAGTTTTCTTCTATGATTTTGTTGAAGATATTTCCTGGACCATGGAGTCGGGAGTCTTCTTTTTCCTCTATGCCTGTAATTCTTAGGTTCCGTCTTTTCATTGAGTCCTTGATTTCTTGGATGTTGTGGGTGAGAGATTTTTTTACTGTTCTCACTTTCTTTGGATGTTGTACTGATTTCTTCCATCGAATCTTCCATGCCTGAGATCCTGTCTTCCATCTCTTGCATCCTATTTTTCATACTCACATCCGTAGTTCCTGTTCTCTTCTCTTGATTCTCCATTTCCTCTTTTAACTCTGACTGTGTTTTCTTTATTGTTTCCATTTCTATTTTCATGTCTTGAATGGTAGTGTTCGTTTTGTACATTTCCTTCTCCAGTTTGCTTGTTTTTGCCTGGAGATCTTTCATTACTTTATCCTTTTCCTGTTCAAGCTGGGTCACCTTGGCTTGGAGCTCTTTAATGGTGTTATTCGTTATTTTGACTTGTAAAATTGTGGCTTCTTTGAATTCCTTCGTAGTTTTAAGTTCTTCTTGAAGGGACTCTATCACTTTCCATAATGTAGAATTGTCATCGTTTTCATGTGTTTCAGTTGTGGCGAGGTGGTTCGGGCTGGACGGAATAGCATTGCTTTCTTTTGTTGGAGACATTTCGCTCTGTTTTTTTTTTTTTTTTTTTTGTCTGGGGCCTCTGGCCATGTGGAATTTTTTTGCTGTCTTCTGGACTTGGGTCCAATGGGGGCGCTTTGGTGTATGAGTAGCTTTGCCTTACTCCACCCCTATCAGGTGAGTCATTCAGCCCCGCCTCCCAGGTGGAGACCTAACTAATCCAGGTGGCGGAGCTGTGTACAAGTAAGCTCTGGTTCCCCGCCGGAAGGGCCCGTACTAGTACAAAAGTCCGATATGTGACAGTTTCAAGTATCTCGCAGTTTGCCCGGGGTTGGTTCCTGTAGCGGGTAAATCTGCAGTTCAGCTCCAATAGCCTTGCTGCTCCCGTGGCTTGGAAACTGGCCAGTAACGTCACAGTCTGCAATCTGTGGTCTGAAGGCACTTTGCAGCGGAGCTGCTCACACTTCCAAGGGTCGCAACCTTTTGCCAGATAATTGGATCGTCTGTGTGAGACCTGGGAGTGCCCAGCAGGGTGGGGATTATCTCTTCGTGGGTTCTGAATCTGCCAGCTGGTATTAGGTTGGAATTTACCTGGGGTCTCTCCTGTTGGGGGATGGGTGATCCCGATTCCTGGGTCCAGCGGCTTCCTAGCGTGTCCGAGAGTGGGAAGGGGCGTCCTGCCCAGGGATCTTCCAAGGTCCCTGTGTAGCTGGGTGAGATTTAGGAGGGGTCATGCCTTTTGTACAGCGTCCTGCAACACTGGCCGCCTTGTGACTGTTGACCCCGAGATCAAAATACATCCGCGCAGGCCACCACCATCTTGGATCCCCTGATACTTGACTTTTTATGTGGGTCCCGGAGATTGAATTCCTGTCCTCAGGCTTGTTTGCTGACCAATCTGTTCAGCCCCAGTGAAATACAGGATCCATGTTGGGCCAATCCAGGGTATTAGGGGCTCTGTAAAAGGAACTAAGCATCAGTAACATCCTATATTTATTTAAAATCTTGACATTCTGTTCTTTGTGGCTTTCTTGGAATAGATTTTTACTTTGTATCATATTTTATTGATAGTGTTTTTTGTTGTAAACTCCTTCAATTTTGTATCTAGTCTATATATGTCATCCACACCCAGTCTTGCTTTAGCTATGAGGTTTGAGGCTATAAAAGTAGTTATTTTTTAATGTTTATTACTTCAAGTTACAACTCCATAATAGTGCCCTCTTTTCACCCCTCCCAGTTCTACCCTCCCACCCTTTCTTCCCTCTCCCACCCAACCCACTCTGCCAATGTGGATTGGAGTGTCCTTATATACCAGCCCCCTCTCAGTTCAACAGTCATATGAGGGATAAGAGCTTCCTTTTGCACTGGGGGCCCACATGATAGCACCCCTAGGGCAAATTTTCCTATTAGTAGGTAACAAAGTCTATGTTCCTGTTCCTGGTGTGTTGGTTATAGGATAGTTATCCTGTACTATTAAGACTAAAATCCAATTATATGTGAATAGATGCCATGTGTATCTTTCAGAGTCTGGGTTAGCTCACTCAGGATGAGCTTTTCTAGTTCTATCCATTTGGCTACAAATTGCATGATTTCCTTGTTTCTGATAGCTGAGTAGTATTCCGTTGTGTAGATGTACAATAAATTTTTTTATCTTTTCATTGGTTGAGGGACATCTGGGTTATTTCTAGTTTCTAGCTATTACAAATAAGTCTGCTCTGAACATAGATGAGGAAATGTCCTTGTGATTTGGTGAGGAATCGTTTGGGTGGATACTTAGAAGTGGTATGGCTGGGTCTTGAGGTAGGGCTATTCCAAGTATTCTAAGATATTGCCAGACTGATTTCCATATTGGCTGTACAAGTTTGCACTCCCACCAGCAATGGAGGAGTGTTCCCCTTTCTTCACAACCTCACCAGCATGTGCTGTCATTTGAGTTTTTGATCTTAGCCATTCTGACAGGTGTGAGATGGAATCTCAGAGTCGTCTTGAGTTGTATTTCTCTGATGATTAAGGATGTTGAGCATTTTCTTCAAATGTCTCGCTGCCATTAGAGATTCCTCTTTTGTGAATTCTCAGTTTAGCTCTGTTTCCATTTTTTAATTGGATTATTTTGTTTAATTTCTTGAGTTCTTTATAAATTATGGATATTAGCCCTCCGTCAGAAGTGGGGTTGGTAAAGTTCTTTTCTCAATCTTTAGATTGCCATTTTGTTTGAATGACAGTGTCCTTTGCCATACAGAAGATTTTCAGTTTCCTGAGGTCCCATTTATTGATTGTTGGTCTTAGAGCCTGAGCTATTGGTGTTCTGTTCAGGAAGTTATCACCTGTGCCAATGAGTACAAAGCTTTTCCCCACTTTTTCTTCTATTAAGTTTAGTGTGTCTGCTTCATGTTAAGGTCTTTGATCCACTTGGACTTAAGTTTTGTGCAAGGTGATAAGTATGGGTCTAATTTCATTTTTTTACATGTTGACATCCAGTTAGACAAGACCATTTGTTGAAGATGCTTTCCTTTTTCCATTGTATGGTTTTGGCTTCTTTGTCAAAAATTAAGTGACCATAGGTGAGTGGGTTCATTTCTGGGTCTTCAATTTGATTTCATTGGCACACTGGTCTTTTTCTATACTAATGCCATGCTGTTTTTATTACTTTTGCTCTGTAGTATAGCTTGAAATCTGGGATGGTGATACCTCCAGATATTTTTTCCTTGTACAGAATTGATTTAGCTATTCTGGGTTTTTTGTTATTCCATATGAAGTTGAGAATTGTTTTTTTTCCAGGTCTATAAAGAATTGTGGTGGTATTTTGATAGGAATTGGATTGAACCTGTATATTGCTTTTGGTAGGATACCCATTTTTATTATGTTGATCCCACCTATCCATGAGCATCTGAGATTTTTCCATCTTCTGATGGCCTGTTCAATTTCTTTTTTCAAAGACTTAAAGTTCTTGTCATACAGGTCTTTCATTTGCTTGGTTAGAGTTACCCCCAGGTATTTTATATTCTTTGTGGCTATTGTGAAGGTTGTTGTTTCCCTAATTTCTTTCTTAGCCCATTTATCTTTTGTATAAAGAAGGGCTTCCATTTTTTTGAATTAATTTTGTTTCCAGCCATGTTGCAGAAGGTATTTATCAGTTGTTGGAGTTCTCTGGTGGAATTTTTGGGGTCACTTATGTACACTATCATATCATCTGCAAATAGGGATAATTTCACTTCTTCATTTGCAATTTGTATCCCCTTGATCTCACTTAGTTGTCTTATTGCTCTAGCAGGAACTTCAAGTTCTATGTTGAAGAGATGTCGTGAAAGTGGGCATTCTTGCCTTGTCCCTGAGTTTAGAGGAAATGCTTTAAGTTTCTTTCCATTTAATTTGCTGTTGGCTACTGGCTTGCTGTATATTGCCTTTATTACTTCTAGGTATGGTCCTTGTATGCCCACTTTTTCCAAGGCTTTTAGCATGAAGGGGTGTTGGATTTTTTTCAAATGCCTTTTCAGCATCTAGCGAGATAATCATGTTTTTTTCTTTCAACTTGTTTATATGGTGAGATATGTTGATGAATTTTCATATGTTAAACCATCCCTGCATTCCTGGGATGAAGCCTACTTGATGATGGTGTATGATACTTTTGATGCATTCTTGGATTCAGTTTGCCAGTATTTTTTTTTTTTTATAAATACTTTATTTTTTTTTTCTTCAAGTTACATCTCAGTAACAAACCCCTCCCTATTCCCCCTTCCCAACCCGCCCTTCCACCCTCTTCCCTCCAGAGGTTTCCCCTTTCAGTCCAACAGCTGGTTCCTTCTCTTATAACAGTAAGTATTATACAAAACAATAGATATAATTATGCCACATTTATGAGATTAAATTGGCCCAGTATACCTTCCCAATGTTCAGTTTATACCTATTTGGCCCCTGACTTTAACATTCTACTATCTACCCAACTCCATGAGTTTAAAGGTCTATATGTGACTCAACATTCATACTATCTTGCAACACTCTTAAAAGTGTGTTGCAAGATAGTATGAATG
>CAJQZJ010032290.1:264918-278998 GCA_907164525.1 Lophiomys imhausi
AGTATCGCCAAAGAGCCTACACCCGCCCACTCCTTAAGATGATCCATAGCCGTCTGTATCCAAGAAGTCAAGCCAGTAGCCAGGCTCAGATCCACCCGAGTGGAGTTGATATGGACAATTGTTGTTCTCAGCTCTCTCATCAAATTTTCAAATTCATCCGACCAATCCTGTAAGAGGAACTTTGACAATTGTCTGGACAAATTAGCAGCTTTTGTATAATTTTGATATTGTACGGAAGTAACACACAAACCTTGCATTTTCCACTCACACCCCAATTGTGCTAGTTGCCAAAGAGAATCAATCTGTTCTTGTATTAAATCTATGCGTTGATTAACTATCATAAGACCTCCTTTGAGATGAGAATTCATAGAGGTCTGAGTATCCAATGCCTGTGCCACAGTGGCTGAGATGTTATTCAGGGCGTTGGCAGTCTGTATAGAACTAGACAAGGCAATAGCTGAGGCAGTAGCTCCCACAGCAGCAATAGTGATAGCAGTAACAATAGCTGCAGTGATGCCAAAATCTCTTTTAAATCTGAATAGCATCATGGTATTAGGAGCCTCTACAGGAACTGGTACATATCGAGGCATTCTAGTCACCACAGCCACAGGAAAGGCTGTGGCATTCCAGCATAGGGCATAAAAACATGTACCTGGAGTGCATACTAACTTTTCTTCACCTAAGGATGCACTCCCATTACTTACAATCCACAGAAAAGGAGGCCAGAGACATACTGGCGAAGCTAAAAAAGTCTTGTTGCGGTAAGAACGAAACAAAGAATTCCAAGTACCAGAGCCACTACCGCTAGAAAAATCCAATTTGGTAGCGGACCTTAGGGAAAAATTACCTCTTTGATAAATTCCTCCTCCAAGCATAATGACAGGTCCCAAGTCCATGCAACTTCCATTTACTCCACACAAAAGCCACAAATCAAAAGGATTGGTGGCAGTCTGCTGAGGATCCCTAATAGATATATCAAGCATTCCTGTACAAGACTTATTCACTATATTACTAATCATGGGGCTAAAGGAAAAATAATCTTGTTGAACCCAAACTGCTCTGCACTCCTGACATCCAGTCCAGGGAAAAGGTCCTTCCTCTCCTGTGGATCCTCTACAAAAAGGTGCCCAGCGTGGCTATCTGGGGGGGTCCCGGTCAGAGACTCATGTGGGCCACCATCCTTCAAGGCGAGAACCATTGCCTGAAAACAAACCACCACTCCTACCCCCAAACCTCAGTTGTGGTAAAAAATCTGCTGACTGCTGAGACAATTTAATGCATTTTGTATCATCTGACCTATTGAAGCTCATTAAAAAGCACAAACTACCCTTCAAGCTGACATTTCTATTACCCTCTATAGGGCTTCTCTGATCATCAAAGGGAAGGTAGTGTAAGCCTAAGCTTCTATTACTGCTAAATAAGCGTGGAAACACAGTTGCATCATGTCTGACCGGCATCGGCTTTGGGAATATCGACAGGATTCCCCATCTCGGCTCGGTCATTCCTGACATACTCACTGCTACTATCACCAGAATCCTTAGGAAGGTCTTCATGACGAATCTTCCTCACAAGGCGTTCAGGCACCCACACTGGATCTTGTTGATCCTGAGGAAAAACACAAACAGACCCTCTCGCCCATGTTAGCACGGGGTCAGGCCCCCGCCAAGAGCCTGTCAAAATATCCTTCCACTTCACCATGCTTTTAGGTGAACCATGGGAATCCTGATGTCTGTCCACTGCTGAGCGGCCTTGAGCATCCAAATTGAAAAAATTTACAGTAAATAAGGCTAAAGATATTCTCTCCTTGGGGGTACGTCCTTGGCCTATTCCCCCTTTTTGTTTTTGCAAGCATTCTTTCAAGGTGCAATGAGCACGCTCCACAATTCCTTGTCCTTGAGGATTGTATGGTAATCCATGATTAAGCTGTACCTCCATCTGGTTGCAGAAGGAGACAAAGGACTGTGCCGTATAGGCTGGTCCATTATCCGTTTTCAGCTGCTGTGGTTTTCCCCATGCAGCCCAGGCTTCTAAGCAATGTCCTATGACATTGCGAGCCTTTTCTCCACTCATAGGTGTAGCATGTATGATACCTGAGCAGGTATCCACAGATACATGAATATATTTTAAGGTTCCAAACTCTGAAATATGGGTAACGTCCATTTGCCAGATTTTGAGTGGCATCAACCCTCTAGGGTTCACTCCCACACTGGGAGGATGATGATGAATCACACACTGAGGACAGTCCAAAACTACTTGTCTAGCATCTGCTCTAGACAAATGGAATTTCTGCTGTAGAGTTTTTGCATTTACATGAAATAATTGGTGAAACTGTCTGGCTTGGTCCAGGAATGAGCTCCAAAAAATGCATTCCATCCTGGTCCATTGATCAACTTTATCATTACCCTCACTTAATGGTCCAGGTAATCCTGTATGTGCTCTAATATGTTGAATATAAAAACACCTTTTTCTCTGCCAGATTAAAACTTGTAACTCTTGTAATAAGGCACATACTGTACTATTATTTTTAATAGGACCTGCTAATTCTAATACTTTCACTGCGTTGACCACATAGACTGAATCTGAAATCAAATTGAATGCAAATTGACATTTTTTAAACACCTCAATTACTATTTTCAACTCTACTATTTGGGGGGAGCCCGGTTGAAATTGACATAACACGGGCTCTTGTCTTTCTATCAAATAGGCTCCACAGCCTGTCTTTGAGCCATCAGTAAACACATTTGGTGATCCTTGAAGTGGTACTGCTGAAGTAACCTTAGGGAATATCACTGGGTGCTCCTTAAAAAATGATAGCAATGGATGTTTAGGGTAATGGTTATCAATCACTCCTTCAAAGCTACATTGCAATATTGCCCAGTCATCTACAGTGCCACATAAAATCTTAATTTGATAACTGGAATAGGGCACTATTATACTGGCAGGAGCAACTCCAAAAGACTGCAAACATTGTTGGATACCATTCAAGGCTAAAGCAGCAAGTGCAGTGGGATAATGTTCTATGGATTTTTTCGGAGAAATCTTTGAATAGGTCCATAATAATGGTCCGTCCTGCCATAACAATCCTGTAGGTTGACTATAGGTGGCAAATATGCACAATGCAATGGGCTGTCCTTCCTGCCATCTCTTTAGGACGGCACTCTGTAACCTTTCTTCCACTTTACATAAAGCTTTTCTTGCTTCATCTGTTAATTGCCTAGGAGAATTAAGTGCTGAATCACCTTTCAAAATATCATATAGGGGTCTTATTTCATAATTTGGTAGCTTTAAATAGCCTCTTACCCAATTGATATCTCCTAACAACCTTTGAAAATCATTTAAAGTCTTTAAATTATCTTTTCTTATCTCAATCTTTTGAGGTATTATCTTTTCAGGTCCAACCTTCGCTCCTAAATAATCAACCACATTTTCCTTTTGAACCTTATCAGGAGCAATAAACAACCTTTTCTTTTTTAATAATTGAACTAATTCTTCATAGGCCCGATCTAACATTTGTTCACTCTTAGCTGCCAGTAAGATATCATCCATATAATGAACACATCTCAAATCTGGAAAATTCTTTCTCAAGGGAGCAATGGCTTCCCCCACATATACTTGGCACATAGTGGGGCTGTTTGCCATGCCCTGGGGTAATACTACCCATTCAAACCTCTGATCAGGTTCCTCATGGTTACAGGATGGAACAGTAAATGCAAATCTCTCACTATCTTTGGCACACAAAGGGATGGAGAATAAACAATCTCTTATATCTATAACTATAATGGGCCATGAGGCTGGCAAAGATGATAAAAGCGGCAAGCCGCGTTGCACTGGGCCCATGATCTGCATTTGTTGATTTATGGCACACAGATCATGCAATAATCTCCATTTTCCAGATTTCTTTTTAACAACAAAGATAGGTGTATTCCAGGGAGATACAGATGGTTTTATATGCTTTAAAGACATCTGTTCATCCACCAAATCTTTGGCTGCATTCAATTTTACAGAGGAAAGTGGCCACTGAGGAACCCATACTGGATCCTCCGTCTTCCAAGTTATGGGAATGCCCTCCTCATTGGCCCCTAGGAAAAACCCAGGCCCTGTCTTTTTTGTCTTTGCTGCATAGATATGGGACTTTTCCGTCCCTGCAAATATTTTCCTATTCCAAAGCCTGGAGCATATCCCATATCTTGCATCATACGTTGGGCTGAATCAGAATAGTCATTACTCAATTTAAATCCCATATCCTTTAAAAGGTCTCTTCCCCAAAGGGAGATAGGGAGCTCAAGTACATACGGCTGCATTTCTCCTGAATGGTTCTCTTGGTCCTGCCACTTTAATAACCTTGCACTCATATCTGGAGTCCTAGCATAACCCAGGCCTTGAAGTGTTTGAGAAGAGGCTTGTACAGGCCAACCTGAAGGCCAGTCTTTCTTTGCTATGATACTCCTATCAGCCCCAGTATCCAAAAGGCCCAGGATCTTTTTACCATCAACTTTTAACTCCAAGACAGGGCGTTGGTCCAAATCCAGGGAGAGAAAAGTCAAATCTGTGCCCGTGGACCCAAAACCATCTTTTCCTCTCTCTCGATCCTTTGCTGCATAGCGGTCATGTAAGCTCGGCAATATGATCAATTGAGCAATTCTATCTCCAGGAGAGATAGCCGTTATACCACGGGGGGAGGCTACCATGATCTTAACCACTCCTGTATAATCTGGATCTATAACTCCAGGATGGACAATAAGTCCTCTTAAGGCCGATGATGACCTCCCTAACAACAAACCAACTGTACCAGGTTCAAGGGGTCCTTTAAAATCTGTTTCAATTAACTGGACCCCCATTTGGGGTGTTAATACGAGTCTGGTGGTGGAGCAGAGGTCCAATCCTGCTGAGCCTGCAGTGGCTCTCCACGGTCTCTCGGATGGTGGAGGGTTGGCCATCTCTCTTGATTCTGCTCTTTGTCCTGATTCTCTACTGCCCCATATATTTGTGGGCCCTGAGGTCGTGGGCCCCGCTGTCCGTTTTTTGGACGAGCGCCACCATAACCTTGAGTTAAAGGCTGGCCATGGATGTCTATCACTGAACGGCATTCATTAGCCCAATGGTTCCCTTTTTTACATTTTGGGCATAACCCCGGCCGCCTGGGGTGTTGTACACTTCCTGTACTTTCTGTACTCCTTCCCCTGGGGCACTGTCTTTTAAAGTGTCCCATCTTGCCACACTTAAAACAAACTCCTGAACTTCCTCCACCTTTTCTGGCCAACTGTATTACTGCGGCAGCGAGACCAGCATTAGTTAACGGCCCTCCAAGCTCTCTACACACCTTCATCCAAGCCTCTAGGCCCTTATTCTTATAAGGGGTGATAGCAGCTCTACATTCTTTGGTACATTGCTCATAGACCAACTGTTTTATTAGTGGCAAAGCAGCATCCGGGTCACCAAAAATCTTCCCTGCTGCTTCCACCATTCGTGCTACAAAATCTGAAAAGGGCTCCATGGGGCCCTGTAGAATCTTAGTTAAGTTCCCACTCACTTCCCCTTTATTAGGAAGAGATCTCCAAGCCTTGATAGCTATCTTATTTATTTGCTCATAAATCTGAATAGGATATCCTATCTGCTGATTGGCAAATCTCCCCTGCCCAAGCAGCATATCTCTATCCCAGCTGGATTTCCATCTCTCTGATTATTGGCTGCTTGCTCAGTGGCATACTCAATCAAGAAAGATTTCCAGTCTAAGTATTGCCCTGGACTTAAGCAGGCGCGGACCTGGCCACTCTACAATGTCTGCTTAATGCTTCCACTTGAGCCATTGTAAAAGAAGCAGTAGTACCATAGGTACGAACCGACTCTGCAAGAGATTTAACTACCTTAAAATCAAGCGGTTCCTCGTACCTGTTCCCTTGTGGGTCTTGGTATACCGGATAGGCAAACTGTAATTCTGTTCTTACTTGTGTCCACATCCCCGGGCAGAAAGATCTCCCTACTTTCAGTGACTGAACATGCTGATCTATCTGAGTGGCTTCTGGATATGGAGGAGGAGTTAAAGGCGCCATGGCAACGGCTTTGTTTACACCAGCTGCCGCCAGCGTGGCTGAAGGCGCTGTAGCGACGACTCCGCCCACTCCGACTGCTGCTGACGTGTCAGGCGCTATAGCAACGGCTCCATCCACACTGACTGCTGCCGACATGTCCTTTTCTTTTACCCTTTTCTTTTCCTTTTTTCTAATAACAGTCCTCTCCAACTGTTCTAGTAGAGCGTGTAGCTCTCCTTCAGAATCTGTGCTCTCTGAGTCCTCAAAATCTCTAAAATCTCTAAAATCTGTAAGATCGGGATAGAGAGGAACTTTCTTTTTGCCTCCCTTTTCACTGTCTGCCTGCTCAAATCTTTCGCCTTTGTCACTGTCTACTTGCTCAGATCTTTCCCCTTGCAGCAGTTCCAAGGCTGACTCTCCCTCTCTGATTGCATTACAACATCTCTGATCTTCTAAACAACTCCTCACCATTTTCCAAATTGGTCTTACTCCATGCTTCAGAGTCCCTTGCTCCCAAGCAAAATCCAAGTCCCTGCCTAATTTGTCCCAGCAGGATACTGTAAGATTCCCGGACACCACAAACCACGGAGCCACGGAATCACATTCATTCAAAAATCTTTCTAGGGTAGACTTCTTAATCTTCAAATTCCTAGCTAAAAGTAGCTCCTGAAGAGCCAGAAAAATTGGGTGTGACTCAGACAACCCCATGTTTAAAAATTTACTTTCGGTTTGCAGCTTCCCCACGAAACTGTACCTTTTGTTCGCTATCTCCGCGAAACTTTACCATACGTTCACTATCTCCGCGAAACTTCACCGTACGTTCGCTATTATCCGTGAAACTTTACCTTGTGTTCGCTATCTCCGTGAAACTTTATTGTCCTGATTTATCCCAGGAACTTACCAACGCGTTGCCCCTGACTGCAGGAGTTCTGAGTCTTTTCTGGGTTCCCCGTACGTGCCACCACTTGTCGCGTCCCTCTCGACCGGCAAGAACGACGCAACTCACAAAACTCTTCTCCTGCAGTTTATTCAGGTCCCTTGAAAACAGTCTTCTGAATGCCCGGGCAGACCCAACCCACAGGCTAAATACTAAATGAACAGCCAATCAAGTAAAGCCACGTAGTGCTATCTTAGAGGCCCACGTATGCGGAAGCAAGCCAGATCAGCGGTCTTAGCCAAATATGGACTTGTTTACCACCGAGAGCGCTCACCGTCGGGCTGGTGGAAGGCGGAGACCAGCGCCATCTTTAAGGCGCGGCACGTCGCAGCTCTCTACACCTTGTAGTCTGTATCACTCATGCAGTGCACAAAGGCCAAGAACTCGCTGCTCCTGTGCAGGAGCTGTAGATGCTGAAGACAAGGTATCCCACCAAGAAGGGGAAAGGTGCACTGGCTCGGAAATGAACACTACACCCATCTGCTGGGCTTGGACTCATTGGAGTTCCACTGCCTTATGACTTGACCACCTGCCTTTCAGCCTGATCTGATCTTACCATTTCAGTGGCACTGATGGTCCTCTAGGGTATTGGAGTGACCCTGTGAATGATGGGTGCTCAGGAAACAAGGAGGAACCTCTAACTGGCAGTTTGGGCTACCTCCCAATGTCCTGCAGTGATCAGACCTGTGGTACACTGTACCGGTGCAGGAAAAGCTGCCCTCTACCCTCTCTGGATGCAATGTTCTTCCCCGTGATTGTATATCCAGTAGAGGTAACTGTATTTCCAACACCTTTCTGGGTAAGCCACGATATGCTTGTGCCTCCTAGACCTCCACACACTGGGCCTCTGCTGTGTGGCACTGGGCTCCACTTCCAGCCTTGGGCCTCTGCTCTTCAGCTAGTAGGTCTGTTTCTCTGAGTGTCTGGGAATCCTGCCCAGGGACCCTCCACTAGTTCCTGGGTTTGCCAGGTAAAACCCCGTGGGTTCCCGCTTCTTGGGTTATTGCTCAGCTTGTTTATATTTCTGTGTTGTTGTAGCTATTTTCCCTGTGCTCAAAATGTGTCCTTGCCATCTGCCACCATCCTGGAATCCCTATAAAAGTAGTTATTGAAATGAATCAGGTGTGTCCGATTAGAAATTTGAAGTCGCACATAAATGTATATTTCTGTCTTTGTTCTCCACCTACCAACATGCATAATTAATTCTTCTCGAGTCAAAAAAAGTTATGATCTTGGCTGGAATGATGAATTGGGGGTTAAGAGCATGCCATGCTCTTTCAGAGCACTGGAGTTCAGTTCCCAGCATCCAGACTGGGTAGCTAACAACTGCTTGTAACTCCAGATCCAGGGAATTTGATGTTTCCTCTCAGGTCTCTACAGGCACCTGACCTTCCCACCCCACCCCCATACATATAAATACAACTTAAAAAGCTGCAGTTTAAGACAGATGACTGACTGTAAAAACTGCCTTTAAATTAATCTCTATCCTTTTCCAGTCGGCTGGTAAAAGCTGAGGAAAAACAGCAGCTTGCAATGTTGTATGAAAATGTCGAGATTCCACTTTTAGATGAGAAAGATATTTTTGAAGATGATGATCAGGATGAGTCTTCTCAACTGCATCCAGAGAACAAAGAACTGGGGAAGTTCATTGGCTCAGGTGCTTTGTACTAGGTGGCTTTGTTTTTCCAAAGAAGGTATGAGTAGGAACAAATAGAGTCTAAGTTAAAAAAGATGGATATTCATGTAGAAATGAACTGTTCTCATCAAATTCCAGGGGTCAATGGTGAGCTGTCTAGTTGCTTGATTCCCAACGTTGGTGGTTCCAAGAGTCTAAGACAGAGTTCAGGAAACAAAGTTTGTTTTGAGTGAAACTTGCCCTTGAACATACTTGCTATTTTTGCATTATTCCTGCATTTATATCATCTACAAACAGGCACTCCATTTTCCTCAGGCTGGTGTAGAAATGGCTTCTAGGTCCATACAAAAGAGATCATTTCTCTCAATGGAAGGACTCTATCTGAGTCACAAGCTTATGAGTGATGCCTACATGTCTTTGTGAGGAGAGGATGCCATAAATAAGCTTGATTTTGTAAAAGGTTTCAGGTTCTTGGTCCTATGTTCTAAAAGAACATGTAAAGTTTGATATCTGGTCCAAACACAATGACATCATCTACTTAGTTCTTCTTTTCCTTCTCCTCCTTTTTATTTTTTTTGAGACAAGGTTTCTCTGTGTAACCTTGGCTGTCTTGGAACTCATTCTGTAGAACAGGCTGGCCTCCAACTCAGAGATCTGCCTGACTTTGCCTCCTGAGTGCTGGGAATAAAGGCATGTGCCACCACCACCTGGCTATTAAACAATCCTAGATGGGCCCAACCTGAAAGAGACAGAGGCTAAGACTAGAAATGATAGTTGATGCCTTCTGAGGTTGACAGCATTTACAACTCATACAAATATTTTCCAATGTCTTTTAAAAATGCATTGGATTATTATTGGGTATTTGAAAGGCTTGAACATAGAATGTAATTATATTAAAATTCAAATTTCAGCTGAGGGTGGTGGCTCACACTTGGAATCACAGCACTTGGGAAGTGGTAATATGAGGAAGAATGAATTCAAGGCCAGCCTGGGATACATAGTAAGATCTTGTTTCAAAAACAAACAAATTTTGTATTTCAGTTATTAGAGCAAAAAGAAAGGAAAACATTATGATGAAGAAAATGAAGAAAAAGAAAAATCTTCTGAATGAAAATACATCAGAGAATTCCAGTTACACTGAAAAAATTGGAAGTCATGAAAAACTGGAGAAGAATGAAAAAACAGGGAATCTGTGAAGAGAAAAGAAAGGTGTTGTGGGTGCTAAATGATGTTGAGATCAAATTGCAGAGATAACAGATAACCAAGACCATGAACAGGACTTAACTTTTAGACAACCTTGTAAGAAGAGCATACTAGAGAAAAAAGATGAGAAGCATATAGCAGAAAATAAATTCATATTATGCAGAAACTCTTGATTTTTTTTAGCTATGATATTTCATGAATAATTATAACTTAGGTGGAACATAGAAAACAACCCAAGTTTATTAATAATGAAAGGCAAATTGTTAGGATTTTGTTCTCTGGTTTCAGACCAGAAATGCAGCTTAGTCCTTTTGGGGGCATCCTCCTGACTGTGATAGCAAAAAATATTTTCATTAACCAAAACTTTCTAAGTGATGTTTTTTTTATCAGATCCAGTAATTTATCCCCATTTTCCACATGAACATACCAAGGATATCATAATAAATATAGGACTAGATTAAAAGACAGCCATTTCTTTTGGTTCTTTGTAGGTGTTATTTTGTAGAATCTATTTTATAAAGGTTCTTAACCATGTGTTTACCTTACTTCTAACCCTTATTCCTTCCAACCCCCAATAGTATATGGGAAATAAAGAAGGTTAGAGGGGAAAAGGACATAGGTCTCTTTGAGCTACTTTCTGTTTATAAGGGTCATTGGGTTCCTTGGGGTGATACCAGTCTCAGTCATCAGGATATACAGTAGTCCAGCAAACCAGCAATTGAAACCAGCAGCAATGCAGGGGAACAACAGCAGCTTCCTTCTTCTGAGCACTCCATTCTTCCTCTTCCTTCCTCTGAGCTCCTCCATTCTCCTCCAACCCCCTCTGAATTTTGGAATTTATATCATTTCCAGAGCTCTCAGAATTAAACTATTTACAGCTTGCTAAACCATGCCCTGGCCAGTGCATGAGACAATCATAGTTAACAGCTGTGGACAAACTGATGCAGCCTCATATCCCACACCTGGTATTAAAACAAAAACATAACTGGGTTTTTAAAGAAACAAAAACTCTCACCATAGTTCTCAGCTCTGATGAGGGAACTTGGCCATCAGGGGAGGAGTTACATAGCTAGTTAATATATGCAACAACCTGTAAGTAACCAAGAGCTATGTTAAGACAGAAGAAGCAAGCTTCCTATAGGTCCAATCTTTTGATCTTTTAACACAGTGTTGTCATGTACAAAGTTCATGCTGGAGAATCAAGTAATAAAACAAAGTATCACAAAAAATCTTAGTGTTTAGATACATTGACAGTTTTGTATTGGGTCTCATTCATTGCCATCCTGAGTGCAATTGCTTTGGAAAACAGTCTGATCATTCCTAGAATGATAACGATGAAGATGCTACATGACCCAGCAAGTTTACTCCTAGGAATACATGTCCATAAAAAAACTTGCACATGTTTATAACAGCGTTATATGGCCAGACATGAAGGAATATGCCTTGTAGTCTGAGCACTTGAGAAGTGGTCACAATAAAACTATTAGTTTGAGGTCAGCTTGTGCTTTCTAGTGAACTGTTGTCTCATCAACTGATAAACAGATGAAGAAACTGTAACTTATCCATACAATGGAATACTTATCAGCAATTAAGGGGATGAAGTACTGATATATATTCCACATATGTGTGTTCATAATGAAAACATTCTACTGAGTGTAAGAAACCAGACACCTTGAGAGTTTGTTTGGAGGTTCTAGCAGGGGAGTACAGCAACTCATACACTTGACTGAAGACCAGTCCTCCTCTATTCAGGGAAGGTTTTCCTCTTCAACCAAGTAAGCAGCTTCAGGAGGGACACACATGGAGTGGTGAGGGAAGAAGGGGACACCTGCCTAGCTAGCCAGATCAGCCAAATCAACCCTGGCGATCAATGGGTGATGGATATCACAGCCACATCATCTTCTTTGATATTGAGACATGTCAGCTCCTGACAGCACCCCTTATTCTACTCCAAGTACAGGATGAACATCAAAGAATCTCCATTTGGAGATGGTTGCATTAGTGGCAAGCTTGTCACTGGGCAAGAAAAATCCCTTGCTCCAACTGCAGACAGAATGCTGTCTGCAAAGGACAAAACTTGGAAGCAGGTAAGTCGACAGCCTAGTTCTGCCAAGACAGGGTAGGCAAGTCCTTCATAATTCCTGCTTTACAATTAATGTCTGTCAGAGATACTTGGCCAAGAGGCTGAAGATGGATGCTCTAATGTATTGAGAGAAATTGGGGACTGTCCAGGCAGCCAGTTGTATGCCATTTCTTGGTTTTGGAAACTGCTGGGTCTGCACTTCCTATATAATCAGATATATTTATCCTTCTCAGGTTTCTGATGTGGTTGAAGACTAGATAGTTATAATATCACAGTTAAATTTTAAGTTGTTTAGTAATTAAAGGGATGTTCTAGGTCAAAGAAGATGCTTTTAAGTTAATAATGCAAGTTAGGATGGAAAATGAGTTGTTAGGTATAGAACTTTAAACTCATGGAGATAGATAGATAGTAGAATGTTAATATCAGTTGCCAAATATGTATGGGTTGAACATTGGGAATGTATGTTGTACCTTATAGTTTTCATAATTGTGGCCTAATTATTCGAAAAAGTATTATGAGTTCTGGGAGAAGGAGGAGAAGGAGAGAGGGTGGGGCCAGGAGGGGTGGAGGGAGAGGAGTGTGATGGAGATGTAAGTTGAAGTAATAAAAAAACATAAAAAAATGTAAAAAAAAGAAACCAGACACCTATCATGTGAGTTTTCATAAAACACTCATAAAAGGCAAAACCTATAGTAACGGATAGTAGATTAAGGGTTCTAGGGAGATGCAGATGAGGGGTAGAGAGGCTGGCTCATCAGTTTCAGTCAATCAGTGTGGAGATGTGAAGAATTTCAGAAGAATAAGCATGGTTTCTCACATGACCTCAATTCAGTAGGCAGTCTCTTTACTGTGGTGATTGTTTCCTTTGCTATGTACAAATGTCCTTGTGGAGCAGCTGTTCTGTTGTCAAATTGTCTTGGGCCAGTCTATGTCAGTAGAAGAAAATATCCTGCTGACAGTTTTTCCAGTAGAACAAGCTGTGTGTCCTATTCTTTCTGTGTTGTATTCCATGTTTGTATTTTCTAAAGTCATGGCGCCCATCCATTCCATCTTTATAAGGCAAAATTTGTTATGTAACCCCATCCTGAATGAGAACCCAAATCTCTGATTCTGTGAACTGTTCCATGGACTCAGTTCTTGAGTTTGTCAGTCAGACATTTTCCTGTGTGATATCCTCTCCAACTGTTAGGGTCAAGGAACAGAATAAAGAAATAATGTGAGGATCCAAGATGGCGGCAGCCCGCACAGATGCATTTTGAATGCGGGTTATGTTAGAAGATGCCGAGGAATAATCTGAGTGGTGTGAACCCGCTGGGTTTCACCCAGCCACCCAGGGACCATTAAAAGTCCCTGGGCAGGACTCTCCTCTCCTCTCTCGGACACTCAGAAAAACAGACCAGCAGAAACCGTGGAAGCTGCTGAATCTGGGAATCATCACCAGGAGAGGGACTGGGTAAGAGCCACTCAAATACCCAGTGAACAGCTCCGAACCCTAGACAGGGTTACTCACCAGCCTCCTGGGCTCCCAGATTCCATCCAGGCATTCCGACTCCAAGTGGAAGATTAGCGGAGCTGTGGGAATGGGATATACTCTCAGGGGAACCATGTGGCTATGGACCACAGCACAATCTGAGCAGCAGGGTGGCAGCAGGTCCACAGTGCAGTGGTATTTTGGCAAACGCAGAATATTTGTGCTATCCCAGAGGGGTGTTGGATATACATACAGGCCCCTCTGTTATGTAGGGACACTCCACTCCAGAGGAGTAGGAAAGATGGGATAGGGGGTAGAGGGTGGGAGGGTGGGACTGGGAGGGGTAGAAAGAGGACACTACAATGGAGATGTAACCTGAAGTAATAAATAAATGCCTCAGGGTTAAAATATATAAAAAAATAATGTTAAAGATCTTCAAAAGAAAAAGACCAAGTAACATATGAAGGCAGGCATATTTGAAGTACACCTGACTTCTCAATGGAGACTCTAAAATCCAAAATGCCTGTACAGATGTCTTGCAGACTCTAAGAGACCACAGATATCAGTCCAGACTACTATAGCCAACAAAATTTTCAATCATATTAGATGGAGAAAAAAGATAAAACCAAATTTAAGCAGTATTTGTCTACAAACCTAGTCCTAGAAGAAAAACTCTGACATTGAGAGATTAACAACATCTGAGAAAATACAGGAAAAAATA
>CAJQZJ010032290.1:313998-349656 GCA_907164525.1 Lophiomys imhausi
TGGCCACAGTTCCGTTCAGGCCACTGTTCGGACAGGTCAAACCCCTCTAGGCAAAAGCTGAGCCACAGGGTTTAGACCTTGGCCTTTTGCTGTCTTGCTGAGGCTTTATCTGCTCACCAGCTTCCTTCTGCTTCAGGGTGATCTGGCCATTTGTCTACCAGCACTTTCTCCAGCAGTACTCTCGGAGCTCTCTATTATTGGGGGGGCCCTTAGCATGCAGCTCTCCAGGCTCATCCACTTGTTCTTAAATAGGATCGCTCCTTGTTCTACCTGCTTCAGCTTAATTTAGACTCTGCCCCTTTAACAGTTGAAAACAATGCCAGGTCATAAAGTCTTTACTTGTTTCACCTGGCTTCAACCTTGTTTTTCAGTCCAAAGAGACTCCCCTTGTTTTATGTGACTTCATCCATAAGCTGATAAGCTAATTGCTCACAGCGAAGTTGATCTTCATTCCCCAAATTGAGACTGAATCAGAAACCTAGATATTCACTAAATCTAACTTATATTAATCTATCAACCCCTACATATATGTGTATGTGTATATATATATATATATCTTCTAAATAAATATATATAGTTTATATGGAATATGTCCATTTGAATTTGTTTCTTTGTAGTCTCTTGATGCACAAGGAGTTTCATGGTGTCTGAAATAAGGTACTAGTCACAGAGGTGATCAGCCATACTACATATCCCAGAAACACGGGAACATCTTCATTTAAGTATCTCTTCCTCCTCGCCTGCAAGCTGTAATCACCAACTCCCAGCAGCATGCCTGTTTCTTTTTAAACTAGGTCCACAGGGGACAAGACTGGGGGCCGGGTATTTGCCTGGGAAGCGGTGGAAACTACATTTCCCGGGATGCAATACGTGAGACGTATTAGGGGGCGGAGTTGAGCCAATGAAATTTCGGCATTTTTTTTTTAATTTGAATTTTTATTATTATTTTGTGTCTGAGTGTGTGTGCGCGCTCATGTGGTTTGTGCCTGGAGCTGGACCTCCGGCGTGGTCCTCTTGGCGGTCGTTTTGGCGTTTCTCGGGTGTGTTTACCTAGCTGGAAGCTCGAGGCGAGGTGAACAGTGCTGACGGCGGAGCACAGATAGCTGCTCTGAGGTATGGAGGCCGGGCTAAGGCCCAGCGACTCCGCCCACGGTACTCGCCCCGGGCCTGGGGAGGAGACCTCTGTGACCCAGTCTCCACTCTTTCTGCAGACTCCAAAGGCTGTGGCCAAGCCCAGGGACCCGGCGCAGGTAAGTGCTCCGTCCTGTGGCTCTCACCAGAGCTCTGAGCCCCGGGAGAGGCCCCATCACGACTCTGCAGCTCATAGCTGGTGTCCCAGGCTGGAAGTGCTTGTGGGTGGAGACGGGGAGCTCCCATTGGTAACATCTGTGTGCTGGGGTTTGTGAATGTTGCAGAGGGAGGACTTGTGCAAAGACCTGCAAGGGGCTGTTGGGCAGAGGTGGCCCTAGTGTCCAAATGTCTGCAGAAGCAGTTGTGAGGGCCAGTTCACACCTGAAGACTTTGAGTTTAATTCTTCGGACAGTGGGAGCCAGTGAGAACTGTGACCAGAGATCATGTTCGGAAATAGAATTCTGAATTTCCCAGAAGCTACTCAGAGGAAGAAGAAACAGGAAGAGACATGATAGATAGGCAGGAGACAGAGTGCTTGCCACAGGTGTGACAGCTCTCAGGCGAGATTCAGCACTGTGGACCAACCATAGACCATCTGCAGTTATCCCAGGTCCTCTATCCCAGAGGTGGGCAGGGTCACTGCGTGACTGGAGCCAATGAAAACGGCCTGTGGTTGCCAGATTCTCACAGCCTTCATCATTTTTCAGGTACCACTGACTTCAGAACCAGTTATGGGGCCTGGCCTGGTAAGTGGAACCTGCCATTATCCACGTCCTAGCTTTACAGGTTTTAGGTTAGTGGCGTCCTTGGTCTGTTATCTCCTTGGTAACCCCAGGCCTTGCACTCTTGAACAAGCTAGGTACACAACCCAGAGCTTTGTGTGTAGGCTGTGGGTTGTATGAAATTGTTGGCAAGCATGAACAGGATTAGAAGGTTGCTTCTCCCACATGTGCCTAAGTCTGAAGGGAAGATTGAATTACTTCAGGCATGTGTAGATTTCCTTTCTCCTTGGAATATGGATCAGTGGAGTGTGGGAGTCAGACCGAGAATAGCTCTCTGAAAACCAGAATGTATACTTTGTATGTGGAAAGGACAATGTGGAAATTTGAATGTGGAGGAACGTAGAGAGCCAACTCATTCTCCTCAGGCTCCTTGTGCCTGACTACTTCTTGGTAACCCAACTGTGGAATAAGAGGGATGATTTTGTGTTGACACTTACCCTGTGGAGACATGAACAAATGTCACTGAGTCCCAGATCGGGAACAGAGGACAAACCAAAGTACAACTTGGTGAACCAGTGAGTTTTATTGGGGTTACTCAGAGGAATATGAGTGAGGGGTGACTTATAGGAGGAGGAATGACTCAAAGATAGCTGTGTCAATAAAAGCTCGCCTCAGCATGGGTTGATGACTCATGAAAACTGGAACCCTGGAGCACACTGTACAACTTGTAGGCATCATGACAGGTTTTAGTGTCTTTTCCAGGCATCACAACTGGTCTGATCTCTTCAGCACTCTTCACTGTTTATATTGAGCTGAAAGGGGCCTAGTGCATCACTAACAATGTAGCCTAAGCTAGCTTTGAACTTGTGGCAATCTCCTGCTTCAGTCTCCTAAGTGCTGGAACTACAGACATGAGTCAAGATATCTGGCTTCCACCAGTTTAGTTAGGGTTTTATTGCAGGGACACCATGACCCTGTCAGCTCTTATGAAGGAAAACATTTAATTGGAGCTGGCTTACAGTTTTAGAGGTTTAGTCCATTATTGTCATGGTGGGAACACGGCATTGTTTAGGCAGACATGGTGATGGAGGAACCGAGAGTTCTACATATTGATCCACAGGCAGTGGAAGACTGTGTCACTGGATATAGCTTGAACATTGGAGATCTCAAAACCCACCCCCAGAGTGACACACTTCCTCCAACAATGCCACATCTACTCCAACAAGGCCACACCTCCTAATAGTGCCACTCCCTATGGCCAAGCATTCAAACACATGTGTCTAAGGGGCCATACCTATTCAAACCACCACAGGGGGTAAGGTTGAACCAAGGACTGGCATCAGGTAGGATGCTGACATAACAGGATTGGAGTTGCTTTGTAGTGGTGTCTGTGAGAGGTTGGTGAGGGGGAATGTTGGAGTCTGTTTGAATTTCCCAAGGACTCTGAATCCTGTCAGCTGAGTAACCAATGGGTAGGCCAAGGAGCTTCTCTCACTGTGTAGCTATGGTTGTATGTGAGCAAGGATAGAGAGGTGTGTGGAACAAAGAGGTCTATGCGCTTAGGGTGGAAATGTAAACAGATGATCTCAAGACCCTCACACTGAGGACATAGTAATGAAGTTCTTGTTTGATTGTGGAATGAAGGATGTGGAGGACTGCAGCCCATTTCTATGGAAACAAGGCATGCAATTCTACATGTCAGTTCCAGAGTTAGATGACACTCATTGCCCTTCTGCTTATTGGTGTTGTGCATAGTCAGTGACCATTGAGACTGAGAGAAACTGGAAGTAAGTGGTACTCAGGCCTGATATTTCCTCATGGGAAGATAAGATTGGATGGGAGATGTGCATTACCTTGGGGTCTTCAGAAGGAAATGGATCATAATTTTTTTCCTATCATGCAGGGCTGTGTGGTTTTTGAAGTTGTGGCTGTGGGAATACAATCATACATGAAAAAATATGATTCAGAGTGCTGTGTGTGGGCCCAGGGAGATGGCTCAGTGGGTAAAGTGCTTGCGTTTCATGCATGAGGAACTGAGTTCAGATTTCCAGCACCCATATAAAGCAAGGGCCCTGAGGATCATGTCTATTACCTTAGCACGGGGAATTAGGGTTGGGGTCAGAGACTGGCAGATCCCTGGAATTCACTGGCCAACCTGTCTGGTTGAACAGGTTCAGTGAGAAGCCTTGTCTCAAAAAATAAGATAGTGAACAATTGAACATACCCAACATTGAACTCCTGCCTCCACAAATCTCTCTCCTTCTCTCTCTCTCTCTCTCTCTCACACACACACACACACACACACACACACACACACACACACACACAAATAGAATGCTATGTGCCGAGGTAGCATACATTAATTGCCCCAGGAACAGTAAGGAACCAAATGGTAAACAGGTGAGCCCATGTTCTTAGGGTCTGGAGGAT
The DNA here is from genome assembly GCA_907164525.1 of Lophiomys imhausi. Lineage (NCBI taxonomy): Eukaryota > Metazoa > Chordata > Mammalia > Rodentia > Muridae > Lophiomys > Lophiomys imhausi. The sequence continues at coordinate 318,282 of CAJQZJ010032290.1, forward strand.
TTTTAGGGTCCTCAGGGATATTGTCTGACAAGACAAAATTCAAGTTAGCCAATCTTCTCTATGACTATTTTTGTCCCTAACCAGTATCTGTGACAGGCACAGCAATAACAAGAGGGGTAGTCTTCATCCTAGGCCTAGAGGTTAGATTTCACCTCTCCATTTATCCCCCTGTATGTCTGTGGAAGGGCACAATATCAGTGGACAGATAGTGGGCTTCTGTGGCCGAGTGTCTCCTCTGATAGACATGGACAATATAGTAAGCAAGAGATGTGTATTGGGGCAAAGATGTACTTGGAGCTCTGAAAGAGAAGCTGATCTGATGCTGAATTGTTCCCATTGTGATAGGGTGTGAACTTTAAGGATGTGGCCATCTGCTTCTCCAAGGAAGAGTGGGTGCTCCTTGATAAGGCCCAGAGGCTCCTGTACTGCAGCGTGATGCTAGAGAACTTTGCACTTGTGGCATCTATGGGTAAGGTCCTTGCATTGCTCCCAGTGTCCTGAGTGGTTTCTACCTTTACTTTTTACCTGAGGGTGATCGCTATCAAAGGAGTCATAAGACATCTCAAAATTTCTCTCTGTTAGGGTGACTGTCCACATCTGTAGCATACTATGCTTTAGTTTCTGCCTAGATCTTGTAGTTGTCATTTTTCTCTTTTTTTCTTCTTCTTTTTTTTTTTTTGAGACAGGGTCTTTCTACGTAGTCCTGGATATACTGGAACTCACTATGTAGACTAGGCTGGCCTTGAACTCAGAGAGATCTGCCTGCCTCTGCCTCCAGAATGCTGGAATTAAAGGCATGCACCAGGTTTACTTGTCATTCCTATGTACTATTTTATGTTAAGTTGCTATGAGTTAGTGCTGATCACTCACATGTTTTTTTTTCTCTTCTTTTTTTTTTATATTTGCATTTGTCATGTTCCATGTGGTTGGGCTGCAGGGACGGTCTTGATTGCCTCATAGAATTGGCCTGTCAAGACTGTAACAGTAAAATTTTATTTATCAAACATACATTTATTAATACTTAATCATTATCTAACAATTACCTATAAAAGTTCCTAAATCCTAAAGCCCGAACCCTAACTTTAAGACCTAATCTAAAATACCCTAATACCTATAAAACAAACATTTAACACTAACCTAAGGTTTCTCAAAAGGATATTCTCTTAGATTAATTCTCTGGATGCAGATCCGTATGGATGGCTAGTTTCCACCAAATCTTTCATTCTTAAAGTCTATGAGTTTCGTTTGTCAGATCTTAAGGCAGTTTATAAATTTAATCTGTTTCAACCATCAAAGTGGGGTGGCCCTTATATCAAGCAAGAATTGCCTCTGCAGTCTTAGAGCCCAATTATTTGCAAGATGAAAGTAGAAGGCTATGTGCAGAGGTAGCATACATTAATTGCCCCAGGAACAATAAGGAACCAAATGATAAACAGGTGAACCCATGTTCCTAGGGGTGCTTTGGGCCTCCAAGGGTATCTATCGCTCCTGTGCTCTGTCCAGTCTAATACCTACGGACTGAGGGGAGACAACTCCCCACTTAGACACTCCAGGTATCAGGGAGAATCCGTCCCCGGACCAAGACAGGTTGGTGCAATATGGTGAAGCTTCCCGGCAAGTCAGTGATGCGGCTCTGCCAGATGAGGAGGAAGGTGGGTGGTGCAGGAGGAAAGTCCTGTGACCACGTGAATCTTGACTTAAATCTCTTCACCTGTTGTCATGAATTGGCAGCATGATTTTCAGCAGAAGTTTCCACATGTTTCCAAGTTATGTCCTTGGGCCATGTGTCCCTACAAAGTTTTCCTTGCAGAGGGGGGGGGTCTCGGAACAGCAGGAGGTCAGGAGGTCATGTGATCTGTCGTGAAAATCTGGAGTTCTTTTCAGCAGTGTTGTTGCCATGGTTCCTGGCGGGCTCCCCAGGGAACAGCCCTCTCCCCCCCCCCCAAAGTCCCATGATCAAAAAATGTCATCCACCCTTGGCGGGCTCCCGAGGATATGCCATGTCTGGACGTAAATCTTTTACCTGAAAGTTCAGGCTTTTGATATTCCAAGATCCTTGTGCTGCTAAATGCTATCACTAACCCCCACCACACAAGACTGTCTTAGAGGAGACCTAGCCTACTTCTACATCTCCATGGTTAGTACTTTACCAACATGATTTTACCTGTGACCTCTTGCTCTTGACTACCTTGCTGCTCTGTTGCATTCTTAGTTTTGACACACCAGGTGCTATGAGGCAATGACATAGCTTTAATTAACCCTTGATCACTAACTACTTAGTTTCATTTGGGGACTTTTGCTCAGTGTAGATACTTCCCCAACAATAGAAAAGGTCTTGGTGAAGGCTGTTTGACTGAGGAATTGTTTGGAGACCCTGCTTGGCCTTTTCTGCACCAAATCCCTGTGTCTTCTGTCTAGTGTGATCTACCTCATTCTGTATTTGGAATCAGCTCCTTCAGCCTGTCTGCAGCTCTTTTGCTCTTAGAACAGTTGAGTAGTTAGTAGTTTATTTCATTCTTTTCCTTTTTTTTTTTATGATAAGCCCTTGGCTATGTAGCACAGGCTAACCTCAAACTTATAAGCAACCTCTTGCCTTATATTCCACTTCTTAGATTCAACCTTTTGCCTTAGATTCCCAAGTTCTTAGAGTACAAAGGTGTAATTTAAGTCCAGCTGTGTTGTTGCTTTTGGTGTCCAACTTACCTTTTTGATGGGCTTTCCCCTCTCCAGTGACACCAGCCTCATTGCATTAGCATCTCAACATGTATTTCTCTGATTTCAGGTTCTTGTCCTGGAGTGGGGGGTGAAGAGGTAACTTCTGATCATGACGTGCCTGCAGGAGGGGTGAAGAGTAAGACATGTTCATCTACCCAGGAGACTCATCTCTTTGAGCTACCTCCCCCATTTTTGGAAGACATTTTGTACCAGGGTGAGTTCCTAAGCACACACCCTATGCAGCAGACATTGGACAGAACAGGTTTGGGAAGCTCTGGTTTGAATGAAGACATTAACCAGCACCAGAAGAGTCACAGAGGAAAAAAGTCCTGTGAAGGGGATGCTGACAGGCCTTCTTGTGTGTCAGGATGCAGATCCCATGTGTTGACAAAGCCATTCATCTGTGGGAGGGATAGGGTGACTGCCCTCCCCTCCACAAGCTGTCTTCAGCAGCTGGCCACTTGTAGTGGGGAACAGTCTCACAGTAGTGGCAAGTGTGGGGAATCACTTTGGAGTGGAGAAAAACGTAAGTACAGTGAATGCCAAAAAGGTTCAAGCTGCAAACACACCCTTGTTCAGTGTCAGAGTGCCTCCCCTGAGAAGAGGCCTTATGAGCGTAGCAAGTATGAGAAAACCTTCTCCTGCAAGTACAAACTTGCTCAGTACCAGGACAGTCACATGGGACAAAGGACATATGAGCATAGTCAGCATGAGAAATCCTTCAGCAGAAAGAACCACCTCACTGCACATGATAGAATTCATCCACAAGAAAGGCCCTATAAATGTACCGAATGTGGAAAAGCCTTTGTCTATAAATCTGAACTAATTTACCATCAGAGGCACCACAGTGATAGAGTACATTATGAGTGTGTGGAATGTAGAAAATCCTTCACCTACAAATCCAACCTCACTGAACACCAGAGAATCCACACCGGAGAAAGGCCTTATCAGTGTGATCAATGTGGAAAATCCTTCAGACAAAACTCTAGCCTCTTTAGACACCACAGAATTCATACTGGAGAAAGGCCTTATGAGTGTTATGAATGTGGGAAATCCTTTCGACAAATCTTCAATCTCATTAGACACAGAAGAGTCCATACGGGAGAAATGCCTCATCAATGCAATGATTGTGAGAAAGCCTTCAGCTGCAAAGCTGAACTCATCCAACATGAACGAATTCACAGTGGGGAAAGGCCTTATGAGTGTAGTGACTGTGGAAAATTCTTCAGGCAGTTCTCCAACCTTATTCGACACCGAAGGGTTCATACTGGTGATAGGCCTTATAAGTGCAGTGAATGTGAGAAATCCTTTAGTCGCAAATTCATCCTCATCCAACACCAAAGAGTGCACACTGGAGAAAGGCCCTATAAATGTGGGGAATGTGATGCATCCTTCACCCGGAAATCTGACCTCATTCAACACCAGAGAATTCATACTGGCACAAGACCTTATGAGTGTGAAGAATGTGGGAAGTCATTTAGACAGTGCTCTAGCCTCATTCAGCACCGGAGAGTCCATACTGGAGAGAAGCCTTATGAGTGTGTCGAGTGTGGGAAAGCCTTTAGCCAGAGTGCTAGCCTTATTCAGCACCAGCGGCTGCACACTGGAGAAAGACCCTATGAGTGTAGTGAATGCGGGAAGTCCTTTAGCCAGAGTGCTAGCCTAATTCAACACCAGAGAAGCCACAGTGGAGAAAAGCCTTATGAATGTGGTGAATGTGGCAAACCCTTCACCCACAAGTCTGACTTGATTCAGCACCAAAGAGTTCACACTGGAGAAAGACCCTATGAGTGCAATGTCTGTGAGAAATCCTTCAGCCGTAGATTTAATCTTGTTCGTCACCAGAGGGTTCACATCTAAGAAACGTTTTTATCTTGTAAGAAGTGTGCTATTTAGTGAGTAAGGGTAGTAACACTGGAGGAGACTAGCAGCCCTCTGACTCAGGTAATTCATATGGGTGTCAGAAGTAGGGGTTATTTCAGATATGTGGGAAACTCTGAGGAGATTCATTCCAGTTTCTAGTGTGCCCAGGGCTATGTCCTGATTCATGTCATTTGGCAGTGTCTGTAGTAGAAACCCTGTCCCATTCCAGCTGGAAGGTTGACATTGTGAGAATGACTAAATAAATACCCATGCTGAGTGCTCAGAGATGCAAACATCTGCACTCTGCTCTGGCCTTAAGCTTGGAGACCCCTCGTTTCCTTTTAGGGCAGGAATCTTATTTGGAAGGCGTAGACTGAGTTGTGCATTCAACTTTGCAAAGGAAGATTACCTTGTTTAGGGGACGTTTTGTTTCCATAGTCAGGTTGTGATTGTGGTTGATATTTCCAGGCTCAAATTCAGCAACTTGGGAAATGCTTGCTGCACTTTTCTCTGACTTACATTTTGAAAAGGTAGTTTCTTTATGCACCTTTAATCTTGACAGTTCTGTTCATTCTGACCATCTATGATGTTAGCATAAAGGGATGGACCAGTTTTGTAGATATCCTCACCTTCTGTGTTTGAGGAGGTGTGGTACAGCTACAGAAAGCAGCTGTATGGAGTATTGGTCTAATTTTCATGACTGTCCCTGCCTTCACAGGTAAGACTGTTGGCTTGTGTTCCTGATTGAAGGTGTTATGGTTTTTGTGAGGTAAGGATTGCTGGTGAAGAGGAGAGTTGTGACAATCTCAGGCACTTCTGTACCATGGGAACAGTTATATTTACTTCTCTACTGGGATGTCACATAATTCCTAGCATTGTTGAGGGTAATCTCTTCTGCAGGCCCTGCACTGGAGCCATCGCTCTAATGTGTTGAATAGTGTATATGGCAGCAGTTTATGATGGGAACAGGAACGGAGTTAATTGTGCATTCTTTTTTGTGCATATATGTGGGTTAGTGAACATGTGCCATGGCTCTTGGGTGGAGGTCAGAAGGCAGCTTTTGGAGTTGATCCTATTCTACTATGTGGGCTCCAGAAACTGAATTCAGGTCATAGTGCTTTTGGCAATTGCTTTTACCTGCTGGGCCATCTATCTGAGCCTGGGACTTCTATTAAAAAGTTCCAGTGACATTGTGTCAATAAACAAATTCTCAAGATCTTTATAGCTATTTCCTGTGGCTGTGATTTCTTTTTTGTCAGAGAAAATAGGCATTTTTGTGGATTCCTGCATTACCTCTCTGCTCTGACCTGGGCCAAAGCTGTATAGACAGGAAAATAAGAGGGGGAAGATGGCTCTGTGGGGCGGGGTATAATTGTAACCTACTTGTGATTTGAGGGACAGTAACTTTTATTCCTTACCAAGACTGGCTCCCAGTGGAGCAAGGCTGCGCCTCTCAGGTTCTGAGAAGAAAGATGGTAGAATCCATATCAGGTTGGGAAGAATTTTAGAGAACAGTGGGGCTTCTAGGTATATTGTTTTGGTCTATTTCTTATAGCTTCATTTATGTTTCATTTATATGATTGATACTTAACAAAGAACATGGCATGGCACTGTGGAATGTGCTTGTGTTTCCAATTTCTAGGAAGGCTGGGGAATGAGGAGTCCATGAGCGCAGGAGTTTGTGGCTCAGTGTGGGCAGCATAGCATGACTCTGTCTCAAAAATAAAAACCCAATTTGGTAAAGTCTTGATATCACTACAGTTATGAAAATGAATTTACCTGTCATCTGTATATTTATGACATGCCCTTTTAATATCTTACACTTCTTACCTCTCCTGGCGACCACTGACTTTATTTTTAATTTAAACTTTATTTACGTGTGTGGGTGTTTTCCCTGCATGTATGTCTGTGCACAACGTGCATGTATAGTGCCTGTGGAGGCCAGAGGAGGGAGAAGGCTCTCCTGGGATTGTAGTTGCAGATAGTTGTGGGCCTGCATGTGGGTGCTGGGGAACTGAACCCAGGTTCTCTGGAAAAACATCTAGTTTTCTTAACTGCTGAGCCATCTGTTCAGACCCTGCTTTTTCAAAAACAACAGATTAGTTTACATTGTTTAGTTTTAAAATATTGTCATAACATGTGTGCTTATATGTGTGTATATATGTTGTATAATTACTTCAAGCTCCAACAATGATGCTTATGTGAAAAGTTGTTATTGTTACTTAGTAGTATTTAGTTTGGATCAACTACTGTTTGTTTATCCATTAATTTATTTAGAAAATTTCTATATTGATTTTACATATTACAAATAAAGCTTCTATGAATATGCCAGTTTTTATATGGCTATGCTTTTTAGTAACTTTGTGTTAATAACTCAAGTTTGTAACACGAGTTATAGATAAATATTTTAAAAACAGTTTAGCAAATGCCAACTAGCATGTGTTTGCTCCCTATGGCATTCTCACCAACAGTATGTGAAAGTGGCTGTTCTTTTCCATCCTGGTGCGTACACAATATGACTACTACTCCTTTAAGATTTTACCCCATTTAGTGAGTCTATTGTGACATTTCACTGCATTCCTGTAAGTATTTTGAAATAAACCACTTTTTTTCATGTACTTAATTGCCGCTTGTACATCTGTAATAAAATGAGTGTTCATGTATTTTTAAATTTTCTTTAAGTGAAATTATTATTATTATTGTTATTACTATTATTATTATTTTGAGGCAGGGTCTCTCAACATAGTCTTGGCTATTCTGGAGCTTGCTATGTAGACTGGCTGGCCTAGAACTCACAGAGATCCTCCTGCCTCTGCCTCCCTGCTTCACAAGTGCTGGGATTAAAGACTTGTGATACCATGCTAAGCCAAAATTTATTTTACCATATGGGTCAAAGTACAACATCAAGAATACACAGGATTTTCTTATGCTTCTTTGTTATGAATAGTATTTTGCCAAGTAGAACAGCTGTTTTTGAGTCCTGGAAGGAAAAAAAAAATCTTAAAAGTTTTTGTCATATATATGATGACATGCCCATGTAGACCAGGCATTTGTAAATTTAACGTGCATTTTAAACATGTCACCCATCAGTTTCTTAAGGTTAAGCATTCAATAGTATGCTAAGCCTGGCTTTGTAGCCTTTGCCAATCTCTTTGTGTCAATTCTGATGAAGTCAGTTTTCGTCTGCTGAGGCCTCATTGTGTATGGAATCTGGAAAGTATGTAGTAACAACTTTTTATATATTCTGTTTCCACATGATAATTGAATTGCTGCAAATGACTCCAAGAACACAGGTATTAATCAAACATAGTGATAGGAGTGTAGATCTTAAATATTCATTTTTATAACAAATGCAATATAATTTATTATACTTGTATGCATTTAAAACACTTTTTGATGTCTTTATACATGCTTATATCCTCAAATCAAGTGTCTTTCCTTTTCTTTTAACATATTTCCCCCAATGCATACAATTACTGATAAAAGGACCTGTTCTGTAAAAAAAAATTAAAAAAATTACAGTTCCTTACTTGGATACAATGTACTTGTGTAAATCCTCCCAACTGTCATTACCTTCTCCTATTCTTCCCTCTCTTGGTGATCCCCTTGTTTCCAGCTAGTCCTCCTCCTCTGTGTGTGTGTGTGTGTGTGTGTGTGTGTGTGTGTGTGTGTGTGTGTGCATTCAGAGGCCACAGCAGGAAATTGACTATCCTCTAGCACTCTCCACTTTAGTCTTTGAGACAGGGTCTCTCATTGCATATAATGTATTTTCTCACCACTCCTCCCTAACTCTTCCCAGATCTACCCTCCACCTTTCCATCCTTTCTAAATTTTTCATGTTTTCTCTCTCTGTCTCTCTCTCTCCTTACCCTCCCTCAAGTCCAAGTCCAAGTCCAATTAGTGATTCTCACATGGGCATGGTTGTAAGGCCACCCACAGGAGTATGACCAACCTATCAGGGGCCACACCCTTAAGGAAAATGGACTCTTCCTCCCCAGCACCCATAAACTGTCAATAGCTCCTCACCTAGGAACTCATAAACCCTTCTGCTCTCCCTTCTGGAAGCTTCACTGGCTTGATCTGTATGTAGGTTTTGAACAGCAACACTAGCTTCTGTGATGTCATGAGTGCAACAGTCCTTTCATGTCTAGAAGACACTGAAGACTTTATGAACTCATAGGGATGACAAGGTGGTCCAGCAATTAAGAGTGTTTGCTGCTCTTGTGGAACACTGGGGTTTGGTTCCCAACACCCATGTCAGATAGCTGCTCATAACTCCAGCTCTGGTGGGCCCTGACTCTGTCTTCTGGCTTTTGGGAGAATTCAGACACAAATGCCCTCCTCCCCCCACACACATACATTTATACACATAAAAATCATAAATATGAAACTTAAAATGGTGTTATTTTAACCACACACAATATGTAATCAACTCAACAGCATAAAAATGGACAAGTATGTGATAGACCATTTATGAAAATATCTCAGAGGCAAAAATAATAAATTATTAACTTCATAGTTTTCAGAAGAATGCAACTTACGACAGAAAACATGTTTATGAACAGAGTTGAAAATATTTACAGATTTGGATAGCCATGGCTGTTGGAAGTGTAGATAGTTGTTACCCTTTTGGAAAGTGGTTTGTCATTGTTCTGAGAAAGATATAGTTATTGCCTGGAAATTCTGTCATGAAATCTATGTTTCAGAGTGCAAATGTGTGTGTACTAGGACCTGTAGAAGTAACTAATTAAATTATTTACCTGCTTTAGATTATATTTAATTGGTTAGAATTGTTAATCCTTAACCCATCATTATAAATAAGCACACAGACACCTGATGGATTTTAACAAGCCTTTGCCTGAACAATCTTGGCACATCTAAGCTAGCTCTTAATTTATTCCCCAAATATGACCCCATGTATACATATGTACCCTGGACTGTTACTCTCCATGCTATGCTAATGCTCTGGATCATGTGGAATGAGGTTCTTTTCTCAAACCCATGGCCTGTGTCCTCCTTCCTGCTCTTGGCTGCTGCTGCTTCTTGTTCTTTATGTTTTTTTTTTTTTTGCTTTTTGCTTTTTAAAACATTTTTTATTACTTCAAGGTATGTCTCCACTATCACTCCCTTCCTCCACCCCCTCCCGGTCCCACCCTTCCACCCTCTACCCCTTCTCCCACCCATCCCATCCCTCTGATGTGGGGTGCCTCCGTGTATCAGTGGCCCTCAGTTCGTTAGTCACATGAGGTCTAAGAGCTTCCTCTTGCATAGGGGGCATACCTGGCATTTCCACTAGGGTGGAGTGTCCCACTAACAGGTAACCAAGTCACGTTCCTGTTCTTTTGGGTCTATTGATTGTAGGATGGTTATCCTGTACTATATGGCTAAAATCCAGTTATAAGTGAATAGATGCCATGTGTATCTTTCTGAGTGTGAGTTAGCTCACTTATGATGAGCTTTTCTAGTTCCATCCATTTGGTTGCAAATTGCATGATTTCCTTGTTTCTGATAGTTGAGTAGTATTCCATTGTGTAAATGTACCACAGCTCTTTTATCCATTCTTTGGTTGTAGGACATCTGGGGTATGTAACCGAACTTTTAAAGTTATTCAATACTTATTTATTGATAACTATATTCACTTATAAAAATATAAACACTTAACTACTAATCCTACAAATTCCTACAATCCCTTTGACCTAACCACTAAACCTACTGATAACTATTACAACTTTTTTTCCTAACCTTTTAGAATGATACAGTCTCTGGAGCAGGTCCTCAGTCGTCAGAAACACAGTCTCAGTGGTAGACCCTTTAATGCACTTAGCAGTCTTTTTTCTGGAATATCTCAGATGTAGATTCGTCAGGGTAAATTGGCTATGGCAGTCTCACCTTAAATAAGGCTTGAGGCTTTCTTCTTTCTGGGAGACCTCACCGTCTGTAGGCCAACTTATTTCCTTTGTATCAGCAACTCTGCTGCTCTGCCTTAGCCTTTAAAGCTCTCCACAGTTTTGTTTAGGCCACTGTTCGGACAGGTCAAACCCCTTTAGGAAAAAACTGAGTCACAGGGTTTAGTCCTTGGCCTTTTGCTGTCTTTCTGAGGCTTTCTTTGCTCACCAGCTTCTTTCTACCTCAGGGAGATCCGGCTATCAATTCACCAGCACTTTCTCCATCAGACAATACAAGATACAAACTACTTGTTGTCCTTTCTAATGTAAGGACTCGCTAGCATCGGAGCTCTCTAGCACTGGGGGGTGGGGTGGGGTGGGTCCCCCTTGGCTCCATCCACTTGTCCTTAAATAGGATCTCTCCTTGTTCCACCTGTTTCAGCTTAATTTGGGCTCCGCCCACTTAGCAGCTGAAAACAATGCCAGGCCAAATACTTTGTTTCTTAGTCCATTAAGTCTTTTCTGTTTTTCCTGGCTTCAACCTTGTTTTTCAGTCCATTAAGTCTCCTGTCTGTTTCCTGTTTTCACCTGACTTCATCTTTGTTTTTCCACACGCTGATAAGCTAATCGCTCACAGCCAAGTTGATCTTCATGCCCCGAATTAAGAGACTGTATCATATATTTACTAAATCTAAATTAATCTAACTCCCTACACAAGGTGATACAGCATTACTTGAGGTACAGCAAACAAACTTCTGGGAGCAGGTTAAGTAACATTTAGAATGCATAACATCACCCCATCAAGGACCCATTTATAAGAAGTTTCAGATCAGGGTCTTCATAATAGTTCAAAAGAAAAAAAAAAGCCAAGAACCCAAAGTGTTCATATAAATTGCTACTTCTTTTACTTAATCAATATGTGATTTATTTTAGATTGAAACTTTAATCACAGGTTAAACATTTTAGCACATTTGAGATGAGCAGCTTGATTTCCTCACCCAACCAACAGGCACCTCACAACACGTGAAATTATGAGCTTAAAATTTTTATTTTATATTAATACTTATTAGTGCATCTATAATAGATTTCACGTTTCACACACACACACACACACACACACACACATACACAAATGTACGTTGATCACAGTCACACTCTATTACCATCTCTCCTCTCTTGTCTTTTTCCACTCCTGCTCATCACTGCCCTCTTGTTCAAAGAGTTTTTCATTAGTATTGCTTATTAGGTGCATGGGTGAAGGTTTATTCCAGAAGCATGCCACTTATTAGTGGACAAATTACTGAAGAAAGATTCTCTTCTTTTGCAGCAATCACTGGCTAGCTGTAGATCTCAGAGATGAGTATGGCCCTCATGAGACCCTCCCTATCTGATCAATAGATACTCTGGAGGTGGTGGGTATGGTAAGCCACTGCCTTCTACGTTACAGAATGCCGATGAGCCCAGTCATGGACAGGTCTTGTGCAGGTAATTGGAGATGCTTTTAGTTCCTGAGTACAGAAGCAATGTTATAACCTGGAAGACAGTGTTCCATAACACTCTATCCCTTCCTTTCATCCAACATTCTCTCTGGTTCATCTTCTGAGATGTCTCTGAAGCCCTAGGTAGTTGGTGGTACAAGGCTGAGGATTCAATAGTCATTTTTTTCTTGATATCTTGAGTCTCTGCAGTAACTTTTACTCACTGCACAAAGAAGTTACTTGAACCAAAGCTGGGCACAGGCGTAAATATTTAGAAGGCACTTTGAGAGGCATGAAATGTGCATTCAGCAAGATAACTGTAAGTACTTCACCACTAGGGCCTTGACTCCTCAGTCATAGGCTCTCACCTAGATTTATGCTTCCTGAATTCCAGTGGCCCTCAAATCCAAGCAGAAAGTGACTCAGTATCCCCATAACAACCACGATCACAGCAGGGACTCATCTTGTCTAGCAGGTGGGTAGTGTTGTATGTAGGCTATAAAGCTGAGAAAGACTGTTGATGATATCTTTTCTCCTCCAACATGCTGCATAGCATCTTCTGGCAATGGAGAAGAAAGGCTAACTCAATTTCAGCCCAGTCTCTGTGTCCTGCAACCAAAGTGTCTGGTGACTTCTGCAGTATACAAATTGTTTTGTAGAATTAATTTCTGTAGAATTCTGTATAGAATGGATTTCTGTAGGGTATAGAAAGGAACAAGCTTTAACTCCCCATGAATCTTTTAGAAATTAATGCTGGAAAGAAGGGAAACAAGATCTACACAACTCTATTTCTCAATGCTGGTGTTCTTTAAAAATTGTTTTAAGGGTCTCCACTATATAGCAATGACTGACTTGGAACACACTATGTAGACTAGACTGGCCTCATATTCAGAGATCCACTAGGCTCTGCCTGGAACAGTGCTGTGGGTAAAGGCATGGTGACACAAGCTTGGCAAAAGCTTTCTTTTTTTTTTAAGATTTGTTTTTCTGTTTAGTGTGTGTGAATGTATACCTGAGTGCCAGCAGAGGATGGCATCGGATCCCATGGAGCTGGACTTACAGTTGTGAGCAGTCACCTAGGTACTGGGAATTGAACTCAGGTCCTCTGCAGGATTAGCAGAGTTTTCTTTAGCATTCTCTTAACCACTGAGCCATCTCTCTACCCTGAAGCTGGTGTTATTAACAATTGTTAAATGTCCCAGAATATTAGGTGTTTGCAAATGGTCCTTAGGCAGTCTCCAAACTGGCCAAATCTGGCTTCCACATTGTTGTTGGACTTTTGTGCCTTCTGCACTCATCCCTATAATACTAGGTCTAGTCCAGGGATCATTAAGTTTTCTTCCCAGTTTCTCTTAATTGCTTCCTTGGATTAGCTCCTGTAATTTGTACATGTTTTTACTGACAGATAATTGGGGTAATGATGTCTAAAACTTTTTCACATTCCCTTATGTAGATGCTATCATACATCTAGAATTGACATGAAAATCACTGGTGTGGTAAGGAGGAAACCAGAGAATAATAAAGCTATAAGTCAGGGAGCAGAGTCTCCTCACCAGCAGAGAACAGAGTGAACTCACAGCTGCACTGGCCCACACAGCATGGCAGGGCATACAGGTGGGTGTTCTTTCTTTTCACACCAAGATGCATGAAATCAGAAGTATGAGACCTAGATGGGTTAGGGGAAGGTGACTCTTATTTTCTTTTTTGATGCTCATCTATTCTTTGTTCCTCCTCCATTTTTTCTTCTCTCTCTCCTAAAAAATCATCTTATTTTAGTTATGTGTTTGTTGGTGGATATGTGCATGTGTGAATGGAGGAAACTTGGATACCTGGAGCTGGAGTTACAGACGATTGTGACTCACCTAACATGAGTTCTGGAATCCAGTTCTATTCCTCTGCAAGAATAGTACACACTCTTAGCTGCTGAGAAACTGAGATTGGGCTCCAGGCCCTCTTTTTTCATTATTGATCTGAGAGTCAAATGTGTTGAGATGGATATGTAGATGTAAATGTCTCAGGGTACCTTCACTCATTAAACATGACAAGACATTATAAAGTGGGGATTTCTAGACTTTGTCTCAAGAACTGACTCAACTAGAGAAAGATCAGTAGATGGAGGATACATAATGGATGTGTCTCCTCTTTACTTTGAATTGTGAATGGCAATTGACATGAAAGACCGGCTTGTGCCTAGTATAGTGGTCTATACCTGCAAACCCCAATACTAAGGAGGATGAGAGAAGAGGTCATGTGTTTGAGGTCTGCCTTGGCCACATGACAAAATCCTCACAAAGCAAGTCTGTTGAAACTGAGAGGTAGCTTAGCAGGGAAAGTGCTTGTCGTGGAGTTTGATGGCCTGATTCTGATCCCAGGGCCTGTGTGCTCAAAAGAGAGACTGGACTCTTGTAAGTTGAGCTGCAGCAGCATGCTGTGGCAGACACAGTCCCTATGATACAAATGCATATTCCTAATGTGTTGTTCATGGCAAGATTGGAAATATTCCTCATTTAAATTCAAAAGAAGATCCCCTAACTTCAGATTTATATTCTCACTTTCTCTCCTCTGTGTCTCTATCTCTCTCTCCCACCCTTTCTCCTTACTTTAATCTTAAGGAAAGTCTTATGCAAGTTGTGATGTGCTTATTAAACCTCATGTTTATAATACAATTGCTGATTGTATTTGTTCTTTTATTTCTCTCTCTCTTTCTCTCTCTGTGTGTGTGTGTGTGTGTGTGTGTGTGTGTGTGTGTGTGAAAGGTTGATGCTGAGTGTCTTACTTGATCTCTCCTCACCTTATATTTTGAGAAAAGTCCTCTCTACCTGAGGTCATCCTTTCAGCTAGGATGGCTGAGCTTCAGGGATCCACCATCTCTGTGCCCCATTAACACTGGGTTACAGACTTGTACCACCATGCTCAGCCTTAATGTGGGTGCTGGAGATTTTAATTCACGTCCTCATGTTTTACATCAGGCACTTTATGGCAGAGACATCTGTCTAGCTCTGTACCACCCATAGTGTCAGAAGTATCTTAGAAGATATTTTTATATTGAATCAGTATTCCAAGATAGAAGTATCCCATGACTGGAAGCTGGAAAGAGACTAACCAGGCTGGGCAGGTGGATTGGGTGTGGGACCTGAGCTCATCTGAGAGTTGGCGTGAGTGCAGGATGCTTAGGAATAAGACCTCTGACTCAAGAGGCTGGGCTGAAGCACAGGCTGTAGTTGTTGATTGAAGATCAAAACTTCAATCATCTCACTGTTTCTTTCAAACTGAATATTTTTCTCATGAAGTCTAATTCCCCTACTTTGTCTTAAAGACCCGATATTCTATTTTTAACTCCATCCATTATACTTATAAGGCGTTCCTCTGAGTTTTGGAATCAAGAATATTGAGTTTTTCACTTCCATCATCATTTCAGCTTGAGCTCTCTTGTGGGTTTCTCTCCCTTTATTGAAGTCAGTTTCTAAATGCTGGATTGTGTTTATCAATTCATTTCACCTAATATTTGTAGTTTTGGGGGCATCACTCTGCATGTTTATTTTCTTTATGTTTACTGAGTTGTTGGTTTGCGTCTTCTTTAAACTCCTCGAGTTCTTCAATAAAGTTTATGATCATCCTTTTAAGATCTGTGTCCTGAGAATTGTCTAAGTCATTGGTTCTCAACCTTGTTAATGCTGTGACCCATTAATAAAATTCCTCATGTTTGATGACCCCAAGCCATAAAATGATTTTCATTGTTACTTCATAACTATAATTTTGCTGCTGTTATGAGTTAAAATGTAAATATCTGTGTTTTCTGATGGTTTTAGGTAATCCCTTCGAAAGGGTCATCCTGCTCCCAAGGAGTCATGACGCACAGGTTGAGAACCACTGAACTAGGCAACTTGCAATGAGGAACATTTCTATGGGTCTGATGGATGTTGAAGGAGACATCTTGTTTTGATCTTCATGTTGCTTGCATTTTTGCAGTCAGACCTGAGCGTGTGGAGGTTTTGTTGTTGGGTTTGTGTCTGATAAGGACACACTAAATTGGTTTGCATAGAGTATGTTTCTCTTGTCCCAAGACAGGATGCTGGAAAGACTCACCAGACTGGGCTAGAGGATCGGGTGTGGGACTCAGGCTTGTTCTGAGAGTTGGGGTGAGTGCAAGATGCCTAGGAGTAAGGTGACTGAATCAAGAGGCTGGGCTGAAGCATAGGGTGTGGGTGCCTGGCTGCGCCTGGAAAATGGCCGTGGTTGTAGGAGAAGGGGATACAGTCTGGCAGGGAAGGAGGGAATTTACCTTTAAAAAGGTAAGTTAATGGTATGGGGACTCATGTAATTCAGGCTGGTCTAGAGCTCACTATGTAGTTAAGAATTATCATGAATGTCTGAAACCCCTGCCTCTACCTCCTAAGGCTTGGGATTACAGATGTGTTCCATTACACTCAGCCTATGTGGTACTGCAGTCAAGCTCTGTGCTTGTGCATGGTGTGCAGGCATTCTACCAGCTGAACCGTGTCTTCATGCCCAGTTAATACTCTTCCATTACTTCCAATTTTGAGTTACTCAATTGAATCTTACAGCCAAAATGTCCAACTAGGTCTGTTATTACTAACAATATTTTTACTCTTATTTCAAATTTTCTATATCATTGGATGCATGACAGCACTTTTTCTCTAAACTTTAGGTTGATTTTTGCGTACATCAGTAAAGACACTGATTTCTTGCAGACTTCAACTCTTGGCACTGATTCTGCACTGATGTTTTTATGGACGCCTTGGATCACCATGGTGACTGATCTGGAGCCAGAACTGGTCTGAAGTTAGACTTGCCATCTAGGTGCAGAATTTTGTTTGATCTTAGTATTTGACCTTCAGGGAAATTCATGGAATTATATATGGCCAGGAACATGTTTCCTGAGCTTGGAGTAACAGATGTTCAAGATTTCTTGGTTGCTTTTGTGTGGAATTGTAAGGACTGGGTAAGTGTGATATGGTTCTTGTGACTGCACGAAGAACTAGTAACTTCTTATGGAAGTGCCTGGGAGCAGACATGATAATAATTTTGCACAATTGTGGTTTTGGTAACTATTGTAGTCTTGTTTATGATGAATAGAGTTCATTGATTTGCTTTAAAACATTGATTTGGAATACTTCCAGCTCATGCATTTTTTTGAAGAGGATCATTTCACAAATACTGTAATCAGTTTGTTCGTATTGCCTGGAAAACAATTGCATCATCATGTTAAAAGAAATGAGATGACAACAATAATTCTTTGATTTTAGAAAAGACTATGAAATAAACACAGCAGTCTTCAATGAGTGTAATAAATGAAAGCAATTGGAATAATGGAGAGAAGTGTTAAAACTCAAATTATTTAGATGTCTTAATCATTAAATATCACAAAATATACATTATTCTCAATATCAAAATCAACATAAAGTGATTGTTTGTATAAGTGAATGCAAATGTTTTTTTTTCTAGAACATTTATCTTGGGAAAACTTTATAAACAGGACACATTGAAGACCTATTGTGTTGATGGGAATGAAAACCAGAGCTTTGATAGGAAAGTTGCCTGCCACCGAGGTGAAGCATCTGCTTACTTAAGTCACTTTAATGAAATCAGTACACATTTTTAAGTTTCTCTCCCAGGTGTGCTTAGCAGATATATTCAACATTTTTGGTAGTGAGAGAATGAAATCAGAAAACTTACCAATGGGTATTGTTTTCATCTTGCAGACTACAATAGGGATCCTCGGCAATTCCTCAGTTCTGCTTCATTATTTAATCCCAGGATTGACTGGAAAGAGTTTGATGCGTAAAACCCTGATTGTAAAGCACTTGACTTTTGCCAACTGCTTGTCTATTATCTCTAGAGGAATTCCTAAAATAATGGCAGAATTTGGGATGAAATATTTCCTAGATGACATTGGATGTAAAGTTATACTTTACCTTTCTCGAGTATCGAGGGGGATTTCTCTGTATACCACATGCCTTCTGAGTTGTTTCCAAGCAACCACAATCAGCCTCAGAAAGATGAGCTGGATGAAGCTTAAACACAGAGCCATCAAGTACATGGGTCCTTCCTGCTCACTCAGCTGGCTTCTGCATCTGATTCTGAATGTCATGATACCCATGAGAGTGACTGGACCTAGAAACAGAAGGAATGTCACTAAGAACTTGGAATTGAATTTTGGGTACTGCTCAGGGTTTGTTTCGGGCAGCATTGCAACTCCATTGTATATGTTCTTCCTCTGTTTCTCTGATGGTCTGTGTTTGTGTCTCATGTCCTGGGCTAGTATATACATGGTGAGCATCCTCTACAGGCACAAGAAACAGGTGCATTACATCCACAGTGCCCAGCACTCCCTGAGAGTCTCTCCTGAGGCCAGGGCCACACAAACTATCCTGATACTTGTGTGCACCTTTGTCACCTTCTACTCCATCTCTTCCATCCTGATTCTGTATTCAGCCTTGTTTAGTAATTCAGAGCTGGGGATCATAAACATCATTTCAATTTTAGAAACCTGTTTCCCTATACTTTGCCCCTTTGTGCTCATCAGTAGAAACAGAAACAGCTTTGCCTCAAGGCTGTATCTTCCCTGCTGGTGGAAAAGGTAACAGTCTATGAACTTGTCTCATGTTCTGATGGTTCTCAGATGCATTTCCATGTTAAGGACTGTGTCTGTACTGAATTGTTTTGTGTGTTAACTTGACCTAAGCTAGAATCATCAGAGAGGAAGGAGCCACAATTGAGGAAATGTCTCCATGAGATCCAGCCACAAGGTATTTTCACATTTAGTGGTCAAATGGGGAAGACCTAGCCTATTGTAGGCCCGGACTGATGGTCCTGGGTTCTACAACACCATAGGATGAGGAAGTCATGAGAAGCAATCTAGTAAGGAGCACCCCTCCTTGACTTCTGCATCAGCTCCTGCTTCTAGGTTCCTACCTGCTTGAGTTCCTGTCCTGACTTCCTTTGGTGATGAACAGCAATGTGGAAGTGTAAACCGAATAAACCCTTTCCTCCCCAACTTGTTTTTTTGTCATGGTGTTTTGTTGCAACAATAGAAACCCTAATTAAGACAGTGTCTATCAGGTAACTCAGATATTTCACTAGCAAACTAAACTAGAAAGCCATGACCATCTCAGCTTCATAGAAGCTGCTGGACTGATCCACAGTGTTGCTGCAGGAGGATATATTGCACACTGAGGAGTATCTCACACCTCAGCTGGCCATGCCGTAGTTGTGACATGGAATCCACTCCCTGCACAGGCTTTGCTCTTGCTCTAATGTTCCAGACAAATAAGAAGAAGGAATGAAGAGAAAATTGCAAAACACCAAGGAATTTGAGCTACTTTAGAACAACCATTTTCTAGGACTGCTACTTAATTCTTCTAGAATGATTCTTAAGCATCTTACCACAAGTCTTTTTCTTCTAGAACTGCATACATAGGTAGCAGGGCATTGTTAGGCTGTGTATAGGATTTAAGTGTAAATCTGTACAAATTATAACTTAATTTGAAAAATATGATTTCAGTTAGGTGCAGTTTAGGTGTCAAAGAGAAAATACATCCTTTACACTGGCCTTTTTGAAGGTTTAGGATATCATTTCATAATTATATATACTAATTACAGATTTGTTTTCATTAATTTAAGTTATGCATCCACGTGTAAGTATACACTCTTGTGTGTGGGTGCTCATGGAATTTTGAGACACAGGAATCCCTTGGAGCTGGAGATACACATGATTTTGACTTGCCCAACATAGGTCCTTGTAACCAAACTTGGGTACTGTGTATGGGCATTATAAGCCCTTAATGACTAACTACCTCTCCAGCCCCACAATAATATGTTTTAAATCTTTGAAGTGACTATTACGGGGATGTTTGGTAAGTGACATGTATTTATGTACAATATTATCCTCAGAGCTGCAAACAGTTGCCTGTTTAATAACACCAGCTGTGTCTGCTTGCAAAATATCATCAGAGATGGGCTTGTTTACTGTTGACATTCCATTAAAGAGAAGAGGGGTCAGGCCCAGGTCTAGCTATTGTCCTCCCCCTACCCCATTAACCAGCCTGTCCTTCCGGCTGGATGTGTGCTATTCTGCCCTAATTGAATGTGACCTTGGAAGGGTCTCAGGGAGACACTAAAGTATAAAGATTGGAAAGGACTAGGGGAAAGGGGCTCATCATTGAGTTTGTGGGGAAGTCCTTACCCTTGCAGGGTGAAGACTTTCCAGTACAGCTTGTTTTGGGTCATTCTTGCTCCTATCAGCAGCATCTCACACATGCTCTGTAAGTAAGCTCAATAAAGTCATTGATTTCACACTGGGAACTTTGGTGGAATTGATCTTTGGTTTGTCTTCGGGACCATGAAATGAGGGGAATGGATGCTGTCTAGTCCTGCAACCTCTGAGGAAAACATTCTTGAGGCAACACTGAAAAGCATATTCCAATGGGAGAGGGGAAGAGGGGGTTGGAAGGGAAGAGATAGGGATGTTTGTTCTGGGAATTGATGTGAGTTTCAGGTTAAGTAAAGGGAAGGAGAGTGGCATAAGGAAGAGCAATTCATGTCCAGCAAGACACTGCAATTAACAGAAGAGATTATCTGTGGAAATAATATCATGATTAACAGATATAGCAAATTCAGGAATGTATCATTTCTATCTTTTGTGTGTGCATGTATGTGTACATGCATATGTTCATGGACATACAGTTGTGTGTGGATTTGTGTGCACATGCATGTGTAATACAGAGCAAGCTCTGCTGTCGTTCTTTGTGTTTCTTTAAGACAGGTCTTCAATTGCTGGCCTGAAACTCTTCAAGCAGAATAGACTGAAGTTACAGGTGTGTGTCCTCTGTCATTTTCATTTTGTGTTTTAGGGATTCAACTCAGTTCTTTGTGCTGCAAAGGCAAACACTTCACTGACTCAGTTATCTCACCAACCCTTCTTTCTTTCTTTACTTATTGCATTTATTTATTTTATTCAGTATGTATGAGATTTTGCTTACATGTGTGTCTGTGGACCACTCATGTCCCTCAGCAGATCAGATAAAGGCATTGGATCCCCTTGGACTTGGGGTTTCAGATGGTTGTGAGCTGCCAAGTCTGTGCTAGTAACTAACTGCTTTTGGGGCCCTACAAGAACATCAAGTACCCTTGACAGCTGAGTCATCTCTCTAGCTCCCTTCCAAGTTTTAAATTATTATTTGATAAACAGTAATTTACATAAATTTAGTGGTGTCAGAAATCTTTTTTTGTTGTTGTTTATTTATTACTTCAGGTTACATCTTCATCACAGTCCCCTCCCTCCACCCCTTCCAGTCCCACCCCCCCACTCTTCCCCCCCTCCCACCTATTCTACTCCTCCAGAGTGGGTTGCCCCTACATATCAGCCCCCCTCAGTTCAACAGTCATATGAGGGCTAAGAGATGGCTTCCTTTTGCACTGGAGGCCTATATGGTAACTGTTTGTGTCTTTTTAAATCAGCAGGAATGTGTAATTTTTACTACAGAATTAGGAGTCTCAATTTTTAAAAACATCACCCTGACATATACATTACAAGAATGTGATAAAATAGAATTTGTAACATATATGTGTATGGACTATATGTTTAGACAGTTGGGAATATCTGTTAACCCGCCTAAGGTGTCTCATTTCTCTGGCAAGTTAGAAGCCACATTCACTATTGAAAAACACAGTATAAGAAATTTCTTTGCACAGGCTCCCACCCCCAACCAAAAAGCTAGCTACAGTTGATACCTTACTGCCAAAGGGGGAAAAAAGTTTTCTCCAGTGGAGTCTCACTGGTTATATTTACCATGCTTCAGGGTAGTCGCATGCCCTGGAGTAGTTGCCCAACACAAAATGAACTCTATGATATTTTTGTTGACTTTTTGTCCAGTTTCTTTGTTTGGACATTTTGTTTGTCTTATTGGTCTTTTGCTTGTATATTTGATTTCTGCTTTTGTGGGTTTCTTGTTTTGTTTTGTTGGTTGGTTGGTGTTTTTTAAAGAGATACACAGAGAAGAAGAACATAAAGTTGGGTGAGTAGGTAGGTGGTGTGACGATTTAGGATAAAATGGTGTGGGGGTAACATGATCAAAATATAGTGTGTGGAAAAGTTTTTTTCTTTTCAATTAAAAAAAAGATTTTTTTGGGGTGTGGTGATGCACATCTGTAATTTATGCACTCAAGAAATTGAGGCAGGAAGATCAGAAATTCAAGGTCATCCTCAGCTATTATATAGAGAAAAAAATCTCAGCCTGGGATGTAGAAGACCCTATTTCTAAAAAAAAATAAAGATTTTGCCCTATTAAAAATACCTGTGAGTGTGATTGGTGATTATATTCAGAAATATTTATGGCTATATATATGGATGAATAATCTATATTACACCCATCCAAAAATGCGGGAGACTATCACAGAAAAGGGAGTAGAAAGAATGTAATCAGAGCTGTCAGATTGTGGTTGTCATCTTCTGGACATGACACGGTGGCATCATTCATCAACACTTAGCAGCTGTGGTCATCTACACAGGACCTGCACAAGTTCAAGCCAGTCAAAATTCCAGCATGGATAGGAGAAGGATCTCCTGAGGCACTCATCCTTGGCCGAGGAGCTCCTTGCAGTTGATGGCTTTGAATGAAGGAGGACTAATTTCTTTTGGGGATGTGGCACCTGGTAAGTCCCTATGCCACAACAGATGGTACCATATCCATGTGCATACTGACAGCATGAATTGGTCCTGAGGAGTCATTAGTAACAACAAACGTGAAGACTTGAAGTTGGGAGTGAATTAGGTGGGTGGCACTCAGGGAACTGGAAGAGGTAGTGATGGGATCAAAATGTATAAGTGTAAGATAGTTTCTAACACTAAATAAACTCCATGTGGGTGAGTTCACATGGGTTCAGGTGTTTGAAGAAGCCAAAGGCTTAGTTCTTCTGGAGCAAGAGGTACAGGCAGTGTGTGCCGCCTGACTTGTATGGCATGGAGCAAAACCAGGCTATAATAACTTATTAGCAGTGGAAAGAAACCACATCACAGAGGAGGCAAAGCTGAGGCACTAGGAGAAACATAATGTGCACAATATTTAAGCCTTAAAGAAACTCTGACGGAACAAAGAAGCTCAGCAAAATTTCCTGGAAGGAGATGGAAGAAAAAGAAGAGAAGGGGAGCAGGAAGAGGATGAAAATGGGGAGGAGAAATAGGAAAAGGATCAAAAAGAAAAAAACCCGACTAATTGCCAGGTAGAGGTTGGGATTGACACAGCTGTCATTTCCCTTCATTCTGTATTATTAAAAATCTGATCACAGTCACCTCTCAAGGTGTCAGTGGATTAATGCGAAGGGCTCATGATGTCAAGGGCACCCTCTAACTTTATCAATGTTGTATCTAGTTCTTTTTTATCTTTAATTTATATATTCACCTTACATCGTGATCGCAGCCCCCTCTTACTCCTCTCAGTCCCACTTTCCCACCCTCTCCCCGATTCCTCTTCCTTCTCATAGAATGGACCCCCCTTCCCCCGTGCCATCCAGTCCAGGCTCTTCATGTCTCAACAGGACTAAGCACATTGTCTTCTACTGAGGCCAGACAAGGCTTCCCAGATAAGGGAGAGTGATCCAACAGTAGGCATAGAGTCCATGTTAGTGACAGCCTCTGCTCCAGTTGCTAGGGCACCCACTTGAAGACCAAGCTACCTACCCATCAACTCCACAAATTTAGGGAGCCTAGATCCAGTTCATGTAGGTTGTTAGGTTTCTTTTACAGTTTCTTGATCCCCCATGGGTCCAGGTTAGATGACTCTGTTGGTTGTCTGTGGAGTTCTTATCCTCTTCAGGTTCCTCTCTCCTTCTCTGAACTATTCCACAAGACTCTCAGCTCTCCATATAATTTTTGGCTGTGGGTCTCAGCAGCTGTTTCAGTCAGCTGCTGGGTGGAGCCTCTCAGAGGACTGATAGCTAGGCTCCTGGCCATTTTAAAAGTTAACAGGGACTTAATATTGTTCCCAATATTTGTGGATATGACAAGACATTTGGCCATGTCACTGGTATTTTTTTTTAATTTGTAAAGTGGTGTTAACTGTGTGGTTATTGGCCAGAAATTTTGATTTTTTTTCAGCTGTTAATATTTATAGTTTGTAAAGACAACAAGACAATGTGGTTTTCCTTGTGTTGAGACTGCCAGGGAAGATGCCTTTTAGCATAAAGGCTCAACGCATCCACTGTGAGCCTGAACCTTTGGATAATGTGGTAGCATCAGAGTACTTCTTTTATATATTTTGATGTGGGATTTGGCTACCTCCTCAGGTGTTTCAGCCATTTCAAGAGTGGTTAGAAATAATTCCCAGAGGAAGCTTGATATATGGAAAGAAGAAAAGAAAGGAATGAATTTGTCCTTGTTTTCTTTGTGTTACTTCAATAAAACACTGACCAAACAAACCTGGGAATGAAGGGTTTACTTAGCTTGCAGATTCCAGTCTGTCATCTGGGAGAAACCAATGCAAGAAGACAAGGCAGGATCTTGCAGTATAAAATACTGGCTCTCTCCCATGCCTGTATCTAGCTAACTTTATCATTTATATATCCCAGGTCCACCTGTATAAGGATGGTGCTGCCCACAGCGGGTTTGGCCCTCTTCTATCAATTAGAGGAGTCAAGGAAATGACCCATATACATGCCCAAAGGCCAACCAGAAATTCCCTTTTCTTAGTTGTGCCACACTGACTTCCAAGATTAGCCATTATAGAGGTGTACATTCATAATTCAAAAAGTCAGGTTGATGTCCCAGTGTTAAGTTTTAGTGATAAGGTCTCCAAAAGCCAGTCAGAGTTGCCCTAATGGCACAGGACTTTTTATTCACAACAAAAGAGAAACAAAATTACAATCATCACATTATATTTTCATTAATGTTTTTTTTGTGATCAGGAGGCTTTCCATCGCACGTAAGATGCTGAGATTGATTTCAGTAAGATGTTTTGTCTAGGTGCACTTTCATGGTGTGAACCATGGATTGGTACAAAGTCAACAGCTGAAGATAGAACCTCAGAGGAGATGAACACACTGAACACAGTACCAAACAAACCACTTACAACCACACAATAGAACAATTCCAAAACTATTTACACACATTTGTAACACTTTTGGCATGCTTATTTTATAAGGTATCTGTAGACATAGTGACCATACTGACTATTTGTCAGAACTTGCTACAGCAAGGGAGACCAGTCAGAGCCATTTTCTGAAACTTTCCCTGTCATATTGTGTATACTCCAAGGACTCACAGAGAAGTTCCATTCCTAATTAGTCTTAATTATTTCTTTAGAGATGCCCATGTGATTTGAAAATGTTTTTGTTAACTCATAACTGAATAAGTATGGTGAAAAGTTTTTCTTAATCCCTTGTGTATATGGTCCTATAAATGCAGAGCTGAAGTAATGTCACTCATGTGATGGGAAAGGAGACCAGGGAATAATAATCTTATAAGTCAGGTCCCCAAGTCCTCCCAAAACTCCACAAACTCTGCCTTTCAGCCTAACACTCACTACTGTGATATCACAGAACATACAGGTGAGAAAGTTCATTTTTCACCAAGACATGGATAATTAGAAACTTGAGACTTAGATGGGTAAGTGGAGGTACTTTCTTGTTGAGATTGGAATTGAGACCATATGAAGTCTTTTTATGGGCAATGAAATGTGTTTTCTAAAGGATGAGCAAGGTACTCTCTTACTCCTGCACCATGGGAAATGCTACACAATCCCGGAGGTAAATAAGATTCTTGTTTCCTACATTAGCTTTTACATTTCTTGTCAGATTTCTTCATGTACGTTCTTCTTTTACATTTTTCTGATCACAAAGGATGTTCAAGACTTTTTCTTTTTTTTTTTTCTTTCTTTGGATATGGATTCTCACTGGGTATCCTTTACTGGGCTGGATTCATTGTGTAGGTCAGGATTGCCTTGTAGTCACAGAGATACACCTCCCTCAGCCTCTTCAGCTCTGGGATCAAAGATGTGTACCATCATGCCTGACTAAAATGTGTTGTCCAGACTGACCTCGGACTACTGATCCTCCTGTCCCTGCCACTCAGAATATTCCACCACCATGAACCACCACAACTAGCAGGGCACTTTAAAAAATGGTTTCTCGTTATTTGTATATCTTTCTTTGAAAAAATGCTTGTTCAATTTATGTCTGTTTGTTGGTCAGCAGTTTTATTTCCGTAATGTTTAATTTTTAAAGCTCTTTGTGAATTCTGGATATTAGTCGTATGTGTGTAATAAAACTGGTAATAGTTTTCTCCTATTCTGTGGACTGTTTGCATACTCCGTTGATATTTTGTTTTGCTGTGCAGAAACTTTTAAACTTCATGTAGTTCCATCTGATGATACTTGGGACTAATTCCCATGCTGTTAATATGTTGTTTAGAAAGATCTTACCTTTGCCAATGTCTTTAAGAGTGTTCTGTATATGTGTATCCTGCAGTTTCAGTGTTTCAGATTTTAAAGTAAGGTCTTTGATCCATTTCAAATTGATTGTTGTACGAGGTGAAAAATATGAATTTAATATCTTTCATCTGTAGGTGAAAGACATTCAATTTTTCCATAGCCATTTGTTCATTGACTTTTATTCATAGTATCCTTTTGTTACTGTGTAAAAACAATGTGACCATTGCTTTATTTAATTATTCCTCGGTTCTCTATTCTTTTCCATTTGTCTTACTGTTTTAATGTCATATTCAGTCTCTCCTTATCAGGTTAACTGTGCCTTATAATTTGAGGTCAGGTATTGTTACACCTCTAAGCTATGTTATTATTCTTTAGGATTAATTTATGTATGCATATCCTTTATGGTTCCATGTGAATTACTGGATTTGTTTCTAGACCTCAAAGATATGATATGGCAATATAGTGGCTATTGCATTTAATCTGTAGACTGATTTTGGAGGTATGATCACTTTTTCAATCTTAATTCTGCCAATTTTGGAGCAAGAAAAGTCCTTCCATTGTTTGGTGTCTTCTTTGATTTCCTCTTTCAATGTCTTATAAACATACTTAAAGACAGAAGCCATGTGTGCATCTCATTAGATGCCGAAAAGAATTAAAAAAAATCCATCATGCCTTCATGATAAAAGTTTTTTCAGAGACTAGGGATTCAAGAAACCCATTTCAGCATAAAACATATAATTTACTGAAAGATCACAGCAAACATCATTTTAAATGGAGAGAAACTCAAAATGATTCCCACTAAAATCAGGAAGACAATAACACCTTCCATTCCCAGTCAATATAGTACTTGAAATCTTAGCTAGAGCAGTAAGAAAATTGGAGAACATCAAGGGGATACAAATTGCAAAGAATGAAGTCAAAATATTCTTATCTCCAGATGACATGATTGTATACACAAAAGACCCAATAGACTCCTCCAGGCAACTTCAACAACTGGTAAATACTTTAAGCAAATTATAAAAATTGAATTATACATATTTATTAATTATATAATTAAGTGTAATAATTATACATTCCCCTGATTTCTTTCTCAGTCTGTCAGTTGTTTTTGGAAGGCTTCTGACTTTTCTTTGTTATTTTGTATCCTGCTACTTTGCTTAACATATTTACCAGCTGTAGAATTTACCTGGAAGAGTCTAGAGGCTCATTTGTGTATAAAGTTATTACACTTTATAATTAGTGATTACAATAAATGTTGTAATTTAATAAAATATTTTACAGGGAAAGGATTATGAAGATGAGATACTGATTTAAGCTACTAAGAAATTAATGCGAAAGTTCATTTTTTTTTCTCCCTGTGCCTGATGATATGAATACATTTATCCCTTTTAAATAACAAGAAGATGGTTCCTGAGAACTTGTCAATGGGGATGTTTTTCTTGTCTCAGACAGTTGTGGGAATCCTGGGAAACGTTTCACTTTTGTTTCAGTATTTTATGTCTTTATTCACTAGAAAGAGCCTGATGCCCAAAGATGAGATTTTAAAGCATGTAACTTTTGCTAACTTCTTCTCTGTGATCTCAAGAGGCATTCCTCAAACAAAGGCAGAGCTTGGGTGGAAATATTTCCTGGATGACAATGGATGTAAATTTGTTATATGCCTGTATCGTGTAGCCCGAGGGGCTGCCCTTCATTCCACAAGTCTCCTGAGTTGCTTCCAAGCAATCACAGTCAGTCTCAGCAACTCTAGGTGGATAAAACTTAAACAGAGAGCCAGCAAGTACATTGGTCCCTCCTGTTCTTTAAGCTGGCTTGCACATCTACTTCTAAACAGCAGACTTGCCATAAGAGCAACTGCTCTTGATACCAACAGAAATGTGACTAAGAAATTAATTGTGGGGTACTGTTCATCAGTTGGGTCTGGTGGCTCTGTAGACCCACTCTATTTATTCTTGGTCTGTTTCATTGATGTTCTTTATCTGTGTATCATGGCTTGGACTAGTGTTTCCATGGTGATCTTCCTCTACAGGCACAAGAAGCAGGTCCAGTACATATACAGTGCCCATAATTCCCTCAGAGTCTCACCTGAAGCCAGAGCCACCCAAGCTATCTTGATCATAGCATTGACCTATGTCACTTTCTACTCAATGTCCTTCATGGTCACACTCTATATAATACTCTGTGACAATCCAAAGATGTGGTTGATGAACATACTGGCACTTTTAGAGAACTGTTTCCCTACTCTTTTCCCCTTCATAGTAATCAACAACAACAACAACAACAACAACAACAACAACTCTATTTTCAGTTTCCATTTTTCCTGCCATAGGAGCAAGTAATTTCTCTGAACTTGTTACTTGTTCTGGTGGTTTTTGTGTTGTGATATATTCATATGTTCTTTTGTCTACTATGGAAGGGTGCCTTCAGTAATGACCAGAAAGTACTAGCTAATTCTTTGGGATTGTAAATTATGTATCAATAATTGTCACAGTTGTAATATAGTCTGGCTGAATAATTTTTAATGTTTATTTATTACTTCAGGTTGCACCTCTATCACAGTACCCTCTTTCCATCCCTCCTAGTTCTGCCCTCCAACCCTCTATCCCCTATCCCTTCCATCCCACTCCTCTGGAGTGGAGTGTCTCTACATATAAGTTCCCTGCCCCATTTCAGCTGTCATGTGAGGGCCAAGAGCCTCCTCATACACTGGGGTCCTACAAGACAGTACCACTAGGGAATAGTGTCTCATTGACAGGTAACAAAGTCTATGCTCCTGTTCCCTTTATGCATTGGCTTTAGTATAGTTATCTTGTACTATATGGCTAAAACCTGATTATAAGTGAATAGATGCTATGTGCATCCTTCTGAGTCTGGGTTAGCTCACTCAGGATGATCTTCTCTAGTCCATCCATTTGGCTGCAAATTGCATGATTTTGTTGTTTCTGATGGCTGAGTAGTATTCCATTGTGTAGATGTACCACATTTTGTTTTATCCATCCCTCTTGAGGGACATCTGGGTTATTTAATCCTGGAACTTATTGGCACAGGTGACAACTTCCTGTACAGAACACCAACAGATCAGGATCCAAGACCAACAATCAATAAATGGGACCTCATGAAACTGAAAAGCTTCTGTAAGGCAAAAATACACTGTCAGTCGAACAAAACATCAACCTACAGATTGGGAAAAAATCTTCACCAACCTTACATCAGACAGAGGGCTATATCCAAAATTTACAAAGAACTCAGAAATTAAATGCCAAGAAACCAAGTAATCCATCAACAATTGGAGAACAGAGATAAAGAGAGAATTCAAATGGAGGAATCCCTAATGGCTGAGAGACACTTGAATAAATGCTCAGCATCCTTAATCTCAGAGAAATGCAACTCAAGACGACTCTGAGATTCCATATCACACCTGTCAGAATGACTAAGATCAAAAACTCAAATGACAGCACATGCTGGCAAGGTTGTGGAGAAAGGAGAACACTCCTCCATGGCTGGTGGGAGTGCAAACTTGTACAACCACTATGAAAATCAGCCTGGCAATATGTTAGAAAATTTGCAATAGCTTTACCTCAAGACCTAACCATACCACTTCTGGGTATACATCCAAATGATTCCTCACCAAACCACGAGGGCATTTTTCTCCTATGTTCATAGAAGTCTTATTTGTAATAGCTGGCTGAATAATTGTATGATAAATCTATTTTTTTTACCCCCAAGGCCCTGAAACATCAGGTCATCATTTATTAGCATATCTTATAGTTTCAGATAAGCTAAGTTATTGTGATATGGGCTTCACCGCAGGCACAGGCATGGCCATAGGTGTAAGAGAGCTTTTAAATGAGTAAAATGAAGGAGAAAGTTTGGAATATGTAAAATTTTGATATTTTGAAAGTAATGTACTTTTGGCTGACTCCTTGACTCCTGGTCTGTTTCCTGATATTCTATATATTGATCTCACAACCTGGGTTGTGGTTCCACTGTGTGTTTCTTCTACCAACTAAGGACACAAACACAGCTGGTTCATGACGCTATTGACTCAGAACCCACCTAGAAGCCAGAGCTTCTACCATGCTGATTTTCTGTGCACTTCTATCAACATTTTCTCAATCTTTTATGTCCTAGTATTTTATATGACAGTCTGTGATATCCAAAGGCTTAAGGTACAGGAAATATATTTTCTTATTTGTAGTTAAGGAGGAGGTTAACTATCTCCATGCTGTGTTTCCTCTGTCATGAAAGATATATTTTTCTCTGAATGTGTCATAAGGTTTGGTGGCTTCGGTTTTTCCAATGTTCCTTCCTTTTTCTTGTAAGTGTGATCCTTACTGTGTACGAGACACTATTAGGAAGAAAATTGTTAATACTATCAACTTGATAGTATCTAGAACCATTAACAAGACAATCTCCATAGACCTTGGTAAAGTAATTTTTTGAGTGGTTAATTGAGCTAGTAAGGCCCACCTAAATGTTTGTAGCATCATCCCATGTGTGTTGTCTTAGAACAAAAGGAGAAAAGAAAGCCGAGAATCAGTTTTCACCTTCCTCTGTCTAATAACTTCTGGCACAGTGTGACCCACTGCCCCATGTACCTGTTATCATGATGGACTATCTACTCAAATGGAAGCCAAAATAAATAATGTCAAGTATTTTGTCACAGCAATGAGAAATGTGGACAGGTGATATGGAGTGTAGGGAAGATGCACTGATTTTTTCACGACTCTAAAAGGGATGGGGATGTGAGATGGAGAAGAGGAATATGTAGGAAAGAGGAGTCATATTGAGAAGGTACAAAGAATCCATGTTGAAGCATAGTACCTTATAAGCAAATAATGTTTGAAAAATTTTGGATGAAGATGACAATTTTAGAAGGTACAAGTTATGTGATTTAATTAATTGCACAGACAGCTCACAGAATGTGGAAAAATACTTTGCTGTCTATCTATCTATCTATCTATCTATCTATCTATCTATCTATCTATCT
>CAJQZJ010032290.1:349666-487884 GCA_907164525.1 Lophiomys imhausi
TCTATCTATCTATCTATCTATCTATCTATCTATCTATCTATCTATCTATCAAAGATTCATGTCTAGAAAATACAAGGGACTCAAAAAGTAAACACAAAGACAACAGCCCAGTTAAAACCTGGGTTATGCATCCTAAGCCATCAGGGGAATTCAAATGAAAGTGACTCCAAGATTCCATCTTACTTCTTAAGAATAGCTAAGATCAAAAACTCAAGGCACATCTCATTCTGGTGAGGATGTGGAGGAAAGGGAACATCTCCATTGCTGTTGGTAGTGCAAATTTTACAAAGTGCCACTTTGTAAATCATTTTAGCAGTTTCTCAGAAAACTGAGAAATACCTATTCACTCAGCTATACCACTCCTTGGCATATACCTAAAGGCTGCTCCATCATATACCACAAGGACACTTGCTCAACTAAGTTCATAGCAGTTTTATTTGTAATAGACAGAAACTGGAATCAACCTAAATGTCCCTCAACTGAAGAGTGGTTAAGAAAAATGTGGTACATTTATACAATGGAGTATTACTGAGCTATTAAAAACAATGACATCACAAAGTTTGCAGGTAGATGGATGGAACTAAAAAGATCATTCTGAGTGAGGTAAGTCCCAGAAATACAAACATGGTATGTGTTAGCCTACATGTGATTCTGCTGGCCTGCCCTCATGATCCTACCAATTGCTTATTTCATGACCTGACTCTGTGGCCAGTTGGTACAGCGTGTGAAGTCAGATAAAAGAACTCCCACCACCCCAGTCTCTCTGTCCCCACTGCTCTCTGTCTTCCCCTTTCTGTCATTGGTTCCCCTTTTCTCTCCTTCCCTGCACCCTCCTCTGCTCTGCCCTATGGCTCTTCTCCTGTCTGCCTGCCTGCCTACATGTCTACTCATCTGCCTCTACTCTTTCCTCAGGTCCTTACTCCTCTCCCTTCCCCCAATAAATCTCCTTATACCAGACCTTTTGCATGGTCTAATTCTTCACAGGCACACCTTGGTAGAGGCCATCAAGGGTACACCCTTGCTGCATTAAATTTTATAACATCTCTTTTTGCTGTGACCTGAGGTTTAGGGGCTCTTCTGGTGTCTGGACTCACTGGGATCCCTTCCGCCACTACACCTGCATACAACCGATATGCTTTCTGCTTCATGGGTTATAAGGCATTTCATCCAACACTGAGCATTGGTGAGTCCTCCCTCTAACTTGGCCTAAAGTCTTCTTTGAGTCTAACCATATCCCTGGATAAGTTTTTGTTTTTCCAGCACTGTCCTTCACCCTCTTGGTTTCTCTCAAAAATACTGGTACCAGGTAAACTATGCTCATGATTTAAGCACTGGTGGCTGTCTGAGGGCATAACAGTTTACTAGGACATCTCTTGTCTTCTCAGTTGTGTCTCCCCTGGGTTCCCTGAGATGCTTGGGATCCAGGCTTGGGACTGCTCCATACTTCATCCACCAGAACTACATCTACACCTAACTTCTAAATTTATTGAATCTGTCCTCAATATACCTCCCAAATGATCAGGGGGGCATGAAGAATTTTCTCCTTTCTTTATTCCCCTTTCCTTGCTCCCAGCCCTGTTTATTTCTGTCTGGTAACCACCCCACCTGTGTAAATATTTTGCTTATAAATTACAGCAGGTAGGTCAGAGCCCAGTGGGACATGGGACTGCAGCATGCATACTCACACCTTTTCTGCTGCAGAAGCTCCTTTCAAAACCACTCCTGAGATATGTATACATCATCTGTTTGTGAATTTGACTCCAAATTTTACACTCCAATTCTTCCATGTGGCTCTGGTTGTTTTGCAAC
Source organism: Lophiomys imhausi (assembly GCA_907164525.1). NCBI lineage: Eukaryota > Metazoa > Chordata > Mammalia > Rodentia > Muridae > Lophiomys > Lophiomys imhausi. The sequence continues at coordinate 351,476 of CAJQZJ010032290.1, forward strand.
CTGCTCATGTGGACCCATATGCCCTTCTCCCATCTTGCACTGGGCTGTCATTAGGCCAAGGTGCGCTCTCTCTCTTTCCCTTCACGGGCTCAGATTTCAAAATTCTCACCTCTAAAAGCAAATGATTCCCAAATATCTTACACATAAACTCACTCTACCTACACTTAAGGCTCTACTTCCCCACTCTTAAAAATATTTTATCTCTGATTTCTTTACACTGTGCTCTTAGAAGAAAAACAGATCTTAAGATTATGCTGTAAAGTCTTATCTAAGGATTTATAATTTGCTTATTGCATGTAATATTTAAAATTTATATAAACTGCAACAATATTTGGCTTTAAATATGTAACAAAGGGCTTATAATTAGAAGTCTATACATAAGTATATATCTGGTTCAACACTTGTTTAGAGCATATGTGCATGTAACACAGATGCAATCTCATTTAAAAATATGTATGTTTAAGATAGGTAGGGATACTGCACTCTGGAGGAGTTGGAAGGAAGGGATATGGGTAGAGGGTGGGTGGGCGGGACTGGGAGGGGTTGAAAGAGGGTACTGTGATTGAGATATAACCGGAAGTAATAAATAAACATTAAACAAAGGAACACAATGTTTTAAAATAGCAACCATGTCAACCATGTGGCTTGCAAGATTCCATGTGACTTAACCTTCTTATGATGACCACATGGAATAAAGCAACAATTATAAAACTTCTTGGTCCTAATGAACTCTTTGTTTTTTGTTGTGTCTCCTTTTAGACTAAGAAGACAACAAGTTTAAAATATTTTAAATTGGTATTTTTTATGATGATGATAAAATTCAAATTATAAGCCTTCTCAAATGATGAGATTAAGGGTGTGCACCATCACCACCCTGTTCCTTGTAACTCTAGAATTTATAAGACAACTAACTGTATAGTGATCCTCCTGTCTCTGCTGGAGTTAAAGGCATTGGCTAACACCACGCATTTCATGTATTTTATTTACCTTAACTCCAAGTTTTTTCAACTCTTGGAGGTTTAGAAAACCAGGTTGAACAGCAGTAACCTTTAATTTATTTACAGTATTTTAAACCTGTTACCTGCTTTTTTTTAACCATGATCTCTAAATTTTAATAGTAATAAACCATCAGAAACAGAATAGCGATAAATAAAGGTTTAACCAAATCAATGAACTTTTATATCTTGATTTTTCAGTAAATTTAGAATTAAGGTGTCAAGTTTGTCTCATTCAAAGTCCAGATCTTGTTCAATGCTCAGGATGCTTCTGTGTTTTCAATGATAGACCCATTTTTTTTTCAGTAAAGACAGCATGCCCGTAAGTGGCTCCTACAGTTTAAAAAGACACAAAGGAGTCCCATGCCTGCCTTGGTGTCTCATGTGGAGCACTGTTCTGTTTGGGTCAGCAGGTTGGCTTCTTGCCACCCAGAGAAGATGTCTTTTTTTTTTCCATTATTTTTTATTTCTTCAAGTTACATCTCAATCGCAGTCCCCTCCCTATTCCCCCTCCAGTCCCACCCTCCCACCCTCAACCCCCCATCCTCTTTCCTTTTTTTTTTCTTTTAAGTTTAAGGTATATCTTATTTCCCCCTACAGTTTCTCCTTTCAGTCCAACAAATGGCTCTTTCTCTTATAATAATAAATACAATACAGTACAACAGAGGTAATTAGGCCACAGTTATGAGGGTTATATGGCTTAATGTCCATTCCGAATGACCAGTCCATATGTATTTGGTACCTGACTTTAACATTCTACTATCTAAACATCTCCATGAGTTTAAAGTTCTATATCTGACTCAACATTCATACTAACTTGCAACACAATTTTAAAAGTATCTTCTTAGATGTATAACACTCTCTTGACTCCTAAACAACTCAAAATTTAATTATGAGACTTTATATATCTGTTCTTCAATCACCTCAGAGACCTGAGAGGGATAAATATATCTGATTTTATAGGAAGTACAGAGTCTGCAGCTTCCCAAACTAAGAAATGACATACCAGTGGCTGCCTGGACAGTTCCCATTTTCTCTCCATACATTACAGCATCGCACTTCAGTCGTTTGGCCCCGCTTCTCTGACAGACATTGATTGTAGAGCAGGGGTTATGGAGGACTTACCTACCCTGTCTTGGCAGAGCTAGGCTGTCGACTCACCTGCTTCCAGGTTTTGTCCTTTTTGGACAGCATTCTGTCTACAGTTGGAGCAAGGGGCTTTTCCTACCAAGAGATAGGCTTGCGACTAATTCAATCATCTCCCACTGGAGATTCTTCGATGCTCATCTTCTACTTGAAGGAGAATAGGGGGTGCTGTCAGGAGGTGATATGTCTTGATATAAAAAAATCTAAAGTTACGAAAACATCTTTGCCATATTCTGCAGATCTCTTGAGGTTTTTGAAGAGGCCCTATCTATCTCTTATATTAGGGTAAGCAGATGTTGCTTGTCTCTTATCAGGTTTATTTCTGATTAGCTTAGCAAGTAACTATAATAGGCTGTCATAGTACCTAACAGAATGACTGGCTTGCATAACCATTAGTTTGCATTTCTTAATTATCCTAAACAGTTCATGACAGTTAGTAGTAAAAGGCCAAAACATCACATTTCATTTTTTTTCTTTACTTCCTAACCCTTCCATCCCATTTCTCTGGGGTGGGGTGTCCTTATATAACAGTCCCTCATCTCAGTTGAGAGGTCGTATGAGGGCCAAGAGCCTCTTCATTCATTGGGGATCTATGAAGCAGTACCATCAGTGAAAAGTGTCTCATTGCCTGGGAGAGAGAACTACTAAACAAACAAATCAATAAGCATACAATAGATAAAAAAGACTAAAAAATAGAAAAAAATATAACTAATATATAAAAAACAAATAAAAAATAAAAATTAAAAATAAGAAGTCTATGTCCAAGTTCCCTTTGGTGTGTTAGTTGTAGTATTGATACCTTCTACTATATAGCTAAAATCCTACTATAAGTGAATAGATGCCATATGTGTCCTTCTGAGTCTGGGTTAGTTCACTCAGGATGAGCTTTTCTAGTTCCATCCATTTGGCTGCAAATTGCATAATTTCATTGTTCCTGATAGCTGAATAATATTCCATTGTGTAGATGTACCACAGTTTTTTAACCCATTCTTCGGTTGAGGGACATCTGGGTTGGTTCCAGTTTCTAGCTATTACAAATAAGGCTGCTATAAACATAGATGAGGAAACTTCCTTATGATTCCGTGAAGAGGCATTTGGGTGTATACCCAGAAGTGGTATGGCTGGGTCCTGAGGCAGAGCTATACCCAGTTTTCTAAGATATCGCCAGACTGACCTCCATAGTGGTTGCATAAGCCTGCACTTCCACCAGCAATGGAGTAGGGTACCCCTTTCTCCACACCCTCGCCAGCATGTGCTGTCATTTGAGTTTTTGATCCTAGCCATTCTGACAGGTGTGAGATGGAATCTCAGAGTGGTCTTGAGTTGCATTTCTCTGATGATTAAGGATGTTGAGCATTTCTTCAAGTGTCTCTCAGCCATTAGGGATTCCTCCTTTGTGAATTTTCTATTTAGCTCTGTCCCCTATTTTTTGATTGGATTATTTGGTTTCTTGGCATTTAATTTCTTGAGTTCTTGGTAGATTTTGGATATTAGCTCTCTGTCAGATGTGGGGTTGGTGAAGATTTTCTCCCAGTCTGTAGGCTGCCATTTTGTTCGAATGACAGTGTCTTTTGCCTTACAGAAGCTTTTCAGTTTCATGAGGTCCAATTTATTGATTGTTGATCTCAAGTCCTGAGCTGTTGGTGTTCTGTTCAGGAAGTTGTCGCCTGTGCCAATTAGTTCGAGGGTTTCTCCCACTTTTTCTTCTAGTAGATTTAGTGTGACCGGCCTTATGTTAAGGTCTTTGATCCACTTGGACTTAAGTTTTGTACAAGGTGATAAGTATGGGTCTAGCTTCATTCTTTTACAAATGGACATCCAGTTGGACCAGCACCATTTGTTGAAGATGCTGTCCTTCTTCCATTGTGCCGTTTTGGCTTCTTTGTCAAAAATTAGGTGGCCATAAGTGTGTGGGTCTATTTCTGGATCTTCAATTCGATTCCATTGATCTACTGGTCTGTTTCTATACCAATACCATGCTGTTTTTACAACTATTGCTCTGTAGTACAGCTTGAAATCTGGGTTGGTAATACCTCCAGATGTTTTTTTATTGTACAGGATTGATTTAGCTATTCTGGGCTTTTTGTTGTTCCATATGAAATTGAGACTAGCTCTTTCCAAGTCTATAAAAAATTGTGTTGGTATTTTGATAGGAATTGCATTGAATCTATATATTGCTTTTGGTAGGATGGCCATTTTTATTATGTTGATCCTACCTATCCATGAGCATGGGAGATCTTTCCATCTTCTAAAGGCCTCTTCCATTTCTTTCTTCAAGGGCTTGAAGTTCTTGTTGTACAGGTCCTTTACTTGCTTGGTTAGAGTTACCCCCAGGTATTTTATGTTGTTTGTGGCTATTGTGAAGGGGGTTGTTTCCCTTATTTCTTTCTCAGCCCATTTGTTTTTTGAATAAAGAAGGGCTTCTGATTTTTTGAATTAATTTTGTATCCAGCCACTTTGCTGAAGGTGTTTATCAGCTGTAAGAGTTCTCTGGTGGAATTTTTGGGGTCGCTTATGTATACTAACATATCATCTGCAAATAGGGATAATTTGACTTCTTCCTTTCCGATGTTTATCCCCTTGATCTCCTTTAGTTGTCTTATTGCTCTAGCAAGAACTTCAAGTACTGTATTGAAGAGATATGGTGAAATGTCTTGTCCCTGAGTTTAGAGGAAATGCTTCAAGTTTCTCTCCATTTATTTTGATGTTGGCCACTGGCCTGCTGTATATTGCCTTTATTATTTCTAGGTACAGCCCATGTATGCCCATTCTCTCCAGAACTTTTAGCATGAAGGGGTGTTGGATTTTGTCAAATGCTTTTTTTGCATCTAGCGAGATTATCATGTGTTTTTTTTCTTTCATCTTGTTTATGTGGTGAATGACGTTGATAGACTTTCGTATGTAGAACCATCCCTGCGTCCCTGGGATGAAGCCTACTTGATCATGGTGTATGATACTTTTGATGTGTTCTTGAATTCGGTTTGCTAGTATTTTATTAAGTATTTTTGCATCTATGTTCATGAGGGAGATTGGTCTGAAGTCCTCTTTCTTTGTTGGGTCTTTGTGTGGTTTAGGAATCAGGGTGATTGAGGCCTTGTAGAATGAGTTTGGCAATGTTCTTTCAGATTCTATTTGGTGAAAGAGTTTGAAAAGTATTGGTGTTAGCTCCTCTTTGAAGGTCCTGTAGAATTCCATGCTAAAGCCATCTGGCCCTGGACTTTTTTTGGTTGGGAGATTTTTAATGACTGTTTCTATTTCCTTATGGGTTATAGGGATGTTTAATCTGTTTATCTGATCTTGATGTAGCTTCGGTAGATGAAATCTATCAAGAAAATTGTCCATTTCACTTAAGTTTTCAAATTTGGTAGAGTATAGATTTTTAAAGTAGGATCCAAATATTCTCTGGATTTCCTCAATGTCTGTTGTTACTTCTCCCTTTTCATTTCTGATTTTGTTGATTTGTGTTTTCTCCCTCTGTCTTTTAGTTGATTTGGCTAAGGGTCTCTCTATTTTGTTGATTTTCTCGAAGAACCAACTCTTGGTTTCATTGATTCTTTGTATAGTTGTTTTTGTTTCTAAGTTGTTGATTTCTGCCCTAAGTTTGATGATCTCCTGCCTTCTGCTCCTCTTGGCAGTGTTTGCTTCTTTTTTTCCAATTCACCCAGTTTAGCTGTTAATTCGCTAATATGAGCTGTCACAATTTTCTTTTTGAAGGCACTTAGTGCTATGAACTTTCCTTGTAGCAAAGCTTTCATTGTGTCCCTTAGGTTTGGGTATGTTGTGTCTTCATTTTCGTTGGATTTTAAGAAGTCTTTGATTTCCTTCTTTATTTCTTCCCTGACCCAGTGGTCCTCTAGTAAAGAGTTGTTCAATTTCCATGTGAGTGTATACTTTCTGTTGATTCTTTTGCTATTGAAGTCCAGCTTTATTCCCTGGTGGTCTGATAAGATACAAGGGGTTATTTCAATTTTCTTGTATCTGTTGAGGCTATCTTTGTGTCTAACTATATGGTCGATTTTGGAGAAGGTTCCGTGAGGTGCTGAGAAGAAGGTGTATTCTTTTGTGTTTGGGTGAAACGTTCTGTAGATATCTGTTAGGTCCATTTGGTTCATGATCTCTGTTAGACTCATTATTTCTCTGTTTGGCTTCTGTCTTGATGATCTTTCCATAGTTGTGAGTGGGGTGTTGAAGTCTCCCACTATTAAAGTGTTTGGATCGATGTACGATTTAAGTTTTAGGAGTGTTTCTTTTATAAATGTAGGTGCCTTTGTATTTGGGGCATAGATGTTCAATATTGAGATGTCCTCGTGGTGGATATTTCCTTTAACAAGTATGTAATGAATGCCCTTCTCTGTCTTTTTTTATTAACTTCAATTGGAAGTCATTTTGTTTGATATTAGGGTGGCTACTCCAGCTTGTTTCCTGGGTCCATTTGCTTGGAAGACCTTTTCCCAGCCCTTTACTCTGAGGTAGTGTTTATTTTCAATAGTGAGATGTGTTTCTTGTATACAGCAAAAAGACGGGTCTTGTTTAAGGATCCAGTCTGTAAGTCTGTGTCTTTTTATTGGCAAGTTGAGTCCATTGATGTTGATGGATATTAGTGAGCAGGGGTTGTTATTTTCCATTATTTTTGTATAGCTGGCTGTCTTGTGTTTCTCTTTTGTTTAGTTGCTGTGGAGGTTTCTATTTCCTCTGTTTTCTTGGGTGTAGTTATTTTCTCTGTGTTGGAATTTTCCTTCTAGGATCTTCTGTAGGGCTGGGTTTGTGAGGAGATATTGTTTGAATTTGATTTTGTCATGGAATATCTTGTTTTCTCCTTCTATGTTGATAGAGAGTTTTGCTGGGTATAGTAGTCTGGCTGGGCACCTCTGTTCTCTCAGGGTTTGTAGGACATCCGTCCAGGCCCTTGTAGCTTTTAAAGTTTCTGAGGAGAAGTCAGGTGTGATTCTGATGGGTCTGCCATTGTATGTGACTTGGCCTTTTTCTCTTACAGCTTTTAATATCCTTTCTTTGTTCTCTACATTTGGAGTTTCTATTATTATGTGGCGAGAGGAGTTTCTTTTCTGATCTAATCTGTTTGGTGTTCTGTAAGCCTCTTTGATTTTTACTGGCATCTCTTTCTTTAGGTTTGAGAAGTTTTCTTCTATGATTTTGTTGAAGACATTTCCTGGACCATGGAGTCAGGAGTCTTCTCTTTCCTCTATGCCTATATTTCTTAGGTTCCGTCTTTTCATTGAGTCCTTGATTTCTTGGATGTTGTGGGTGAGAGATTTTTTAGCCTTCTCATTTTCTTTGGATGTTGTACTGATTTCTTCCATCGAATCTTCCATGCCTGAGATCCTGTCTTCCATCTCTTGCATCCTATTTTTCATATTCACATCAGTAGTTCCTGTTCTCTTCTCTTGATTCTCCATTTCCTCTTTTAACCTGACTGTGTTTTCTTTATTGTTTCCATTTCTATTTTCATGTCTTGAATGGTAGTGTTCGTTTTGTACATTTCCTTCTCCAGTTTGCTTGTTTTGTCTGGAGATCTTTCATTGCTTTATCCTTTTCCTGTTCAAGCTGGGTCACCTTGGCTTGGAGCTCTTTAATGATGTTATTCGTTGTTTTGACTTGTAGAATTGTGGCTTCTTTGAATTCCTTCATAGTTTTAATTTCTTCTTGAAGGGACTTTATTACTTTCCATAATATAGAATTGTCATCGCTTTCATGTGTTTCAGTTGTGGTGAGGTGGTTCGGGGTGGACGGAATAGCGTTGCTTTCTTTTGTTGGAGACATTTTGCTTTTTTTTTTTTTTTTGTTTCTGGCCTCTGGCCAAGAGGAATTTTTTTTTTTTTTTGCTGTCTTCTGGACTTGGGTCCAAAGGGGGCACTGTGGTATAGGAGTTGCCTTACTCCACCCCTATAAGGAGAGTCATTCAGTCCCGCCTCCCATGTGGGGACCTAATTAATTCAGGTGGCGGAGCTGTGCACAAGTAAGTTCTGATTCCCCGCTGGAAGGGCCCTTACTAGTACAAAAGTTCGATATAGGACAGTTTCAAATATCTCACAGTTTGCCTGGGGTTGGTTCCTGTAGGGTGTATATCTGCAGTTCAGCTCCAATAGCCTTGCCACTCCCGAGGCTTGGAAGCTGGCCTGTGACATCACAGATTGGGATCTGAAGGCACTTTGCAGTGGAGCTACTTCACTTCCAAAGGTCGCAACCTTTCCCAGATAATTGGATCGTCTGTGTGAGACCTGGGAGTGCCCAGCAGGGTGGGGATTATCTTTGTGTGGTTTCTGAATCTGCCAGCTGGGTATTAGGTTGGAACTTACCTACCAGGGATTTCTCCTTTTGGGGGGATGGATTATCCAGATTCCCGGGTCCCTGTTACCTGCTTTTTAATTTCAGACCATGAAAATATCCTATACATCTACAAAAACAAACAAACAAAAAAACAAAAAAACTTTTAAGCTGCTATCAAGTTTGTGTGATCTATGTGGCTACCTGCAGTCAGTCTAACATTCTAATCTGAAATTAAGGCCATTTTCCTTTCATGCCAGTAAGGCAAGTATACCTTTGGTAAATTATAGTTTGAAAATTTTACATTGTATTTTTTATTATATTTTAAGCTTATTAACTCTTTTCTTAAAGTTTTATTTTGTTTTCTCAAGTTACTTCTAGAATATAGTTTCTTCCCTCCTCCCCTCCTGGCTCCTCCCTTTCTCTCTCCTTCCTTCCTTCCCCTCCTCTCTCCCTCCCTCCCTCCCTCCCTCCCTCTTTCCCCTTGCTTCAACTGTAGACCGAATGCTGTCCAAAAGGGACAAAACTTGGAAGCAGGTAAGTCGACAGCCTAGCTCTCCCAAGACAGGGTAGGCAAGTTCTTCATATTTCCTGCTCTACAATCAATGTCTGTCAGAGAAACGGGGTCAAATGGATGAAGATTGATGCTGTAATGTATGGAGAGAAAATGGGAACTGTCCAGGCAGCCACTGGTGTGGCATTTCTTAGTTTTGGAAGCTGCTGGCCCTGTACTTCCTATATAATCAGATATATTTATCCCTCTCAGGTCTCTGAGGTGGTTGAAGAATAGATAGCTAGAGTCTCATAGTTAAATTTTGAGTTGTTTAGGAATCAAGAGGGTGTTCTGGATCTAAGAAGATGTTTTTAAAATTGTGATGCAAGTTAGTAAGAAAGCTGAGTTAGGTATAGAACTTTAAACTCATGGAGATGGTTAGATAGTAGAATGTTAAAGTCAGGTGCCAAATACATATGGACTGGACATTGGGAATGTATGCTAAGCCATATAGCTCTCACAATTGTGGCCTATTTATTGTTGTTGTTTTGTATTGTATTTATTGTTATAAGATAAAGAACCATTTGTTGGACTGAAAGGGGGAGCTGTTGGGAGGAAAAAGATATACCTTAAACTTAAAAAATGGGAAGAGGATGGGGGTTAAGGGGGAAGAGGTTGGGAGGGTGGGACTGGAGGGAGAACAGGGAGGGGATTGTGATTGAGATGTAACTTGAAGAAATAAAAAATAAATTTTAAAAATCTGAAAAAAATTCAAAGTTATATTTTCTACAATGTACTGTATATGTGATCAAACTTGGTTTAAAATAATTTCATATGATGATGAAACTTCAAGGTTATAAAGGGCTATTCATATTACATACTTCTTACTAATCATGAATGTGTGAAAAAATGCTACTTCTCTCTCCTGCCACCAGGTGCCTAGTCTTTGTTTTTTTTTTTTTTTTTGGCCACTGTATGTAGTATAATAGAGAATCAAGTGTTATTTAAACTATGGATAATATTCTTGATTAAGTGAAGCCACATTGCTGCAGGCATTTCTGATATGGGATTGGGAAATAAATGATATGGCTTCACCATCATTTTGACTAAGGGCAACAAATCGTGACATGAACTGACCAAGAAAATAGATCCCCAAAGATATTTTAAATTGGGATAAGATTTTTGTGTGATTCCTGCCCTGTCTTAAAAACAAGGTTTATAAAAGATAGGACTTAAAACAGTGCTTGGTTAATGGAGTATTAAAGCTACACCTCCATGCATTTGTATACAAGAACCTACCTTGCTGACAGCAAACCTCAAAACATAATATGTACCACACTTGGTATTAATTTTAGAGACATTAAATTGTTTACACTGTTAGAAATTGGTTTTGCCTTCTAAAACTACAGTTATGCTCTATGTCTTTACTCTTAAAAGCTGTTTTATTTTAATATTGCACAAACACAATTGAGAGATTTTAAACTTTTAAAAAATTTCAATGTTTACAACATAAAAAGGTTAAAAATCACTTCCTTAAAATATGTTTATCTTTGTTTTTGCCAATGTTATTAAGCTATAGATTAAAAGAAAAAACTAAACCATTCAGGAAACTGTTGTGTTCTATAATGATACACCATATAAAGGTCAGAAAAAATGTTTATGTACTATGTTTAAATGGTTTTGATGCTGAGATGGCTCCAGTTTAAAATTGTTATTGTAAATCCAAACCTAACAGGGATGAAACACAAATGCCATATCATATGAAAGCTACTAAATCATTGTAAACTGTTAAGGATAATTGAAAAATGCACGTTGGGAGTCAGTCACCTTATAAATGTTCAAATCCTTTAATGTGTTTAGACATATATTTGTAATCATTCTATTCTAAGAACTAATATAATTAATTACAAGATTTAGCCTCCTGCTTTATATTTGCGAAATGTAGCTTAAAGCAAATAAAACCAGACAAAGATTGGTTAAGTCAATTATGTTTTGTAGGTAGTAGCCGTCAAACCTGTCAGGCAATCTACTGAATATGGCACTTAAGATGTTTAAATTCACCATGACAGAGACTCCCCTACCTTAACAGTGGCCCCCAAGTTCTCCAAGAAGATAATAGGCACGATGACAAATGACTTCACCTGGATCATGGCATGCTAACCACCAGGAAGACAGCCCTAATGCCTTACTTGCTGCCGGGGCCTGGCATGAACTGCAGAAAAACAAGACACCAGAGAGTAGATTTCCCCACAATGCCTAAAACAAGATGACGTCAGTCTCTCCTATGTTCCTCCTCCACAGAAAAAGTCTCCCATTTTCTGCACTTGATGGCCTGATGCCTTGGCCCATGGTGCCATGGAGACCACTGGAACCTTGGACAACTTGTCTAGGTAGTGGACTATGGACTAGTCTCTGTCATTCTAATTGATACATAGGCCATTTAGATGCCAATTTATTCTTCTCAGGTCTCTGATTACATTGATGACTAAGCTAACTGTAGTTTGATAGCTAGAGAACAACAGACAAGTAGCTTTTTACCCAAAGGCAATCCACTACTGTGTTCATTAGTCAACTCATTAGCTCGTTAAAACTCCTATGTCTCTTATCTAAAAAAGAAAACAGATTTGCCTTGCTCACAGGCTTTATGTTAAAAGATAAATAGGTTTGAGATGTAATCCTTTACTTTCTATTCCTTCGTCTAAAGAAACTCACTTTACAAGTGACTGCAGCCAGGAGTCAATCACCTGTGTCTCATGGTGAATAACTTGATAGGAATAAATGTTAATTTATGTGAGTTCTGAGGATATGTAAGCTTAATTTATGAGGATCTAAGTGTTTTAGGGTCTAAGAAGGTGTCTTAAATTTGGTAATGCAACTGAAAGCTTAAATGGTGGTTAAAAAGTGACTTAAGGTATATAGAAAATGTTTCCGATTTCTTCTCATCACTATGCTACGATTGTATTAAGACTTCAAAAGTTCAGAGTTGTAACATTAATCAATGGAATTCCAATAAACTATTAGTCTAACTCTGGTAAAACCTTCCACTAATTAGGATCCACTAATATAGTTACAAGGCCAAGATTTTAAATTTCCTTTGGTTTGCCTTTTAAGTATAGACTTAAAAGTTGTTCTCATTGTATGGAATCTATATTCATCCATTCTCCTGAATAGAGGGAAGAAAGTCCACTTTCAAGTTCTGTAGTCATACTGGAAATCAAGATCAAATGGATTTTTGCTCCTTCTGCTCCATGGAAGGCTTCTGTCTTCCCTGAGCTCACCTTAAACGATGTTCATGCTTTTAAGCCAAAATAATTTCTCAAGCTTCTACTATGAGACAAATCTTGTGAGTCTACTGCCTTCTCTACTATGTGGTTTTCAGTATAGATTATAAACAGTGTTAATACTATCACATCTAAAACTTATCTCTTTTTTAAACTTGAAAATATTCTTGTAAGCTTCAGCGAATCCACTTGGATCCAACTCTTGCAGGTCAAATGGACTCAGATAAGTACTCCTATCAATCAACAGCCTAAAGTTTTGCATCTATTGCCTATTCCAGAGTGTGAGATTACTCCCCCTTTCCCTGGTTTTGGGACTCAAGCTTCAAATGTACACCCAAGAAAACATTTTCTTCCTAATCTACTTAACTTTGTCTTTTGCTATATATATGTATATATATATTATTTATTTATATATAAATATGTATTTATATATGTATATAATGTTCTTTTTTTTTGGTTTTTCAAGACAGGGTTTCTCTGTGTAGCCCTGGCTGTCCTGGACTCAATTTGTAGACCAGGCTGGCCTCGAACTCGCAAAGATCCACCTGCCTCTGCCTCCCTAGTGCTGGGATTAAAGGCATGCGCCACCACTGCCCGGCTATATAATGTTCTTTTAACACACACATACATATATATGAATCTGGATAAATGTTTAATTCCTGGAGATAACGGCTTACAAAAATCTGATTTCAACCAAGGAGTACTCATCTAATATGCCATGTTAGGTTTTTGCAAGTCTTTATTGTTATTATTATTATTATTATTATACTATCATGTAAATATATTAATATATTATTATATATTATTTTACACATCTTTATATGTTATACACATATTGAAAATACTTATATATATCTTGCCAAGTCTAGGTGTTTCCTGGAGATCTGCATCCAGGACAGCTCCAGGGTGGCTGGCCCCAGATACTCTGGCCCAGCCTCACAGACTGCTTCAACTAGGCCTGCACTTTCCTAGTCATAACTGGTCCTACAGTCTGGACAGCAATGAATGATTGGCTCTTCCAGGACTTGGCCACCATCCCAATTTTCTGAGGGTCATCAAAGATGGCATCATCTCCTCCAGTCAGCAGGAAGTAGTCTAAAGAACACAATGTGCTCAATCCTGCCCCACCATCACCCTTTCTTAGTTCCTCAATTTTAATTAAACAAAAATGGAAGAGTGTTATCTTACAGGCAATTATAAGGGCCTGCCCTCAAGAACTTAGCATTTGCTTATGTCTTGACCTGGCACCACCACTGCCAGGTGGAACAGGTGCGTGGAGCCAGATAAAAAGGAGTGCCCACCACCCAGCTCTCTCTGTCCTCAGCAGCTCCTCTCTCCCCTTTTGTCCCCCTCTTCTCTGCCCTCATGGCTCTTCTCCTGTCTGCCTGCCTGTATACATGACCACTTGTCTGCCTTTACTCCTCCAGATCCTTACTCTTCTCCCTTCCCCAAATAAACCTACTTATACCAGATTTGTTACATGGCATGATTTCTCAGGGGCATACCTTGGCATGGGCCTGCCATAGTATACACTTGCTACATTATATTTCCTTAACAGTATGTGCTAATTTACAAGTGGACATTAACTATAAAGTAAAGGATAGCCATACTGCAATACCATAGACCCAAAGATGTTAAGTATCAAGGTGGGCTCAAGGGGGTACATGTGAATCTCACTGAGAGTGGGAAATGGAAAAGACCATGTAGGTGGTTAGGGGTAGGGACTGAATGGTGATGGGTTTGGAAACATTAGGTATCAGGTCGGGGGAGGATGAACAGAAAGAGAACTGAGAGAGACAACTGTAATGGGGGGCATCTCTGGGAAGAGCTAGAATCCTAGAGCAATGGAAATTCCCAGGAATCTATGGGGGTGACACTAGCTAAGACTACTAAAAATGGGGGATATGGAACCTGAACTGGTCATCTGCTATAATCAGGCTTGACTTCCAATGGATGGATTGGGAAACCAACCCAGCCACAAAACCTTCCACCTATACTTTGTGCTGCCTAAATGATATGCAGGAGTAAAGATGGAGTAGAAATTGAGGGACTGTCCAACCAATGAGTGCTTCATCTTGAGACCCATCCCATGAGAGGGAGCCTACCCTACTCCTGACACTGTTAATGATATACGGATATACTTTCAGATGGGAGCTTCTAACTGTCACGAGAGAGGCTTCACCCCGCAACTGCCTAGACACATATGCAGAGACCCAAAGCCAGACAATAGGCTGAGATTGGGGAATCCTTTGTAAGAGGTGAAGAAAGGATTTTAGGAGCCAGAGGGTCAAGGACACAACAAAGAATCCTACAGAATCAACTAACTTGTCCCATAGGCACCAACAGATATTGAACCGCTAACCAAGGAGCCAACCACGAGACTGACGTAGGTTCTCTGTTCTTATGGAACAGTTGTGCAGCTTGGCCTTCATGTAGAACTTATAACAATGGGAGCAGGAACTGTCTCTGACTCTGTTGCCTGCCTTTGGAACCCTTTCCTCCTACTGAGCTGGCTCTTCTAGCCTCAATAAGAAAATATAGCAATTTTACTGCAACTTGGTATGCCAAGGCTGGTTGATATTCAGAGGAGACCTCCCCTTTTGTGTATAGAAAGGGAGGAGGAGTGGGTCAAGGGAGGCATGGTTGTGGTGAAAATCTGGGAAGAGGGGAGGGATGTGAAACAGAAGTTAGGATGTAATGTAAATTAATTAATTAGAAATGTATGTTATGTAAGGGCATAAAGTTCTCAGGAAAGAAATACAAATGGCTGATAAATATTTTTAAAAGTGTTCACCATCCTGTTTGTTTGTTTGTTTTTTTGAGATAGGGTTTCTCTGTGTAGCTTTGGCTGTCCTGGACTCACTTTGTAGACCAGGTTGGCCTTGAACTCACAGAGATCCACTTGCCTCTGCCTCCCAAGTGCTGGGATTAAAGGCGTGTGCTACCATGCCCAGCAAACAAACAAACAAACAAACAAATCAACAAAAGTGTTCACCATCCTTAGTCATCAGGGAAAAGCTGTTAAACTACCTTGAGATTTCATCTTACCCTAATTAGAATGGCTAATATGAAGAGAACAAATGAATCTCTTCTTTGAAGCAGATGGATAAGGCATGACTGTTGCCTCATGAACTCAAAGTAGCTGCTGTTGCCTACACAACACTGGTCCTATCAATATAGAGTGACAAATGAGACCTGCTGGCCCCCTCCTGGTGGAGGTGTTTGCAGTTTATGGATACTGCAGAAGGGAAGCTGAATGATATCATTGGAACTCAAGTTCCAGTGCATAGCCTTGTAACTATGTGTTCACAGGTGGTCCTGGTTAAGTCATTGGGTCACAAAATAACAAGAATAAAACAGAAAGACATGATAGTTGTGAGAAGATGTTGAGGGGCAGGTGGGGAGTCATGTGGGGGTGTGAATGTGACCAGAATGTATTATGTACATGTATAAAATTTCCAAGGAATAAATTAACACATATCAAAATGAAAAAGAATATAAACTAGGTTCAGATCTCAGCATACTCTTTAGGCAGGACAAACTTTAGGTTGAAGGTTTTGTGTTTGGCTTGGTGGTACAATCCCACTTGAAGCCTTGCCTTGTTACAGAAGATGGCCTGTTTAGACCATATGTCCCCCATTACTAGGGGTCTTTCTGAGGATTTCTCTCATAGTTTTGATGGAGTTTCCATTGCATTAGGTTTACACCTTGCTCCCAAATTCCCCTCCAATTCCAGTCATCGCCCTGATACCTCCAATTCCCAACATCACACCCCTCTCCAGTCCACCTGCTGAAATGTATTCTATTTCCGTTTCCCAGGGAGATCCTTGTGTCTCTCCTTAAGGCCTCCTTGTTACTTAGCTTCTCTGGGTCTGTGGACTATACCATAATTGTATTTTACTGACAGCTAATATCCACTCCTACTGAGGAGAGGAGAGAGGATCAGAGGAACCATTAGGGTCATGGTGTCATGAGAATACCAACTGACTGGGACTCATGGGAACTTGCAGAAATCAGGAAGTCTGTAGGGGTCTGACCCAGGCCCTCTACATATATGTTATGACTGGGTAGCTTGGTGTTCTTGTGGAAATCCTAACAGTGTGAGTGCAGGCTGTCTCTGACTCTTTTGGCTACTTCTGGGACCTCTTTCTTCCTACTGGGTAGTCTTGTCCAGTCTTGATGTGATGGTATGTGCCCGGTCTTATTGTGGCTTTTTTTGTTATGTTTCATTGACATCTCTGGGAAGCCTGCTCTTTTCTGAGGTCAGGTGGGGGTGGGGTAGATCTAGGGAGTAGGGTAGGTGGGGAGACTGATGGGGGGGGTGGGAGGATAAACTGCAGTCATGATGTAATATATGAGAGAAGAATAAAAAAGTAAAATTTGAAAACTGTGTTTATTTTCACACCCCAATTTTAAATCAAATTGTTTGTTTTCTTGATATTTTGTTTTTGAATTCTTTCTGTATTCTTGATAACAGCCCCCTGCCAGATGTGAAGTTGGTAAAGAATTTCTGCCATTCTGCAAGCTGTCATTTCACTTGAATGATATTTTCCTTTGCTCTACAGAAGTTTGTAGTTTCATGAGGTCCCACTTAATCATTGGTATTATTGTCTGTCCTTCCATAGTCATGTTCAGAAACTTTCCTATTTGAATGATTCCTAGAACATTCACTACTTCCTTCTCTACCAGATTTGGGGTATCAGGTCTTTTGTTGATGTCCTTGATTCCCAGCAGGGGGTGGGAAGGTGGTCCAAACCTCCACACTTTACCAAGGAGGTATTGGCAATTGATATCTTCTAGGAGAGAAGAGCTAATTTTACTTAACAATGTGGTCCTTGGCAGCTGGACCATGCTTCGGTGGAAGGTCACATATCCAAGATCTATGGGAAGCACAAATTATATTAGATGAATTTAAAACAACAACAACAAAAGCAACCAAGGCTGAGTGGAAAGGGAAGAATTGGTAGGCAATGAAGAAGTTGGATTTGGGAATAGTTGTGGGTGGGGAGGTGAAGATGATCAAAATAGGCTGTACAACATTATTGAAGAATTAATAAAATGAAAAAAGTGAAAATGTAGAAATCATCTCTCTTGTAAAATTGACAGGATAAAGGCAGGTAAGTAGAAGAAGGAATACTAGGAAGAACAAGGCATCAGGGGGATGAATATATATAAGATAGTAATGGGGGATTAATATGATTAAGGAAACAGTGTACAAGTATGAAAATGTTAAAATGATATCCATTATTTTGTATAGTTAATACAGTCTGGAGAAAAAAGAATAAACAACTCATCATCTTCTGACACTGTAGGATAATTCCACATATGAACACATAGTAGTGTGACAGCATGCCCAAGAAATGCACAAGCTAATGGCAGACAAAATTTCACATGGACTATGGAGGTGAGCACAACATACCACCTCTAGCTGAGGATCTCATGACAATTATGACTGGCAGGTGAGGGATTTCACTTTCTTAAGGTATTTAAGGCATGTGAAATTGTCCTATTATTTTTTATTTTTTTAAATTTATTTTTATTTCTTCAGGTTATATATCCTCCCTATGCTACCCGCTCTCCCTCTTCCCCCTCAACCCTCATCTCCTTCCTTTTTTTTTAAGTTTAAAGTATATCTTTTTCCCACAACAGCTTCCCCTTTCAGTCCAACAAATGGCTCTTTAACGATAAATAAAATACAAAACAACAGAAATAATTTGGCCACAATTATGAGAGTTATAGGGCTTAGCATATATTCCCAATGTCCAGTCCATATGTATTTGGCACCTGACTTTAACATTCTACTATCTAACCATCTCCATGAGTTTAAAATTCTATATTCAACTCATCTTTCATCCTAACTTGCATCACAATTATAAAAATATCTTCCTAGATCCAGAACACCCTCTTAATTCCTAAACAACTCAAAATTTAACTATGAGACTCTAGCTATCTAGTCTTCAACCACCTCAGAGACCTGAGAGGGATAAATATATCTGGTTATACAGGAAGTGCAGGGCCAGCAGCTTCCAAAACTAAGAAACTGTCCAGTGGCTGCCTGGACAGTTCCCATTTTCTCTCCATACATTACAGCATCAATCTTCAGCCATTTGGCCCCATTTCTCTGAAAGACATTGATTGTAAAGTAGGAATTATGAAGGACTTGCTTACCTTGTCTTGGCAGAGCTAGGCTGTCGACTTACCTGCTTCCAAGTTTTGGCCTGTTTGGACAGCATTCTGTCTACAGTTGAAGCAAGGGATTTTTCTTGCCAAGAGATAGGCTTGCGACTAATTCAGCCATCTCCAATTGGAGATTCTTCAATGCTCATGTTCTACTTGGAGTAGAATAGGGGGTGCTGTCAGGAGCTGACATGTCTCGATATCAAAAAATCTTAAGAAAACATCTTTGAATGCCATATTCTACAGATCTCTTGAGGTTTTTGAAGACCACCTATCTGTCTCTTATATTTGGATAAGCAATTGTTGCTTGTCTCTTAGCAACTTGATTTCTGATTAGCTTAGAAAATAACTGTAATAGACTGTCCTAGTATCTAACAAAATGACATGCTTGAATGAATATTAGTTTGCATTTCTTAATTATCATAAACAGTTTATGGCAGTTGGTAGCAAAAGAGCAAATCTTCACATTTCATTTTTTTCTTTAACCATTACTCCTAAACAACATTTATAACACTCAAATGATCAAAGAATCATCCACCCCGCGTTTTGGGAATAGGATGTCGCTCTCTTAAAACTGCTTCCTGCTGAATTGGGTCGCACAAAACCTGTTTGGGGGCCCAAAAATGGAAAAATAGTTAAGAAAGTTAATTGTAACATTTGTTGTCTCCATTCATGCCATAAAAGATGGCATGTACTAGTATTACATACATATGCTATATGTAATCTATTTTAAATTGAAAATACAGCATAAGACTGTTTGGAGTTTAAGTATTTTCCTCTACAGTTGACATAAATTTATTAATTGATTAAAACAGGTTTATTCTGTGTTGTTCTGCCTTTTGGTAGATTAGGTTGGCCTCAAACTCAAAAGGAACCAATCTGTCTCTGTCTTTGTCTCCCATGTTTTGGGAACAAAGGTATGCATTTATATATTTCTTCTTTCTTTTTCTCCTTTCTTTGGAGGTTTAATTTCTATGTGGATTTTCTCTGTAGAGCTCTGTAGATTAGATTGGCCAAGAACACACTAGGAACCTATTTTGTCCTTGTCTCCCAAGTTTTGAGATCAAGGTATGAATTTAAATAATTGAATTACCCTTATTAAACAATAGCATTAATTAAACCATTCTTTATTAGTTTGAGTTGCAATTCTCCCATGGAAGCTCCATTCTTAAGGAGATTGGTGTAGAATAGCATGATATGCTATTTTATATTAGCTTTTCTTAACTGTTGGCTATGGGAGGCATGCAGTTTGCAAGTTCTTCCCAAGCCTAATTCTGAGTCCTTACATTGGTTAACAGAATATCTCTTTCTCTCTCTTTACTTTATTTTCCGAGATAGGATTTCTCTGTGTAGCCTTGTCCTGGACTCACCAGGCTGGCCTTGAACTCATAAAGATTAGCCTGCTTCTGCCTCCAAAGTTCTGGGATTAAAAGAATGCACCACCACAGCCAGCAATTAACATATGTCTTTCAGGACAAAATGTTTCTTGAAACCAGTTCTCCAGTGGGAGCCCCACACCTGAGACTGGCTTGTGACCCCTTTCTCTTTACATAAATTTAAGATTATGTGTATTTATCCATTAGATCAGTAAGGACATTATTAAACTTAACATCAAGGAAAAATGTGTCATTTTTGAATTCTAGATTGTCTTTAGTAAGCAGCCTTGTCTTCTCAGCAGGGTTCTCGCCCTGCCTTCATTGTTTAAACCAGGCTGGTCTGGAATTCAGAGATCTTCCTGTTTCTTCCTTTAGTGTGATGGGATTAAGGGATTAAGGGTGTGTTCCAGTAACACCCTGCTCAAATATTTCACTTAAATCCCAGATTTTGTATCTGTGTGACCCAGAGAGCAACCTTGAACTGTAATGACAATTCGAAATCTGCCTAAAATCTTCAAAAATCTCTTATCTTTTAGCAATGCCAAACCAGGAAAATATCCTTTCTACCTCCTGATATAGGAAAATCAAAGATATCTAAACAAAAGTCAAGCAAAGAAACAACATTCCAAAAGCCTTGGCATGTCTAATCATGCCATCCATCCCATGCTGCAATTAAAGTTTTGTTCATTATTCCTTGAAATCTAGTTGCGACTGTATTTCATTGGTGGACCCTTCCCAGAAAGCCCTGAGAAGCACCTCATAGCCAGGGAGCTCTTAGCTCCAGCTGCCATCAATTTTGCCTTATTTATCAGGAAAGGCCTCCCTCTTTCCTTCATTTTCATTGTTGGCAATTTAGCATTCCAACTGTGAATTCTTTCCTTTAAGACTATCCTAGTCTGAACTTTCTCAAAAAAACGATACACAGAACCATAATTGTCAGGGTAAAAATCATTTGTATGCTAAGAGAAACAAACTCAATTGGAATACAAAAGTATTGAGGCATTATGAATTCCTCCATTTTTAATCTTGGCTGTTAATTCCACTCTCAAATTATGTTTAGAAGACTGCCAGTTTTTTAATATGTAAGGAGAGCTAAGCTTTCCACCTTTGCTGCAAGGCAACAGCTTTTAAGTTAGCTGCACCTTTGAAATGCATTTGGGTTCAGTTCCCCGCTCTTTGGCTAGGAAACTGGCTTTCACCTGGGCCTTCTCACGCTATAAGCATGGATTCTAATTGCCATAGTTGAGCACCATATGTAAAAAAAAATTAAAATTAAATTACATTGCATTATTTATATTATATTAATTGGTTTGGCGGCTAATCCTTAACCCACCATTACAAATGAGCACACAGAGACCACATGAATTTTACCAAGCCTTGGCCTGAGTTGTGCAATCCTAGCCCATCTAAGCTAGCTCATAATTCTATTACCCAAATATGACCCCATATACATACTTCCCCTGGGACTGCCATTCTCCATGCTATGCCGATGTTCCTGGCCATGTGGAATGAGGTTCTTTTTTCTAACCCATGGTGTGTGCCTCCTTCCTCCTGCTGCTGGCTGGAATCATTTCATTTTTAAGCATTACCTAGGTACAATACCTTAAAAAGAGTTAACCTTAATTTTGTATCAATATACAAAAATCAATACCAATGTGGCCAAATATAATCTTATTTTTGTATCAATATACAAAGGTATAAGGGCATATTCAATAATCTGTCATTTTTTCTTTATCATTCCTACATTATGTCTATGTCCCATTTTTTTCCTCAAGTTTGTTCACCCCTACATAGGAGAGAAAGAAGGATACAGAAAAGAAATAGAGAGAAGTCCCTGGTTCTAACCTTCAAAACCTATTTAACAAGATCATTTAACAGTTTGTAAGTTCTTACCCTAAATAACAAGATTATCTATAACCCATCAAATGACCAAAAGGGGGAAAAGACCCACCCTACCTTCTGGAGATGGTACGTCGCTCTCTTAAAATGACTTCCTTCTGATTTGGGATGTGGTAAACCTGTTTGGGGCCCAAAAAAGAATGGAAAAATGGTTAAAATGTTAATAGAATCATTTGATGTTCAGTCCTTTTGTGCTCAGCTATTTAAATGTCCTAAGAAGTTTGTAGACAAAGCTGAACTTCACGGCTTTACTGAAGTTCTGGCTGGAACAGTCTGTGGAGCTGAACAGTCTTAGTGATTTTGAGTTGTTGTGGTTGTAGACTTTTGAGGAAACAGCTGTTGAGGAAGTCTGCAAGTCTGGATCGTTTGGGCTACTTATCTTCTTTGGTGTCTCATCTGTTTTCTTCTGAGGTTTCAGTTGTCCAGTTGTCCCTGAATTCCTTAGATGGATGCTTTAAATCTCCTGGAAAGATAAGAACAGAGCCCTGCCTTAATCCTAACTCTGGGACACTACCTTTTTTGGGGGGGGGCTATTATTTTTTAAAATTTATTTATTTCTTCAAGTTGCATTTCAGTCATGGTCCCTGCCTTCCTCCCCCTAGATATAAATTATTTTAATTACTTTAGAAAATATTTTAATTTCTTTAGAAAATAAATTACTTTAATTACTTTTATTAATAACAATGTCATTATTTTGGAAAAAAGTACCCGAATACTAAGTGCTTCTTTTCTTAAATCTCTACCTGCAAACATGTGTACACTGTGGTTCATTTATAAAGTCATTCAGAGCATAATAACTACAAGAAGAAGCTACTAGGGTCTGAAAGTTTTGACTGATGTACATGAAATGGTATACTCTAAAGCTTGAAATGAACAACAGATGTACACAAAACGTGAACAAATCTTTTAGAAAATTTGGCTTCAATCAAGCAAACACAGAAGATCCATTGCATTTCCCTTCTTCATGCTCCTTATTGAAGGTGTTCTTCAGAGTCACACAATCTCCCAGGGTACTGGGTGTTGGGAAAAGACTCACAGCTTGTTTCCCATTAGGAGAAAGCCATACAGCTGACTTCATTTTCCTGTTACTGGGCTTCTGAAACTTTCCCTGTCATATTGTGAGTACTCCAACGGCTCAGAGAGAAGTTCCATTTCTAATTAGTCTTGATTGTTTCTTTGGATATGCTGATGTAATTTGGAAATGTTTTTGTTGACTAGTAACTGAGGAAAAGTTGTTGAAAAGTTTTTCTAAATCCCTTATGTAGATGATGCTATAGAGGCAGCTTTGAAGTAAGTGCCACTTGTGTAATAGAAAAGGAGACCAGGAAGTAATAATTCTATAAATCAGGGCCCCAAGTCCCCCCTAAAACTCAATAGACTCTGTCTGTAGCCCACAACTCAATACTGTGGCATCAGAGAACTCACAGGTGAGAATCTTTTCTTTTACATAAAGACATGGGTAATTAGACGCTTGAGATTTAGATGTATAGGTGTAAGGACTTTGTTGTTGAGATTGGAAGTGAGACCATATGAAGTCTTTTTACAGGAAATGAAATATGTTTTATGATGGATGAGCAGGGTACTTGTACCTCTTACTTCTGCAAGATTCCAAAGGCAAATAAGGTTTTTGCTTCCTACATCCCCTTCTACATTTGTTGTCAGATTTCTTCATGATCATCCTTCCTACTTTTACATTTTCCTGATCACCAAGGGGTTTGAAAACTTTTTATTTTTTATTGGAGAAAGAGTCTCACTATGTATTTGGCTGGGTTGAAGCTCACTGTGTAGGATCGTCTTGCTTTGAACTCATAGAGATATACCTCACTTAGCCTCCTCAGTTCTGGGATTAAAGATGTTTACCATCATACCTAACTAAAATATGTAGCCCAGGTTGGCCTCCAACTACTGATCTTCCTGTCCCTGCCACCCCAGCATAGTCTACCACCACAACTAGCAGGGCACTTTTAAAAATAGTTTCTAGTCATTTGTGTTTCTTCTTTTGAAAAATGCTTCTTCATTTCTTTAGTCCATTTATTGGATTGCAGTTTTGTTTCCATAATGTTTAATTTTTGTAATCCTTTGTAAATTCTATATATTAGCCCCACGTCTATAATATAGCTAATAATGGTTTTCTCCTATTCTGTGGGCTGTTTGTATGCTCTGTTGATAGTTTCTTTTGCTGTGCAGAAACTTTTAAACTTCAGGTAGTTCCATCTGCTGATACTTGAGACTATATATATAAATAAAGATTTTTTATTTATTTATTTTTTAAATTAATTTTTTTCCAAGTTACATCTCAGTCACAACCCCCTCCCTCCTACCCTCCTGATTCCACCTTCCTTCCCTTTTCCCCATATCCATCCCCTCTGTCTCCTTGGATGAGTTATTTTGTATTTATTATTTATATATTTAAAGTGTAATAATTATTATGCCTTTTCCTTGATTTCTTTCTTAGTCTGTCAGTTGTATCTAGGAAGGTTTCTGACTTTTCTTTGTTATTATTTATCCTGTTACTTTGCTTAAAATATTTATCAGCAGTAGAATTTACCTGGAGGAGTCTAGTGACTCATTTGTGTATAAAATTATTACACTTTAATAATTAATGATTATAATAAATATAATATAATAAAATAATTTAGAGGGAAAGGTTTATGAAGAAGATGATGAAATACTGCTTTAATTTAAACTAATAAGAAGTTGATACAAATGTTCATCTTCTTCTCCCTGTCTGATGATATGAATATATTTGTCTCTTTTAGATGACAGGAAGATGGTTCCTGAGAACTTGTCAATGGGGATGTTTTTCTTTTCCCAGATGGCAGTGGGAATCCTGGGTAACTTGTCACTTTTGTTTCATTATTTTATGTCTTGGATCACTGGAAAGAGCCTGATGCCCAAAGATGAGATTTTAAAGCATGTGACTTTTGCTAATTTCTTCTCTGTGATCTCAAGAGGCATCCCTCAAACAAAGGCAGAGTTTGGGTTGAGATATTTCCTGGATGACAATGGATGTAAATTTGTTATATACCTGTGTCGTGTAGCCCGAGGGGCTGCCCTTCATTCACAAGTCTCCTGAGTTGCTTCCAAGCAATCACAATCAGCCCCAGTAACTCCTGGTGGATGAAGCTTAAACACAGAACCAGCAAGTACATTGTTTCCTCCTGTTCTTTAAGCTGGCTTGTACATCTGTTTCTAAATATCAGAATTGCTACAAGAGCAAGTGCTCTTGATACCAACAGAAATGTCACTAGGAAATTAATTGTGGGGTACTGCTCATCTTTTGGTTCTGGTGTCCCTGTAGCAACACTATACTTGCTCTTGATCTGTTTCATTGATGTTCTCTATCTTTGTATCATGGTCTTGACCAGTGTGTCCATGGTGAGCTTCCTCTACAGGCACAAGAAACAGGTCCAGTACATACACAGTGCCCAACATTCCCCCAGAGTCTCACTTGAAGCTAGAGCCATGCAAACTATCCTGATCTTAGTGTGCACCTATGTCACTTTCTACTCAATGTCCTACATGGTCATACCCTACATAATACTTTGTGACAATCCAAAACTGTGGCTGATGAACATATTGGCACTTTTAGAGAACTGTTTCCCTACTCTTTTCCCCTTCATAGTAATCAACAACAACAACAATAAAACAACAACAACAACAACATCAACTCTAATTTCAGTATCCATTTTTCCTTCCATAGGAGCATGTAATTTCTCTGAACTTATTACTTGTTTTGATGGTTTATGTGTTCTGATATATTCATATGTTCTTTCATCATTACAGAAGTTTGTGTTCTTTAATGTTCATACAGTAGTAGGTACTTTGTGGCATTGTAATTTAAGTACCAACAGTTGTCCCAACTGTAATACAGTCTGACTGAATATTTTTATGCTATATTATTGTTTTCATCCCCCAAAGTTCTGAAACAAGGAGTCATCATTTATTAGTGTGTCTTGTGGTTTCAGATAAGCTAACTTATTGTGATATGGGCTTCACTTCACACACAGGCTTGGCCATAGATCTAGGAGTTATTTTAAATGAGAAAAGTGAAGGAGAAAGTTTGAAATATGTAAGATTTTGAATATTTTGAAAGTAATGTACGTTTTTGTCTGACTCCTTGTCTTCTGGTCTGTTTTCTGATATTCTATATTTTGTGCCAAAAACTTGGACTTGTGGCTCCACTATATGTTTCTCCTGTTAGCTAAAGAGACAAATAAAGCATGTTCATGGTGCTCACTATTCCCTCATAGCCTACCTAGAAACCAGAGCTTCTACCGTATTGATTTTCTGTCAATTTGTCCCAGACTCTTCTGTGCTAGTATTTTATATGGGGTATGATTTACTCCAAGGCTTTGAGATTCAGGAAATATATTTTCCCATCCTGTTGTAGTTAAGAAGAACGCCAACTCTGTCTCCATGTTCTGTTTTCAGTGTCCTGAAATTTTTTTTCTTTGAATGTGTCACAAGATCTGGTGGTTTCAGTTTTTCCATTGATTCAACATGTTCCTTCCTTCTTCATGTAAGTATGATCCTCATTGTGCACCAGAAACTATTAGGAAGATAATTTTAGTACTATCAACTTGATAGTATCTAGAATCACCTACAAATCAAATCTCTCTACATGTTGGTGAAGGAGTTTCTAGATTGAGTATTTGAGGTAGAAAAGCCCACCTAAATGTTTGCAGCGTCATCCCATGTCTTCGGTCCAAGACAGAACAAAAAGGGAAAAAGAAAGCTGAGAATTGGTTTTTACCTTCCCCTGTCTAATAACTTCCGGCGCGGTGTGACCCACTGCCTCATGCATCTGCTATCACGATGGACTATCTCCTCAATCTGGAAGCCAAAATAAACTCTGTCAAGAATTTTTTTCACAGCAATGAGAAATGTA
Organism: Lophiomys imhausi; assembly: GCA_907164525.1. Taxonomy (NCBI): domain Eukaryota; kingdom Metazoa; phylum Chordata; class Mammalia; order Rodentia; family Muridae; genus Lophiomys; species Lophiomys imhausi. Next base: position 378,016 of record CAJQZJ010032290.1, read on the forward strand.
GACCTTGATATGGAGGGTAGAGAAGATGCACTGATTGTTTTAAGGCTCTTATAGGGATGGGAGTGTGAGATGGAGAAGAGGAAATGATAGGAAATAGGAGTCATATTGAGAAGTTACAAAGAGTCCATGTTGAAGCCTAGGACCTTATAAACAAATAATCTTTTCAAAAATTTTGGTTGAATATTCCTTGTGTGAGTAGACAATGCAGTTTTAGAAGGTAAAAATTATGAAATTTAATCAATTGGACAGATAGCTCACAGAATGTGAAAAAACTTTGTCAACTATCTATACTTTTGCCAGAAGATTCATATCTAGAAAATACAAGGCACTCAAAAAGTAAACACAAAGACACACAAAGACAACAGCCCAGTTAAAAAGAGGGTTATGCATCCTTAGTGATCAGGGGAATTCAAATGAAAGTGACTGAAGATTCCATCTTACTACCCTAAGAATAGCTAAGTTCAAAAACTCAAGCCACATGTTATGCTGGTGAGGATGTGGAACAAGGGGAACACTTCTCCATTGCTGGTGGAAGCGCAAACTTGTACAGCCACTTTGTAAATCAATTTAACAGTTTCTTTGAAAATTTAGAATATATCTACCTCAAGACTCAGCTATACCACTCCTTGGCATATGCCTGAAGGCTGCTCCATCATATACCACAAGGATACTTGTTCAACGTAATAGACAGAAATTGGAATCAACCTAGATGTCCCTCAACTGAAGAATGATTAAAGAAAATGTGGATCTTTCACACAATGGAGTATTACTGATCTATTAAAAATAGTGACATCATGAAATTTGCCGGTAATAGATGGAACTAGAAAAGATCATTCTTAGTGAGGTAAACCTGACCCAGAAAGACAAATATGGTATGTGTTAGCCTACAGGCTCTTCTGTTGGCCTGCCCCCATGATCCTAGCAATTGTTTTTTCATGACCTGACCCTTTATCCACATGACACTGGTTTGTGAAGTCAGATAAAGAACCACCTGCCACCCATATCTCTCTCTGTTTCCAGTGTTCTCTCTCCCCTTTCTGTCTTTAGTGCCTCCTTTCTCTCCTACTCTGCATCCATATCTTCTCTGACCTCATGGCTCTTCTCCTGTCTGCCTGCCTGTCTACATGTCCACTCATCTGCCTCTACTCTTTCTCCAGGTCCTTACTCCCCTCCCTTCCCCCAATAAACCTGCTTATATCAGATCTGTTGCATGGTCTAATTCCTCACAGACACACCTTGGCAGGGGCCATCAAGGATACTCCCTTCCTGCATTAAATTTTATAACATTTCTTGCCATGACCTGAGTGGTGGGGGCTCTCCTGGTGTCTGGACACTCTGGAATCCCTTCTGCCACTACACCTGGCTGCAGCAGATCTGCTTTCTGTCCCATGGACTTCTAAGCATTCCATCCAACACTGGCCATTGGTGAGTTCTCTTTCTAACTCAGCTTAAATTCTTCTGAGTCTGACCATTTCCCTGCATGAAGTTTCAGTTTTCCAACACTGTTTTTCACCCTGTTGGCTTCTCTCAAAAATACTGGAAGGTATTTTTGAGCATAAAAAAAACTATGAGTAAATCATAGTTTTCCCTGTATTAGAGTTTGTTTTTCCAGCACTGTTTTTCACCTTTTTGGCTTTTCTCAATAATACTTGTATGTATTTTTGAGTTAAAAAAACTATGCTCATGTTTTAAGCACTTGTACCTGTCTGAGGGAATGACAATTTACTAGGATGGGGCTTCCTTTTTCTAGCACCATTTTTCTCCCTCTTGGATGCTCTGAAAATACTGATATGTATTACAAATAAGGCTGCTATGAACATAGATGAGGAAACTTCCTTGCGATTTGGTGAGGAGTCATTTGGATGTATACCCAGAAGTGATATGGCTGGGTCCTGAGGCAAAGCTATTCCAAGTTTTCTAAAATATCACCAGATTGACCTCTATAGTTGTTGCACAAGCCTGCACTCCCACCAGCAGGAACTGGAAACAATCCTGATGTCCCTCAACCGAAGAATGGATTAAAAAACTGTGGTACATCTACACAATGGAATATTACTCAGCTCTCAGAAACAATGAAATCATTCAATTTTCAGCCAAATGGATGGAACTAGAGAAGCTCATCCCGAGTGAGCTAACCCAGACACAGAAGGATGCACATGGCATCTATTCACTTATAGTCGAATTTTAGCTATATAGTACATGATATCTATACTACAACCAACGCACCAAAGGGAACATGAACATAGACTTTTTTCCTGTCAATGAGACACTTTGCCCTAGTGGTGCTGCCTTGTAGGCCCCCCAGTGTATGAGGAGGCTCTTGGCCCTCATATGACTGCTGAAATGGGTCAGGGGACTGTTATGTAGGGACACTCCACTCCAGAGAAGTGTGATGGTAGGGATAGGGGGTAGAGGGTGGGAGGGCTGGACTGGGAGGGGCAGAAAGAGGACACTATGATGGAGATGTAACCAACCTGAAGTAATAAATAAATATTTAAAAAAAGAAATACAACCCCCCCCAAATACTGATATGTATTTTTGAGTTAAAAACCAAAACAAAACCATACTCATGGTTTAAGTTCTGGCACATGTCTGAGGGAATGAAAATTTACTAAGACAGCCATTCTCTTCTCAGTTGGGTCTCCCCTGGATTCCCTGGAATGGACAGACCCAGGCTTGGGACTGCTCCATACCTCATCCACCAGAACTGTGTCTATACCTAGCTTCTACATTTATTGAATCTGGCCTCAATATGCCTCCCAAATAATCAGGGGATTATGAAAAAAAGTTCTCCTTTCTTCATTCCCTTTTTCTTGCTCCAAGCCCTTTTTCATTCTGTCTGGTCTCCCTCCCCAACTGTGTAAATGTCTTGTTTTTACATATGCAGCAGGTCACATCAGAGTCCAGTGGGACCAGGAAGTGCAACATGCATGCTTGCACCTTTTCTGGTGCAGAAGCTGCTCTCAAAACCACCCCCGAGGTATGTACGGATCATTTGGATCATTTGTTTGTGAATTTGAATAGGAAGATAATTTTAGTACTATCAACTTGATAGCATCTAGAACCACCTACAAGACAAATCTCTCTATACATTGGCGAAGGAGCATATCCTATCACAGGTGGCCAATTTATTTCAAAGATGGCCCCTATCAGTTATGAAGCCATAGTCACCTTGATACCTAAACCCACAAAGACCCAACAAAGAAAGAGAATTTAAGATCAATTTCCCTTATGAACATCAATGCAAAAATACTAAATAAAATACTTGCAAACCGAATCCAAGAACACATCAAAAATATCATACACTATGATCAGGTAGTCTTCATCCCAGAGATGAAAGTGTGATTCAACATATGAAAATCCATCAATGTAATCCACCATATAAACAAGCTGAAAGAAAATAAAACCCTATGATCATCTCATTAGATGCTGAAAAAGCATTTAACAAAATTCAGCACCCCTTCATGTGAAAAGTCTTGGAGAGATCATGCATACAAGACTCATACCTAAACATAATAAAAGCAATATACAGCAAACCGGTATCCAACATCAAATTAAATGGAGAGAAACTCAAAGCATTTCCACTAAAATCAGGGACAAGGCAAGGATGCCCACTTTCTCCATATCTCTTCAATATGTACTTGAAGCTCTAGCGAGAGCAATAAGACAACTAAAGGAGATCAAGGGGATACAAATTGGAAAGGAATGTATGATTTTTAAACATTGCTTCCGTTAGTTCTCTGGATACTAGGGCTCAGAGACAGTTCTTGGCTCAGCAGAACAATCTTTTATTAGCATTTTGTTGTGATTATCTTTACATCCATCTTATTTCAGTTAAGTCAGATGAAGTAGCAGTGTCCGGTTACTGGTCTGCAGATGTGTCTATTCTTCAACTGTGTTATTAAAGACTTTCAATATGGTGGTACGTCCTGTCTGAGAGTCTAGGGTTCTTCAGGAGACTAGAATGGACTTCCTCACCTTATGACACCCACCCCTCATAAGTGTAACTTGCTTAGCATTCTCCACAAGCTAAGGAAACAATTGCCTAAACTCTAACCTATCACTCATGTTTTCTGTGCCCTGATAAACCCACACTCTCACCTTCCCAAACTGTGTTCTGCCCTGTCTTTGATTTCTGAGTAACATGTTCATATAATCTCTTGCTTTCTTTTCCTTCTCACTCTGTGTTTAATCTCTCCTGCTTTTTGTTACCTATTTTCCCACTGTCTTCCTTACCAAAAGTTGCACCTATTTCCTGATAATTTATTAAAACAACAGACCTTACATTAAATTTCCAAGCAGAGAAACACTTTAGATATTTTTCTTAGTCTTGTATTCATCTTCACGTCGATTTATCAAGGTAAGATGATTAAAGTGTTCCCTTATTGAATTCAGTAGAATATCTATATTCAAAAATTCTTTCACCTTCAACTTGGTTCATCCTTCTTCTCTCTCTACCTCTTCCTCTATCCCTCCCACTGGTTCCTCAACAAGGGAGTTTCGAAAGCTTTAACAATTTTAAAATTGAATTTTCATGATGCTATCACCGACTCTTCTGTCTTCCTTCCCTGGTTCATGTTCTCTGTTCACACTACAGACATCATAGTGTGCGCCAGTGCTCCAGTGATGCAGGTAACACAGTGTATGGGAGACACTCCTTACAGATGGATTCAGTAACTCTCAACACAGAATGTGGAATGTGGTTTATCTTTCTCTAATTTGGTGAAGATCAAACAGAACCAATGGCATTTAGTGCAGGGGCAACAGATACCTTTTTTTTTCCTTTTAAGGAAAGAGAATTTAAGGACATCCCAACCTCCTCCCCACACAGAATGCGAGAGATTTTTATCAATGTCAAATACTGAGATTTCATGTTTTTTCTACATGATGTAGGTTTAATTTATCTAATCTGAAATCTCTTAACATGCTTTTCCTGTTTCTCATTATGTAGCTGTGCCTGGCTTGAAACATGTTTGTATACCAGCCTAACCAGGAACATATCATAGAGACTTGCCTGTTTCTGCCTCCAGAGTGCTAGGATTCAAGCTGATTTCTGGGCCTCTAGCTCACACAATTATGAGCCTTTTGGGGATCTTTTACTTTCTCATTTTGTATTTGTTTGAGTGGTTTGATTGCAGGAAGTACTTATGTTAAGTATTGATATTAGGGAATTAAATTACATATGTCAGTGGTTTGCAGAGGTTATCAATTTAGAATTAAAACAATGGGAGGAAACATGATAACATTGTGTCAAAGCATGTACTACATTGATTAGTACTAGGTGAGATGGGCCTTTCATCTCATTTTTGTTGTTTTCTGTTTTAAATAAAACTCTTGGATTATCATGATTGTATGCAATTTAATTTGATTGTGAAATGAAAGACATGTAGATCCTCTTCCTCCTTCTTTCTCCTTCGCCCTTTTTTTGTCCTGCAGATAAAAAAGCAAGTTCATCATTAAGGTTCTTCTATCTTTTCCAGTAATCTTGTGGCCAAGCAAAGGCCATTGCTATATAGCTATCATCTTTGTATCTCTATACCAAAAAACCAAAGCAGAAATCAAAAATTTCTTGTCCAAATATCTTTAATTTTATTTTTAAAATTATACTTTTGTTTAATTCTTTGAGTATTCCATGCATATTTAGATTCCTCTTGTTCATATCCAAACAATTCTCCCCTCTCACTCCCCCTGGAACTCTCACTAAACATGTCCCCTCCCATTACTTTGTTCTATTCTTCCTTTGTCATTTTGGATTATTGTAAAATACACACATTTATCATGGCATTCATTGTAGTTGTGCAAGTCAACAAAATGAGGATTAATCTGTTTTTTGACACACTACCTGGACCTTTTCAATGCAAATTGGAACTCTTCATATTTAAAGAAACAAAACATAAAGAATCCTGAAAATAAAGTAAACAAACAAACAAACAAAAAACAAATAAACAACAACAAACATTTTAGCTTCATCAGTGTAGTCTCTGTCTAGGAACTGACAACCTAGCTGAAATGATACAGTATTTATAGCTGCCCTCATGCACTTGAGGACTTAGTCACATAGGAACACATACCCAGATCTCTTTTTTTATAGCTGTATACTATTCAATTGTGTTGATATTCGACCTTATGTTCATATATTCATCTTTGGTGAATATATTACTTTCATCTGTTGGCTGTTTTTAAAGATTCCACTACAGAAAAGTATAATAGATCTATTTCTTTGGTACTTTCTTTTTATTGAAAGTAAATTTTTGTCTCACATAAAATATTCTAATTAATTTCTATTTTCTCTACTCTTCTAAGTTTCTCATCACCTCCCATTCCTTTCTGTGAAATAAAATATAATGAAATAAAACAAGAAGGAGCACATTGATGTTGTACACACAAACAAACGGAAAGTAAAGAGTCCATGAGAATGCACAAGATTCAGAGACCCACTCATTCACACATCCAGGAATTCCATTAAAATACTAAACTGGAAACCAAAATATATACATAGAGTATATGGAGCAGATCCATATAGATGCTGAACATGCTGCCTAATTTTATATGAGGCTTGATATTTTCTTGGTGTCCTCCATCCCCTCTAGCTCTTACAGTATTTCCACACCCTCTTCCAAGTGTTCCCTGAGCCCGGAGTGGAAGACTTTGATAAAGACATCTCATTTAGGGTAGAGTGTGTCAAAGTCTCTCACTTTCTGCTTAATGTCTGACTGTGAGTCTCTCTGTATTTGTTCCTGTCTGCTATAGAAGGAAGTTTCTCTGATGATGGATGCTTAAGGAACTGATCTATGAATATAGCAGAATGTCATTAGGAGTTATTTTAGTGCTACATTTTAAAATTTGGTTACCTCATGTCCGTGGGCTACGTAGTCTCAGGCCCTTGGTCACTCAAGCAGTGTCAGTAGTGACTTCCATTGTATGGAGTGGGCTTTAAGTACAATCAGATACTGGTTGATTATCCCAACATGCTTTGTAGGCAGAACATCTTTGTAGATAATATTTATGTTTCTACTTTTGTAGGATGCAGAGCACCTTCATGTACCAAAGACACTAGAAGATAAAAAGAGTAGATTATATGTAGGCACCAGTTAACTTCTTAACTTTCAGTTATTTGTGTAGATATTATCTTCAGCAATAGGACATTGCTGTCAGTTTGTGGAGAGCAATCTATGAACTTGACAACAGCCTAGTTTGTTTGGGAATTCTCATAGGACACCTTTAGTCAGCAAGTCTATTACATGTAAAACAATCCTGGTACTGGATGCTTCATTTGGTGACAAGAGGTGGCCAGTTGGGACTCTATCTTCCACATTATTTTGTGATTTCATTTATATCATCTTCACATATGTTATTTTATGTCTCTCCCCATATCCCTACCTTCTCTTCCCACATCCCACTTGATCCTTCCATTCCAGTTCCTTAAGTATCTATACTATTTCTCTCTCCTAAAAATATCTATTTATAGCATCCATTTCATTATTCTATACCTAACCTCTGTGGTTCTTTGAATTGTAGCTTGGTTATAATTGACCTAAGAGCTAATATCTGCATATAAGTGAATGCATACCATATCCTTGACAGCATGAGTTGTCACTTGTTTTATTCATCTTTTCCATTCTGACATTTGTTAGATTAAATCTCAAAGTAGTTTTGATTTGCATTTTTCTGACAGTAAGGATGTTGAATATTTCTTTAAGTGTTTCTCAGCCACTTGACTTTCCTCCTTTGAGAATTCTGTTTATATCTATACTTCATATTTTTTGAAGATTTATTTATTTATTACATATACAGTGTTCTGCCTGCATATATGCCTGCAGGACAGAAGAGGGTACTAGATCTCATTACAGATGTTTGTAAACCACCATGTGGTTGCTGGGAATTGAACTCAGGACCTCTAGAAGAACAGCTAGTGCTCTTAACATCTGAGCCATCTCCCCAACCCTATACCCCAGATTTTAATTACTTTATTAGTTTTCTTGATATCTAGTGTTTTGAGTTATTTATGTATTTTGGATATTAGTCCTATATCAGATATTCAGTTGGCAAAACCTTTTTTCCTATTCTGTAGCCTACTGCTTTGTTAAAATGATGGTGTCCTTTGCAGTGTTGAAATTTCTATTTTGTGAGGTTCCACTTATTGTTGATATTAGTATCTGTGTTAACTGTCCTGTTCAGAAAGTCTTTACATGTGGTAATGAGTTTTAGACTATTTTATACTTTCTCTTGTATTATGTTCAGTATATCTGGTTTTATGTTGAGGTCTTTGATTCATGTGGAGTTGAGTTTTGTGCATGGTAATGAGAATGGGTTTACATGGATTCTTCCACATGCACATAGCCAGTTTGTCCAGTCACATTTGTTGAGGATGTTCTCTTTTTTCCCAGTGTATGTTTATGATTTCTTTATAAAAAACATATGTGACTTCATGTCTGGAACTTTAATATTATTCCATTGATCATCATGTCCATTTTTGTGCCAATACCAATACAGTTTTCATTACTGTACCACTGTAGTACTGACTGAAGTCAGGAATAATGATAACACCCATATTTCTTTTACTATTCAGGATTATTTCAGCTATCCTGTTTTTTTTTTTGTTTCCATATGAAGCTGAAAATTGTCCTTTCAAAGAAATGAAGTTGTAAAGAAATTTGTTAAAATTTGATGATGATTGCGTTGAATCTACTGATTGCTTTTGGTAGGATAGCCATTTTTACTATATTAGTCTTACAGGTCTGAAGCATGGGAGATCTTTCCACTCCTGAGCTCTGGTTCAATGACTTGAAATTTTTATCACTGAAGTCTTTCACTTGCTTGCTTAGAGTTACTCCAAGGTTTTTATATTACATGAGGGTATTGGGAAATGTGTAGTTTCTCTGATTTCTTTCTCAGTCCATTCATCATTTGAACACAGCAAGGCCACTAATTTTTGTGAGTTAATTTTATATCCAGCTAATTTGCTGAAACTGTTTATCAGTTACAGGAATTTCCCAATGGAATCCATAGGGTCACTTAAGCGTGCTGTAATATCATCTGAAAACAAGATACTTTGACCCATCCTTTCCAATTTGTATCTCTTCGATCATCTTCAGTTGTCTTATTGCTGGAACTAAGAGTTCATGTCCTGTATTATGTAGGTATGGAAAGAGTGGAGGACCTTGTCTTTTCTTGACTTTGTGGAATTTCTTTTCGTTTCTTTCAATTTAAGCTAATGTTAGCTATGGGCTTGCAGTATACTGCCTGTTTATATTGAGGTATGTCTCTTGTAGACCTAATCTCTTCAGGACTTTTATCATGAAGAGAAGTCAAAGTTTCTCAAGGCCTTCTCTGCTTCTAATGAGATGACTGTGGTTTTAGTTTATCTGTTTGCTTATATGTTGAGGGTTCCATGTTGAGGTGGGCTTCAGTATGCAGCTATGTTTGAGTCATCCCTGTTCTTATAAGTAACCTCTCACCCATATCCCCATATGTAATCCCAATAACACTCTGGCTATTTCTATAAGTTGGACTTTCTTGATATCCCTATTTTGGCCTGTCATTGGTTCCCTCTCTGGGTCAGGTAGATATTTGTTCATTTGTCATTCAACAGGAAAACTGATTACCTTTTATCAAATGAATTTTAGATACATCGCCACACAAATATATCTCTAATGATAATTTAAGAAAGAATAACCATTTTACAAAGGATTCTAAGGGGTGAAGAAATGGCTCAGGAGTTAATAACTATTGCAGAGGACTTCTGTTGGCCCACAACATCTTGTCAGAAGTCTTATGACTGCCTGTAACTCCTGGTACAGGGGAACTGATGTCCTTTTCTGACTCTGTAGGAACTCTAAAACATGGTCACATGCACATACATACACACAAATAAACTTAATTTTTTTATAGATTAAAACATGGAAGTGAAGATGAAGCAAGATCACCACAAAGAACAATGTTTTCCCTACATAAATAAAGACTTTTGATTGATGAATGCAAGTTGTCAAAGTTGAGAATGTAGAATGTTTTCAAGACTTAAGTGTTTAGAGCTCAGCACAAAATATTCTTTAATATAAGCTATTGAAACATATTTGAAAGTGGGGAAGATTTCCAATATTGTTTAATAGGTAAATATTTTATCTGAAATAGTTTAATAAGAGTAGCATAAATATTGAATTCCTTCCATTAAAACTAGTGATTTCTCAATTTGTTTTTGGTAGAAAAAGAATGACTCCTGAGAATGTAGCAGTGGGAATCTTCTCCCAGATGGCCATTGGAATGCTGGGCAACTGATCACTTCTGCTTCATTGTTTCATTTTGATATTCACTGGAAAGAGTTTGATGCTGAAGGCCCTGATTATAAAGCACCTGACCCTTGGCAACTCTTTGGGTTTTATCCCAAGAGGGATTCCCCAGATAATGTCAGAATTTGGGTTGAAATCTCTCCGGGATGACTTTGTGTGTAACCTTTTTGTGTATCCTGGGATGTTTCCTGTGTAGCACGTGTCCCCTCAGCTGTTTCCAGATAATCAGAATCTGCCCCAGCAGCACAAGATGGAGGAAATTTAAACACAGAGCCATCAAGCACATTGGTTGCCCCAGTCATCCAACTGGCTTGTGGATCTGATTCAAAACATTGTGATTGCCACGAGAGTGACTGGTCCTCATAAGAGCAGGGATGGCACTAACAGATTCTGTTTTAGATCCTGTGCTGGGTTTGTTTCTGGAACCATTACAACTTCGCTGCATGTGTTCCTGCTCTGGGTTTGGGTCTCATGGTCTGGGCTAGTGTCACCATGCTGAGCATCTTCTGCAGGAACAAGGAGGTAGGTACAGTAGTATATCCACAGTGCCCAGTACTGCTCTAGGATCTTCCCTGTGTCCAGAGCTACCCAAGCCATCCTGAGTCTTGTGACTTTTGTCGCCTGCTACTCAGTCTCTGTCATCCTGGTTCTTCATATGGTATTTTTTGATAATCCAAATCTATCAGTTCTAAATATACTTGTATTCCTAGAACCATGTTTTTCCACTTTCGGCTTCTTTGCTCTCATCAGTAATAAAAATTCTGCCTCTCAGTTGTGTTTTATTTCACTGTAGAAAATGTAATATTTTAAGGAATTATCACATGTTGTGGTAACTTATTTTCTCTAATATATTAATATGTTCCTTAATTTGCTATGGCTCTGTCTCCTTTGTGGACCATACACTAATAATGCAATTGTGGAAGAAATTGCATACAACAATGATTAAAGTCATCACAGTGACTGCAGCATATTACAGTGATTTGGTTTCATCTCTGAATTTTCACTTTAGAAACTGTGTTTTAGATATATCATAGACTGAATAATATCTTATACTTAAATCTGACCAACCAGAATTTTTTTTTAATATAAATTTCACAGAAGTAACAGCTTTGAGTATAGTCTTAGCCCTTCACCTGAATGGCTTACATGAAGGTCAGAGATGTTGCCAAGGATCTAGGAATTTCAGCTGTTTGAAATAGTATTTTCATAGGATTCACTGCTGGCCTTGTAAACCCATTGCTTATTTATCCTGTGATAGGATTCACCACTCAAAATTGTCTGTCAAATGTGTGCAGTGTTAGGCAGTGCCCAGAGTTTAGCATATGCATGTATAAATTATAAGTAATTTGAAATATTTTAATTACCTCTTGGTGAAGTAATGGTGACCCTGAGAAAATATATCAGATGATTGACCTTTTCTGATAGTTAAGGCAGATTTCAATGATTACGTGTTTTAATCCTGAAGTGAGTATTTTATTGTGTTCCCCTAAGTGCAGAAAGTTAGGAAGTTTATAGGTGATGGGAATTCATAGGAACAGTTGGTGCAAAATAGAGCATTTTTCAATTGAGGGGTAGGCTGAAATAGCTTGCACAGTGCTGGCAAGTGTTATATAGACTGCTGAGAGAGAAAAGACATTAATGACCTTTGTGGTGGTTTGAATAGAAATGGCCCCATAGACTCATGTGTTTGAATGTTTGGTTACCATGCTTCCTTTCATGTAGATAATAGACTAAACCTCTGAACTGTAAGCATCCCCAAATAAATGATTTCCTTTATGAGAGCTGCTATGATGTCTGTTCATAGCAATAAAACCCTAAGACAGAAATTGGTACCAAGGGGTGGGGTATTCCTGTGATAGGCCATGGTTTTGTTTGGAGGAATATGAAACACTTTGGGTCTCTGGATTAGGAAAATACAGTTGAATTCTTCAAGTGGAGCTTAATGGACTTTACTAGTAGGAACATGGAAGACAGGGAACTGTGGGGGCCTGGCTCAAGAGGTGTCAGAGAAGAATGTTACTATGTGTCCCAGAGACTGTTCTTGTGATGTTTTGATGGAGAATGTGGCTACTTTTTGCCCTTGTCTGAAAAATGTGCCTGAGGCTAAATTGAAGGGTTTTGGATTAATTTGCATTTGCAAAGATTATGAAACAGCCTAGCATAGACTGTGTCTTGTGGTTACTAGTGGCCATGCTTGTGCAGATCTATAAAAGGAAAAGGATCAGGCTGAGTAAGGGAAGTTAGAAAATGCACAATTTAAGGAGCAAAGGAACATCAGAAAATGGAATGGAGCTAAATCTTGATTTCAAAGAGATAACGGATTAAAGAAATGTCTGACATTAAATTGAATAACGAGAATGGAGTTCTCAGGGCAAGATCCCACACAACTAAGCTTCTAACTTCTGAAAAGGAATTAAAGAAAAGCCTGGTGTGGTGGCAGATGCCTTTAATCCCATCAGTCTAGAGGCAGAGGCTGGTGGATCTCGGAGTTTTAGGCCAGCCTGGTCTACAGATTGTGTTTCAGGACTACAAAGCTTAGGCAGTGAAGGAAACTACTGAAAACAGAAATCTGGTGAAGATGTAATTGAAAGATGGGGCCATGTTTCAGCCCCAGCAAGCAGCAGAACATGACAGCTTCAGAGATGTGGTTCTGGCTTTAGAGTCAAGGCTAGAAGAAATGGGATTATGGAATCTCTCTCTGACACTGTGGATAGCTGCTGAGATCAGGTATGTAGCGGGGGTGTCCCTGCATGGAGCCTTAGAAAGGCCATTGCATGAAGCTGTGAAGGTGAAGCCTAGATTTCCTTGGAGACCCCAAGATGTTGGAGATGCCAGAGCCATGAGATACCTGCCAAGGAAAACTGATAACAGGGAGTGGAACAGCCCATGAGAAAGAAGTTGTGTCAGTTAACAACAATTATAGGAGTTAGAGATCTGAAGACTGTTTTCACATCAGACATGGAGATGAAGAGTTTGGAGTTTGCTTAGCTGGGTTTTGGTCTTGCTTTGGTCCAGTATTTCCTCACTATGCTCCCTTCCTTACCTTTTGGAAAGGTAATGCTATCCTGTGCCATTATATGTTGGAAATATATGATCTGCTTTTTGATTTGATTTGACAGAGGCTCATAGTTAAGAGAGATCTCTGAAGAGACTTTTGTGGTAGTAGTTTATTAAAACCAATTGTGAGAATGTTTTTGTTTAATCCCAGGTGTCAGGCTAGTTAAGACACAGGTGTAAAGTATTCACTGTCTTGTGAGCTAGCAGGGGTGTGACTTAGTCAGCTGAGCAAGTTTAACTCCGAGGACTTTGAGAAAGGAATAAAAAGCCAGAGCCCAAGGAGAAGGGGGCTCTACAAAGGAGGGAAAAAAAAAACTAGAGCCCTGAGGAGAAGGGGGCTACAAAGAGAAAAGAGAGATGGAGCTTCACAAAGAAGTAAGCTCCACAAAGACGAAAAAGAGAATGGGATTTACAAAGAAGTAAGAGTAAAGAGGCTCTACAAAGAAGAGAAAGGGCTACAAGGTAGAAAGCAGTTGCTGCTCTCCCAGTTGCTGTGCTTCCCCAGACTGTTGTTTGTTCTTCCTGCTGCTCTCTCCTGGTTTGCTGATCTCCTGGTTCACTGGTTTGCTGGACTTCTAATGAGACTGTTATTACTGTCAAAGAATCCAACGATCCTAATCATCAGGAAGTAGCTCAAAGAGACCTGCATCCCTTCTCCCTCTAACCTTCTTTGTCTCCCACCTAGGGTTGAGGGGTTGACGGGAACAAGGGGTAAAAGGAGGTAGAGGTATTAAGCACAATAAATTAAGGACAGTAAAATAAAGCAGAATGTACCGACTGGATAATTAAAAAGCTTTGTCTACAGACTTTGAACTTTTAAAAAGAACATGGAGGCTTTTGAAGTTGGACGGAATGCATTTCTTCATTGTTTTATGATTATAAGCCTATGGATGCCAGGGAGTTGCATGTGGTGGTCTAAATAGGAATGATCCACATAGACTTATGTGTTTGAATGTTTGGTACACAGAGTGACATTATTAGGAGGTGTAGCTTTGTTGTAGGAAATGAGTCACTGGGAAAAGGCTTTGAGGTCTCAGGAGCTCAAGTCTGGCCAATGTGTCTTAATCTTCCTTCCTGCTGCCTGCTAATCTGGATGTAGAACTTCTCAATACCATGTCTACCTGCAAGCTACTTTATTTCCTGAATTATAATGATGGACTAAACCTCTGATCTGTAAGCCAGTCCCAACTAAATGTTTTCATTTATAAGAGTTGTTATGGTCATGGTGTCTCTTCACAACAATAAAAACCAACTAAGACAGCCTTTTTCAGTACTGGACCTTGCATGTAATAATAATGATCTACCAAAACAAGATGTCTCACTGGTACAGTAGTGGCTTGTGTGCTACTGGGGTAAACAATTGTTTTCTGATTGAATCTGTGGCCTGTGTCTAATGAGGAAATTTATACCTGGTCCTGTAAATTTGGTCAAGTCCCCAAGGCTTGGGAGATCATAGGTCCTACAGGACAATTTTCTATAGCTGTTTTGCTAAATGATCGTATTGCCAAACTATCTTTTAAATATGTGTATTAATATATTGTATTTGTATTAATATATTTGTGTTGCACTAAACCTTGGTCGGAGAAGCTTCTTTTGTACTGGGCAGTGTTTAATGCAGACTCATAATTATTCAAGTGCCAAGAATGAGTGATTGTAAGTGCTCAGCCATTGACACCTTTACTCCAGGGACAGGGGACAAGGCATATAAGAGGAAACACAAAGAATGTTAAAAACTAGAAGATATGGAGGAGAGCTATAAGATGCTGTATTCTATGTATGACATACCAGTGACCCTAATGAGCTGCTGTGGGTACCTGCACAAGACCTAATAAAAATTAAGTAAGTTTTCATTGGATTATTCCAGTATTGGGAAGGGAAGGGGGGGTTACTGAGGTCCCACTTCTATATATGGAACTATTAGCAGGGGATAGTTACTGACAGCAGGTCATTTACTTTTTCCTGGATGTTTGAAAACTGATACATTGTCTAAGCTGTGAGTGATGACCCTCCACCCATGAGCCTTGTGCTTCCTGGCATTGGATTTGTATGATTCTCTTCTTGACACCCCGTGTACTTGAAGGGCTCACAGAAACATTTTTTTTTCTCCCAACTCCTCATAATTGCACCTGTGGATTTGCTGTCTTAATCTGGATGTTTTCATTATAGATAATTGAAGCGAAGTTGTTGGAAAGGTGTTCTCAATCCTCTATGCATATGCTATCATTGATCTGGAGTTGAAGTTGCAGGTGCCCTGGGGAAGGAGACCAGGGAACTGTAAGCCTTTAAGTGAGGAACCAGAGTCCCATCTCAACCAGACAGACTCAACCCTCTTCCAGTGTGCTTTCACAGAGCACACAGTAAGTACATTTTCTACTTGTACCAAGTCACGGGTGACCAGAGCAT
Organism: Lophiomys imhausi; assembly: GCA_907164525.1. Classification (NCBI taxonomy): domain Eukaryota; kingdom Metazoa; phylum Chordata; class Mammalia; order Rodentia; family Muridae; genus Lophiomys; species Lophiomys imhausi. The sequence continues at coordinate 393,762 of CAJQZJ010032290.1, forward strand.
CTATAGATAGGAGGAAACAAAGGAAAGTCTCTATTGTTAAATATTGAAGTAAGATCCTGAAAAGACTTTCCCATGAAACAGGAGCTATTTCCTGCTGCCAAAGAATGGACTGTCAGCTGCCTTTCCCACTCTCTGAAAACAAATACCTTCTACAAGCTCTAAAGATTTCTTTCTATTTTGTGATACCTCCTCTCTCTCTATATATACATACATGTATACATATATTATATGTATATATATTATATGTTATAAAAACATATCTGTAAATGAAAAACTCCAGATAGATAGATGGTTAGGTAAGTAGGTAGGTAGGTCAGTAGATAGATACATAAAGATAGATGGATACAAGATGATAGATAATATAGTGGGTGTGTGTGGTGGATGTGTATATGGGTGCATGCAGGCCAGAGGAGTGGTTGAATGTCCTCCTGTATCCATCTCAGCCTTATTCTTCAAGCAAGGTCTCTGTCTGAGCCTGGATTTGTGTGTGTGTGTGTGTGTGTGTGTGTGTGTGTGTGTGTATTTTTCTGTGTTGGTGGCCAACAATCCCCAGAAATGTTATGAAGGTTGTATGATCTAAACTCAGTTGCTGATGCTTGAAGTAAACACTCCTGTTACACCATCTCTCCCACCTTCATACCACCCACTTTAGGGGTTAAATTTTGCTCTTTTTCTTCTCTCCTATTGGACAAAAGTTACTAATCTTTCTTTTAAGATTTATTTTTATTTTAAATAAGACTTATTTAATATATATGTTTGTTTGTGGATATGTGTGTGCAGGAGCCAGTAGAGCCCAGAGGTATCAGATTCTACCTGGAGCTGGAGCTAGAGGCAGCTGTGAGCCATCCAGTGGGGTGCTGTGAACAGGACTCAGATTCTCTGAAGGAGGCAAGTACTCAACTATTTATTGGTTCATCTTTCCAGCTGCCAAGGTTTCTAATATTAAAATCACAGGTATGTAAGCCATTGATGACTAGCTAAAATCTTTTAGGTAACTAAAAGAGATAATTAAAAAAGAAATAGGTACTTTAAAAGAGATGTTTTTGTGTGACTGAATGGACAGTGTGCATATTGATCAGCATGGCTCATTTACAGTAGAATTGGATGTTCCTTCCCTATGCAAACTGAGTCAGGATTCCTGCATTTCAACAGAGAATTCTTTCCGTTAGTTTTGCAAAAAATTGACACAATAAAGACCCTTCTGTATCAGTTTGGGGGATGGCAGGAAAACAGCATTACTATTATCTTCAGCACCTCATGGTGAGAACCGTGAAGAGGAGTGTTGATTGAAATCTGAAGGAGAAAGATAACTGTTGGCTGGTGTGGTTATGACCATTCCTGGTGTAGTCTGAAACTCGGGAGACCTTTAAAAAAGTGAGGGAAAGTCCTGTCAATTCCAGAACCTCAGAAACAGTATCACAGACTTGACAGGGCCAGGCTCAAGGAGGAGCACTACAAATAGAGCACGGCTGCAGGGCATTCTGGAAATTGTTGTTTCTGAGCACTTCCCTTTGTCTGTGAATCCATTATGATTTGAGACACAGCTTGTCAAACTCCCTGATATCCAGGCTGAGAGACACTTTTCTGGGTTTGCAATATGAGTGTATGAAGAATGCTCCATTGAAGTATGTCAGAAAGATGACTAGCATTCATTTTCTGGTTTGGACCTTTTATCACCTTTCCTCCATGTTGTTGAAGAAATTTTGTACTGAGCCATCCGCCTTCTGAGAAAGTGTTTTGGTTTTAGATGTTCCGTTATGTCTTTATATCTTCCACTTACCATTTTTGAATGAATTTATTATTATTCATTATAGGCAGATACAATAACTAAACCTAATATGGTACTTATCATGAAATCTGACTCATTGGAGCTGTCTTGTTTTAATATAGTGTCTATTACTTAATCTGTTTTTTCTATATTGCTCAATAAATTGACAGCTTTTAGTCTCAGAACCAATATGTTATATTATTCCCCTCTGTCTAATTCCATGTTGGTGTGCTGTGTTAAGTCTCTCATATTCTGCATATTTTATTCAATTGCTCTCTTCCCACATGATAACATCTTTTAACATGGGAGTTATATCAAACAGATATGTGACTCAGTATAAACTTACATAAGCAGAAGAAAGGTAGAGAAGGAACCACTAGGAGTGTCTTTGATACTGGGACCATCAGGAACACCTTCCTATACTGGAATCTTCTTCATGTGCAAATATTCATGGTACCATGATGAGCAGATATACTGAGAGCTAGCCTGATCCAAGACTTCTCAAAAGCCCTGAAGAAAGATCAAAGGAACCTAGTTCTATATGGAAGAGTGGACTTGGTCCCACTCTGGGGCTGGGAACAGGACCTTCAAGGAGGTAAGGATGTGGTTCCTGAGAACTTGGCTTCATATCCCCCTCCCCTGAAAAAGCTGGAGTTATCAGTCTCTGTTATCACACCACTGTGTGCTAGGTATATGAGACCTTTGAGATATTCCGTGCTCCACTCCTGCAACTTGGATTGACTAGCTTCCTGCTGACTTCATCCTATTTCTTCGATGAAAATAGCATGTAAGATGCTGTACTTTTTTTTAAAAGAAGCATTATAATTATAATTTAATTTAATTTAAATCCATTATTTAAAATAAGACAGAGACATGTGACATGGATCCATTTTCATATTATAATGTTATATCAACTTCGATAATTCCTGCTTTCTAAGATCAAGGTTACTGAAGTTCAAAGAGAGGATCCCTTAGATTGTTTGATGAAGTAGAGAGAGCACTTTTCATCCGTGAGGAGGTAAAGGAACATTTAATTTGTAAGCTATTTTTCTAGGACATTCAGGACCTTTATATTTCCTCAGGAATATATGTATGCTAGGAAGGACTGAAACAGACAGAGGACTCCCTTTAACAACTCATTTCATGTCAGCTTCTTAGACAGGTTGGTGATTTGCATAGTTTTCCATTGGTTCAGTAATCACAATTCTTTGATGAATTCCGTTACTGATCTCATCCTTACTGGGTTTTTTGAATGCTTGATGGGAATATCTTCATGCTGTCTTCTTTCTTCAGTCTTTTCTACTTCAGTGACCCCATAGAGAGGGTGTACTGTTCTGTGATGAGCTGTTTTATGTGATTGTTTAGTTTCATTTATTTATTTTAAAATTATTTATTCTTATCTCATATATTACATCCTGATCCAGTTTCCCTTCCCTCCCCTTCCATCAGCCTCCCCCCTCCCCTCTCCCATTTACCCCCTCATCTTCCCATCAGAAAAGAGCAGGCCTCCTTAGGACATCAATCAAACAGGGTATTACAAGCCATAAGAAGACCAGACACATACTATTACATAGAGGCTACATAAGCCAACCCAGTATGGGAAAGGGGGTCCCACAAATAGGCAATAGAGTCAGGTAGAGCCTCCACTCCCACTGGTAGGATTTCCACCAAGCTATTCAGCCATGATATACATGCAGACGACCTAGGTCAGACCCCTTCAGGTTCCCTGATACCTAAAGTTCCATGAGTCCCAATCAGTTGATTCTGTGGGCCCTGTTCTCATGGTGTGTATCTGACCCCTCTTGTTCCTTCAATCCTTCCTCCCTCTACTCTTCAGGACTCCTCAAACTCTGCCTAATATTTGGCTGTGGGACTCTTCATCTTCTCTCATCAGTTTCTGGATGAAGTATCTCTGGCTTCATCCATGAACATTCTAATAGGCTCCAGTCCCAGCACACTCTGCAGACAGGACAAACTGTAGGTTGAAGGTTTTGTGGTGGATTTGTGTCCTAATCCCTCCACTTGAGGTCTTGCCTGGTTACAGGAGATGGTGATTCAGGCTCTGTGTCCCCCATTGCTAAGAGTCCTTGCTAGGGTTACTCTAGCAGATTCCATGGAGTGTTTATTGCACTATGTTTCCACTGGCCCCTGAAATGCCTGGCAATTCCTGCCCCACCTCCCCAATACTTTTTAATAAGCTTGCTTTCCATAAGGCATAGCTTGCACAAGATCTCCTAAGCCCACTTGCCCTGTCCTCTTCATGTATGATCTGCTGGACTTTCCATCTCAAAACCCTGTTAAGGAATAACACCTGCTGGGTCAGGGCAGAGATGTTCCTTAGCTGATTAGGGAGATGGTCTTGGCCTCCTTTTTCAAATATGTTAAGATCACATGCACTGACTCTCATAGTCTCTGTATAGCTCTCTCCAGCCACCCTTTTATCATCCCTTTCTCTGTTATATTTTATTGCTGCTTTCTCAGAGTTGTTCAAGTATTGATAGTTTTGAACCCTAACCTTTGGAGTACAATTGCTGACTCTGTATCTTTAATTGACTGTTAGACCTTTCTTGCTAACATTGCATATCATTTCTTCACATTGCAGTGAGATGGAAATTATAATGTGCACCCACAAGTCATGGCAGTAACTCCCCATGGAGGAGGCTCTGCATTCAGATAGACACTCGGCATCTGATGACACTGTGTGGAATATGGCCAATGTATTCTAGCTGGGTGACCCCAACTTACTTATAAACTTCTTCTTGTGTGTCTGCTGAAAAAACATCAGAGACTGAAAGGAAAAAACCCTTTCTCTCTCTGTTTGAATTAGTCAAATATGAACATAAAGAAGAGTATTTTTAATAAAACAATGTTAGCAAGCATTTTGTCAGATTCAAAATTTAAGAATATCTTTACTTTTTTTTCAGATTTATCTCAGCCTGTCTTTTGACATGTATTTATCTTTTCCATACCTCTTGCTCACAAGTATCTCTGTCTCTGATATACTGTTTAATTTCCATTTTTGTGTTTTAGTAACTGGATTACAGGAGCAAATTAAGTCTATGTTGACATTAATGCAATTCTTTTCAGAATTCTTTCAGAAAAGTTATCTATTGGATTTTAATGTAGAAAAAAAGCTTTGAGGAGCTATGAAGGCTATAAAGCATTATAGGAACTATGAAAATCATGAGTCCAAATTTACATATTTTTCTTTACTTCCACATTTGATAGCCACAATGTGTTTGACCATGTTATTGTATCTTGATTGACTGGGTAACCTGAGATAACAAAGACATTTGGCCTGATTAGACAATGCTACAATTTTAGCTATGATAAATTAATACACATGCAAATGCTTTCTTCCTGGTTCTACTAATGTGGTTAAATTTGTTTATTTCAGGTGAAAAGAACATGGTTCCTGAGAATTTGCCAATGGGGATTTTGTTCATTTCTCAGACAGCTGTGGGGATCCTTGGCAACTGGTCAATTCTTCTTCCTTATGTTATGTCTGTAATCACTGGAAGAAGTTTGATGCCCAAAGACCAGATTTTAAAGCATCTGGCTTTAGCTAATTCCTTGGCTATCATCTCAAGAGTAATTCTTCACATAATGGTTCAGCTGGGGTTTCGATACCTCCTGAATGACCTTTTATGTAAACTTATTCTCTATAGTAATTGAGTTTCCCAGGGAGTTTCCCTGCACTGAACCTGCCTCTTGAGTTGCTTCCAAACAATCACAATCAGCTGTAGCAGCTCCAGGTGGATGAAGTTTACATACTCAGTCTCCATGTAATGGTTCGGTTCTGCTCTCTCAGCTGGCTTGTGCATCTGCTTCTAAACATCAGGACAGCTATATATGTGATTGGACCTGGTACTAACAAAAATTTCACCAAGGAAATTAAGTTGGGGTACTGTTCAACAACCGCATTTGTCAATACTGTTACTGTACTGTATCTGTCCTTGCTTTGTTTCACTGATGGTCTGTGTTTGAGTCTCATGGTCTCGGCTAGTGTTTCCATGGTGAGCATCCTCTATAGGCAGAAGAGTCAGCTACACAGTACATTCACAGTGCCCAGCATTGCCTCAAAGTCTCCCCTGTAGACAAAGCCACAAAAAACCATCTTGATCCTTTTGTGCACTTTTGTCTTCTCTTACTCAATGTCCTTCATACTAACTGTCTATGCTGTGGTATTTGACAATCCAAAACTGTGGATAACATACATATTTACATTCTTAGATACATGCTTCCCAACATTTTGCCCCTTTATACTTATCAGTAGTAACAAATCCGCTCCCAGGAATCATTTCCCCTGCTGTAGTAGAAAGTCATTTAGCATTGTCACTTGTGAGATTTGATTAATTCCAACATGCTTTTGTCCACTACTGAACATTAGACTCACCCATGACAAGGTGCTATTAGGCAAATTGATGGTTCTGTAAATTAAGCATCAGCTGTTACAGATATTACAATGCTAGTTAAATAGTTACACAATACTAAAATATCTCTTTGTTTTCATTCAAAATGTTTTGAAATTATGGTCATCATGTATGAAAGAATTTTTATGCCTTCAACTAGGCAAGCTGTTGTTGAGGTGTGAATTTCTGTGAGGGCACAGGTTACACTCTTGTCCCACTGCTATAACTGAATGATAGAAAAGGTGAGCAAAGAAAAATCCAGGACCTCTGGCATATGAAAATAATATGTTTATGTGACCAACTGCACTGTATGTATTCATGTTTCAGATTCACTGATGTTTTACATCTGATCTCATGGTCTGGGCTTATTGCTTCAAGTTTCCTCTATTGGAAGAAGAGTCAAGTGATGCTTATCCTCAGTGCACTGTTTTTCTTAGAGTTCTACTTGAAGCCAGAGACACCTCTAACCATCCGAATCTTGTTGTGCACCATTGTCATTTCCTATTCAGTTCCTTGCACCCTTTGCTCTGTATGACAGTCTGAGAGAATCCAGAGATGTGGAGGACAACCTCTACATTTCTACAAACATTTCTCCATGTTGTCCTATTGTACTAATGACTGTTACCAACCTTTTTACACATTCTCTTTTCCCTACTATGGAAAATATACTTTGTAAAATCTCTCAGTGTGTCACAAGTTCTGTTGATTCCTCTTCTTGAATACTTCCATGTATTCCTTTATTATTTGTGCAAGTCTAAGCCTCATTGTGGACCAGACTGTATTGCATAACAGATAGTTAATGTTGATAGTTCACTTGATAGGATCTAGAATCACCTAGAAAACAAACAAATGGACATATATTCGAGGGAGTTTATAAGCTATGTTAATGGAGCCACAAAGACCCAATCCAACTCTGCATAGCCATAAGTCCATTGGTAAGAGTTCTTTACTGAATAAAATGGGGAAAGCAAGTTGAGAACCTGCATGCATCTCTCTCTGCTGACTACGGGTGTAATGTGATCTCCTGCCTCAGGTCCTGATTCCATGACTTCCTTGCCACAATGGACTGTACTCCCAAACTACAAACTAAAATAAGCTCTTCCCACAATAAGTTGTTTTTGTCATTTTTTGTCAGAACGATGAGAAAATGAAGCTAAGTAATGCAATAGCATATTAAATTACACAGATAAAATCATGTGGACCATCCCAGTAATTAATTGATGTTAAATTCCAAGGACTTTTTTTGTTTCTTCACATTGCTATGACATGGACATTACAATGCCTCCTGGCAGATTGTGGGAAGTAATGCAATTTGTGGAGGCTGTCAGCTCAGACTGATCCCCCATGTTGTACAATATTATGCAGTGTGAGGTCAATATTTTTCTAACTGAGGCGATAAAGACATGGTTAAAATTTCAGTAATGTGTATCTATGAGAAGAAAATTCATAGCCTAGAGAAGACAAAACTATTTCTTTTCCTCTGGAATGAAGGAAATAAGAATTTAAACATGGACCAAATTCATTGAAATCAATGATAATAAACAAATTTATCCACTATAAAATTGAAAGGTTTCCTACCATGATTTAAAAGATTTAATTAGTTCTCATCTAATCATATCTAAATTTGTTGAAGTATTTTTTCCATTTTTTTCGCTTCTCCTTTACTCTAATTTATATGCTTCTTGGGGGAAATTGAAGTCTGTATTTGTGTCTGAATAGTTGGACTATATGAAATAATGGAATAGGTTATTGAGATTAATCAGTTCCATGATTTTGCAGATAGTAGAAGTCTATATAAGGTAAGTATTATTTAGAGAAGAATTTGTAAAACATTGAGGGCTATCTGTCATAGTGATGCCAGACAATAATTCTATCACTTTGCAGGCAGAGATAGGATTGCTGTAGATCTGAGGCAAACCTAAAGAAGATAATGAGCTTGAGGCTATCCTGGGCTATCTTGTGAAACACAAGCTACATAAATCAAAACAAAACATTTAAAAACAAAGCACTATCACCATAACCACCAATAAAAACCTTTGAAGAATTAAAAGTTATCCTGGTTTAAAAAATAGGACTAGGTATTGCCATTGCTCTTTGTTACCCTAGAATGTGACAGAGGAAACAAAATGATACAGTCATGGAAGCTTCATTCCTACTGGATAACTTTCACAGTATAGGAAAGTTCTATTTACACTACTGGAGAAGAAAAGTATCCATCAAGTATTCCCAGCAGTGACACTGTGCATTGTAACAACAGCCCCCCTGGCAAGACATGCCACTTGATGTAATGAAGACATAAATATCATGGGAGCAATGAATCACTTTCTGATTGGATTTAATTCCTGCTCCACAAGCTGAATCTCATGCCTGACACCAGTATTGGGTTTAGCACCCACGGCTAGAAAGGTCATAGACCCTAAGAGAGAACCTATTACTTGTACTATGCTAAATAAAAATAGTATTAAACTGACTCCTAACAACTTGCAGTATCCATAGATTAATGCATCTCTCAGTCCTCTTCTGATAAGCTTCTACTTGCAGTAAATGTTAATTAACTCAGAGACCCACAACAGTTCAAGTATAGAGAAGAGAATGTATGATAATGCTTATCCCTAAACAGGATGTCTCTATTACTTCAAAATCTTCAGAAATCATTGCAGAAAAGAGGATGGAGATTGTGTAAGAGCTAGAGGTAGTGGATGAGTATAAGGAAACTGATTTCTGTGCACAGCAGGGCAGCTGCACATGTAAACGCACAGTTTTTGTTGCAGAAGCACAAGATGTGCAGAAGTTCAATCCAGACCAAATTCCAGCATTCAGAATGGAGGGGGGGCACTAAATTCTACTATAGTTATGGAGCTATTGGCAATTGTTAGCTGTTGGGAGAGGGAGAGACACAATTTTCTCTAAGAACGTAGTCTCTGGCAATCAGACAACACTCCTGGGAGATCATGCATGCAAGAATATTAGGGAAGTATCCATTGCTCTTGATAAGTCTGTTCTTAAAGCACAGAAAGTTAGGTGAGTAGGGAGGGAGGGTGGAATTTGGAAGAATTTGTGGAAGGGGTTAATATTATCAAAGTAGCTTACACTAAACTCTAAGAGAACTAATACAAATTAAAAGTATATATAGCTTACTATTTGCTTAAACCATGATTTTTTCTGTGTTAGTATGAGAGAAAAGATAGATATCTTATTTCATTTTATTGCTATTTTTCACTGGAAACTTTGTTTTAGGTTTCTGGAGAAGTCTCAATTTACTTTTCTTATACAAAGTACACATGCGCCACCTGTGTGTGGAAAGCCATGTTGCCTCCATTTCTCCCCATAATCTTAGCCAATAGTCTAAAAAGTGATTCCTGTCTAGTTCTGAAGTATATGTATGAATATGCTCATTCTACTCATTCCTAAGGGCATGGACAGGATTTAAATAGCCCCTACATGGCAGTCTCATATTGGGTCAGCGTTTAGTAAATAAGGTCAAACCAAAACAGATTATTGCAACAAGTTTTGATCTCACAAAAGCAAGCATCAGCTGATGTAATAAAATTAAAATAACCTTGTGTATCTTATCAGATCACCATGAAGTAAAGCTGGACTTCAACAACAGAAATAACAAAAAGCCTACACATTCATGGAAACTGAAAAACTCTCTACTCAGTGACCACTGGGCAGGGAACAAATAAAGAAAGAAATCAAAGACTTCCTAAAATTCAATGAAAATAAAAGCACAACATAGCCAAATTTATGAGATACAATGGAAGCAGTGGAGGAAAGTTCATGCATTAAGTGCCTTCATAAAAAAATTGGAGACAGCTCAATGAGATACAATGGAAGCAGTGGAGGAAAGTTCATGCATTAAGTGCCTTCATAAAAAAATTGGAGACAGCTCATACTAGCAACTTAACAGCACAACTGAAAGCTCTACAAAAAAAAAAAAAAAAAAGAGACTAACACTCCCAAGAATAGTAGACAGCAGGAAATCATCAAACTCAGGGCTGAAATTAGTAACTTAGAAACAAAGAGAACAATACAAAGAATTGATGAAGCCAAGAGCTGGTTCCTTGAGAAAATCAACAAAACAGGCAAACCATTAGCCAAACTAACTGAAAGGCAGAGAGGAAAAATATCCAAATTAACAAAATCAGAAATGAAAAGGGGGAAATTATAACAGATGATGAGGAAATCCAAAGAATCATTAGGTTTTACTTTAAAAATCTGTACTCCGCAAAATTGGAAAACCTAGGTGAAATGCACAATTTTCTTCATAGATTCCACCTACCAAAGTTAAATCAAGATCAGGTAAGCAAATTAAACAGTCGTATAACCTCTAAAAGAAGTCATTAAAAGTCTTCCAACCAAAAAAGCCTGGGGCCAGATGGTTTCAGCATAGAATTCTACCAGAACTTCAAAGAAGAGTTAATACCAATACCCCTCATACTCTTCCACAAAATAGAAACAGAAGGAACACTACCAAACTCATTGTGTGAGGCCATAGTCACCCAAATAACTAAGCCACACAAAGACCCAACTATGAAAGAGAATTTCAGGCCAACTTCCCTCATGAACATAGATGCAAAAATACTCAATAAAATACTTGCAAACTGAATCCAAGCACACATCAAAAGTATCACATATTATGATCAAGTAGGTTTAATCCCAGGGATGCAGGAGAGGTTCAATATATGAAAATCCACCAATGTAATCCACCATATAAATAAGCTGAAAAAAAATCACATGATCATCTCAGATGCTGAAAAAACATTCAACAAAAAATCCAACACCTCATCATGTTAAAAGTCTTGGAGAGATCAGGCTTACATGGTCCATACCTAAACATAATAAAGGCAAAATACAGCAATCTGGTAGCAAGCATCAAATTAAATGGAGAGAAATGTAAAGCATTTTCACTATAATTAGGGATAACATACAGTTGCCCACTCTTTCTGTATCTATTCCACATTGTACTTGATATTCTAACTAGCACAATAAGACAACTAAGGGAGATCAAGGGGGCACAAATTGGAAAGGAGGAAGGCAAAGTATCCCTACTCGCTGATGATATGGTCATATACATAAGAGACTCCAAAAATTCCACCAGAGTACTCCTAGAGCTGATGAACACCTTCAACAATGTGACTGGATACAATATTAATTCTAAAAAATCAGAAGCCCTTCTTTACACAAAGGAGAAATGGCCAATAATTAAATTAGGGAAACAACACCTTTCACAATAGCCACAAATAATATAAAATATCTGGGGGTAACTCTAACCAAGCAAGTGAAAGACCTGTACATCATAGTACAGGATAACTATACTACAACGAATGGACCAAAGGGAACATGAACATAGACTTTCTTTCTGGTCAATGAGACACTTTGCCCTAGTGGTGCTGCCTTGTAGGCCCCCAGTGTATGAGGAGGCTCTTGGCCCTCATATGACTGCTGAACTGGGGCGGGGACTGTTATGTAGGGACACTCCACTCCAGAGGAGTGGGATGGAAGGGATAGGGGGTAGAGGGTGGGAGGGCGAGACTGGGAGGGGTGGAAAGAGGACACTACACTGGAGATGTAACCTGAAGTAATAAATAAATAAATAAATTTAAAAAAGAACTTCAAGTCCCTTCAAGAAAGAAGTTGAAGAAGATATCAGAAGATGGAACGATTTCTCATGCTCATAGATAGGTAAGATCAACATAATAAAAATGTCATCCTACAAAAGTAATATCAATAAAATTCAGTAAAATTCCTATCAAAATACCAACACAATTCTTTACAGACCTTGAAGAACACTTTCCAACTTCATATTGAAAAACAAAAAATTCATAATAACTAAATCAATCCTGTACAACAAAAGAGCATCTGGAGGTATCACCATCCCAGATTTCAAGCTATATTACAGAGCAATATTAATAAAACCAGCATGCTACTTGTATAGAAGCAGACCAGTTGATCAATGGAATCAAATTGAAGACCCAGAAATAAACCCACACACCTACAGCCACTTAATTTTTAACAAAGAAGCCAAAACTATACAATGGAAAAAGGACATCTTCAACAAATGCTGCTGGTCTAACTGGATGTCAACATGTAGAAGGATGCAAATGGACCCATACTTATCACCCTGTACAAAATTTAAGTCGAAGTGGATCAAAGACTTCAACATAAAACCAGACACACTAAATCTAATAAAGAAAGTGGAGGAAAAGCCTTGAGTTCATTTGGCACAGGGGGACAACCTCTTGAACAGAACACCAATAGCTCAGGCTCTAAGACCAACAATCAATAAATGGGACCTTATGCAACTGAAAAGCTTCTGTAAGGCAAAGGATACTGTCATTAGAACAAAATGGCAGTCTACAGATTGGGAAAATATCTTTGCCAACCCCACATTTGACAGAGTTTTAGTATCCAAAATTTACAAAGAACTCAAGAAATTAAACATCAAGAAACCAAATAATCCAATCCAAAAATGGGGAAAAGAACTAAACCAAGAATTTACAGCAGAGTAATCTTTAATTGCTGAGAGGCACCTGAAGAAATGCTCAACATCCTTATTCATCAGCAAAGTGGAAATCAAAACAACTCTGAGTTTTTATCTTACACCTGTCAGAATGGCTAAGGTAAAAAAAAAAAAAAACTCAAATGACAGCAATGCTGCCAAGGATGTAGAGAAAGGGGATCACTTCCCCACTACTGTTGAGAGTGAAAGCTTGTACAGTCACTTTGAAAATCAATCTGGTGATATCTCAGAAAATTGAGAAAAGTTCTACCTCAAGACCCAGCAATACCACTACTGGGCATATATCCAAAAGATTCTCCACCAAACTACAAGGACATTGGCTCAACTATGTTCATAGAAGCTTTATTTGTAATAGCTAGAAACTGGAAACAGCCCAGATATCATTCAACTGAAGAATGAATTTAAAAAAGTGTGGTACACTACTCAGCTTTCAAAAAACAAGGAAATTATGCAATCTGCAACTAAATGGATGGAACTAGAAAAGCTGATTCTGAGTGAGCTAACCCAGACCCAGAAAGATACATCTGGCATGTATTCACTTATAACTGGGTATTAGCCATATAGTACAGGATAAGCTAATAATAGGTCAATCCTATAATCCACAGATGTAAGAGACAGGAACCCATCATAACTATTTTTTGAGAGACCCCACCCAGCAAGAATTGAAACAGAATCTGAGACACACAGCCAAACAATATGTGGAGCACTGAGAGTTATGTATAAGAGAGGGAGGAGGAATAGAGGGATTTGGAGGGGACAAGATGAACACATGAAGATAAATAGAACCAACCAATGTAGGCCTTGAGAGGCTTACAGAGACTGAAATATCAACCAACAAGACAAGCATATGTAGACTGGATCTTGGCCCCCTACACATATATAGATGACAGGCAGGTTGTTCTTCGTGCAGATCCCTTGTAAGTGGAGGAGGGAGGAATGTCTCTGACATGGATTCTGTTGCCTGTTTGTGGAACACCTTACCCTAGCTGGGTGGCCATGGCAGGTCCCAGTGCAAGAGGGCACCCTTAGCTCTGATATGACTGATGAACCAAGGTGTGTTGATATTGGGGGGGGCTCCCCTCATCCAAGGAAAAAAAGGAGGGAGATGGGGAAAAGGGTGGGGAGGAGGAAGGAGGCTGCAATCAGGATATAACTTGGTAAAATAAATAAATTAAAATATATAACGGCAGGTTTATTGGTACAAGAGGGAAAGAAAAACATTGTGAACGCAGATAGAGAGAGATAGAGAGAGGAGAGGAATAGAGACAGAGAGACAGGATGACAGAAAGAGAGGGAGAGGGGGAGATAGAGAGTGAGGGGGAGAGGAAAGAGAACAAGGGAGAGAGCTTTTCTCATTCTTTTGCTTAGTTTTCCTAAGGGTTTGTTAATCTTGTTTATATTTTTAAAGAACCCTTTTTTTTCACTGATTATTTCTATGATTCCTATAGTCTCTAAAGACTTAATTTCAATCCTGGATTTTATTATATATTTCCTTCAGTTGCTTTTCTTCTTTCTATGAAGGAATCTTAAACTATGATTATATTTCTTTAAAGTTTTGAGATTTTTATTTTGTTGTATGTATATGGGTTTTGTCTGCATGTATATATGTGCAAATGTACGCTGTCCCTGCAGAGGCCAGAAAAGGACACTGAATCCCTGGGAACTGGAGTTATGGATAGTTGTGGGCTGCCCTGTGGAGGATGGGAATGGAACCCAAGTCCTTTGTAAAATCTGTAAGTGTTCTTAATCACAGAAACATCTCTCTAGACTCTACAACATGATTTAAACACCACAATTGATGGCAAAAGGAACAGAATAGTATGTAAATACTATGTTTCATGTACAAAATCAGTGGAAATGTTTGCTAACAAAAGTCACTAAAATACTGATATTTCTAAAATCACACTCCTTCTCTGTTTAGCTAAAGCAAACAGCTATAGAAAAGCAGACAAGTATTTGATAGATTACTTAATAAAGGTAATAGATATGAAGACCAGAGATCCATCTGCCTCTGGCTCTTAATTCCTAGGATTAAAGGTATATACCACCTTGCCTGACACAACTTCATAATTTTGAGAAAATTGCATATTAAAATAGAATAAGCCAACTCAATATACAATTCATAGTAGTTAAATTTATGTTATTGCGAAGATTCAACCTGAATACAAATTAATGAAAATATTTAAATATTGTTGTTGGGAGCATAAATTGTGGTCATTTTGAGAATCTTTTTGCTATTAACTTGACAATGACACCCACAGCACTCAGAAATTATGGTGCACATATGTGTGTTTATGTTACCAGGGATTAAAGCTAGGACTTTGTGTATTTTGGATAAACATTAACACATGAGTTACATCTAGAGCAGAAATTCCATTTTTTAGGTTTATACCTTGAAAATTCCAGCATGTTTTCATTTTAACACATTTACAAGAGTGTTCAGAATGATAATACAACTGTACACAGGAAGCCCACTATCAATCTTCACACAAATAGTCTTATATTTTACAATGGATGAATTTTTATACGTCATAATAATGACAAGTTTCAATTTACAAAATACAGGGATGGATTTTTTTTTTAATTTTTAGAAAATGATATTTGAAAAAAGGGGAACTTCAAAGATCATTGATTTGTCCTTCAAAGAAGCCCTTCAATGCTGGTATTGTTCAGATTTATTAATTATCACAGGATATTTTGTGCTGGGAAAGGACTTCAGGTTAACCCAAAGCCAGGTAAGTCATGTGACAGGCCTCTGATGTTGTAAATTCACTTCTGTGCCTTCTGCTCCATCATTTTGACATGTGCATACTTCAAGGGCTCAAAGAAAAATTTTCCTCCTAACTCTTCATAATTGAATCTTTGAATTTTCTCATGTAATTGCTACCTGTTTTCACTGATACATAATCAGGGGAAAAGTGCATAAATGTCACCTTCAATGTCTCATGTCGATGATGTCACACCAAGAGTTGAGTTGGAAATCTCCATGTGGGCCAGGAACCCAGGGAATAATAAACCTATCAATCAAGGACTAGAGTATCATCTCAATCGCAGGACAGACTCAGCCTCTCATTGTGCATCTCACCATCCCGGTATCACAGAGCACAAAAGTAAGAGAATGGTTCTTTTTCTATACTAACACTGGGGCAATTAGAAATTAGAGTTGTAGGTGCACCTGGGGATGAGGACCCTGTTCTGGTTTTAAATGTCAGATCTTGAAAAGGCTTTATGTCTGGTGTGAGGTTGACTGGTTCTACTCCACTAAACCCCAGATAAAACCCATTTCCTGTCACAGGCTGTCAGAGGTGATTCTTCATCTCAGTCTTCATCAGGCTGATTCCTCCTTTGGTTTCTCCCTTTCTTATCTTCTCATCATGCTCCTGTTTATTAAAAGAGATTAGTCTTAAAATCATATGCACAAAGTGTTTATTTGCATATACATTAACCATAATTTTCAATTATCTTACATAAAACCTGTTAAAATGCTCTGTTTTTAGCTGTCTTCAAAAATATTTTTTATTAATTCTTGTACGATTTCATACAATGATTTTTGATTTTATTTATCTCCCTTTCCACCTTCTTCTAGACACATCCCTAACTCCTCCCTATCTTCTTTATTCTCTCTCCTTCTCCCTCTTTCACTCTCTCCCCCATTAAGTATGATTTGTGCTACCCAATTACTCCTGTATGTGAGGCCAACATGTAGCATGTCGGTGATCTACCAGAGGTCTTAGCCTTAAAGAAAATTCAACCTTCCCAGAGGTTATCATTGTCAATATTTCCTCACTTCAGGGTGAGAATTAATGCACACCTTTCTCCTCCATGCTGGGATTTTATCTGAATTGAACTTGTTTTGGTCTTGTGCATGCTATGTCAACTTCTGTAAATTCATACATTCAACTTCCCTGCTGTGTCCACAAAGTACTTTTTTTGTAGTTATCCATCACCTCTGGCTCTTACAGTCTTTCTGTGGCCTCTTCTCTGATGATCCCCAAGCTAGCCTTCAAGGTGTTCCAATACAATAAATCCAGGGGTGGGGGTGTTGGAATGGTGAAATGGGAAGATAGATATGACTGAAGTTCACTGTTTACATGAATGTAAAACCTCAAAGACAAAGAAAATAATTAAATTAAATAGGTAGATTTACAAACTTAGGAACTGGTTATAAACAACACAGTTCTTTTTGTTTGTTTGTTTGTGAAACAGTATCTCACTGTGTAGCATATACTAGCCTCAAACTCTCGATCCTTCTGCTTCAGCTTCTAGAGTGTGAGGATTACAGATTAGCACTACACTGACCATGTCTTCTTTCCTATGGTCTCAGTGTGAAAGTTGATGTAAAAATACATTTGTAATAAAGATTGTCTTTAGTAAGTTACATGAAAAAAGCCTTTAGTAGCTAAAAAAATTCCTTCTGTTTCAGGGTGAGGAAGGAGGAACTATTATTCTTAGATTCAAACTCCTAAAAGTAATTTTCACTTGGAGTCTAAACTGAGAAAGCTCATAGTTGACTGATCATTGGTGCTTGTGTTTCCTGAATCTAAGAAGAGTTTTGGGACATGAACCCAGGATGTTAGAAGGAATAGAAGGAAATTTGTCATATATATTAAAACCCTAAAGACTTCCACCATTCCTTTATACAATGAATCATGCCAGGGCTTCCTAAAGACAAGTCATTCAGAGGAAAATATGTCATGCTCAGCACCTAGGATTGACTGAAGAGCACCACACACGGAGAATGGCAGCAGGGCATTCCTGGAACTACTTTGCCTGAAGGTATCTCCCCTTCTCTGTGAATTTATGCTGTACTCAAACACTGCTTCTAAAACTCTCTTATTAGAGCTTCACTAGAGCTCTTCTGATGTTGTTCTCCTTAATGTCCACCTAATTTCAATCATGGCAGTTTTGCCTACATATATGTCTGTGTGAGGGTTCCAGATCTTGGAGTTACAGACAGTTGTAAGCTGTCATGTGGGTGCTGGGAATTGAACCTGGGTCTTCTGGAAGAACAGTTAGTGCTCTTAACTGCTGAGCCATCTCTTCAGCCCCCAACCATGGGAGTTTAAAAGCAGCATTCTTTTATTTCTGGCCAGGAATTAAATCAAGATTGCTCATATATTCTTTAAGACTTTGAATACAGTGCAGGCTGCCTAACATTATAGAAATATTTTTGTTAGTTTGTCTTTTGCTTTCTTTCTTTATGCAATCTAGTTCCCATCCGTCAAATGAATTGCTTTTCACTCTCTACAGTTTAAGGAAATAAGTTGTGTAATTTTCTTATCATGAACTACTACTACTATTCAGTCTGTCTGTGTCTAAAACTACACCCAGAGTCATGTCACATCCTCTTGTTTTTCATCTATGATATAACATAGTTCATATTTTCTCTTGCTCCTATGCCCTTTCCACTTTGTGTTGTGCTGTGCTAATCATTCCTGCTTAACAATATGTGTTTTTTCACTGCTGTTATGATCTGTGATCACATGATTGGTCATGGAACATTTATTAGATGAGTGTGTACCTGTGCACTAAACTTCCATGAGTAGAAATACTGATGAATGAAACATTGTTCTTGAGTGGCTTCCTAGACACCAGTCTACTTCTTGTGTCTTTATCACAGCAAGAGTACATTTACGTAAACATCTTTCATGTCAGTCCTACCATCTGCACTTTGTCCCCCCTTTCTTTGTATAGTTGGCCACTCAAGGATAAGCTTTGTGAGCTTTGATAGTGTTTTGAAGCTCATATTTTAAATACAAATAGTAACTATTTTATTCTTTATTTGCTTTTCTTTAAAAGTGTGTCTTCCTCCACTCCCATGTGCACATGGGTACAGAGGCCAGAAAAGGGTGTCAGACCCACTGGAGCTTGAGTTAGATGATATTGTAAGCCACTTGATATGGGTGCTAGGAACTCAGGGCCTCTGGAAAAGTATGAAGTTCTCTTAACCACTGAACCATCCACCTCCTGTATGTGGTGGTCTGTCTTAACATTGTATAATGCCTTGTTGCAGTGTTGAGACATTGACTTACAATTTATGCAACTATCTCAAGCCTCATTACATTATTGGGAATATGGTTATTGTTTTTTTTTTTGATTGGGTGATCTGGACATACTTAGAAACATCTTTCTAGTGAAAAAAATCTATCTCCTTCCCTAAATCAGGGAGACAAGGACTAATAAAGAGGTTGAATTATTTTTGGAATCAATGGTTAATGAGCATTTAAAATTAGTTTCACACCTTAAATTAGTGTATTTTGAAATATTTTCAGTGTGATGGAGAGTTTGCATAGCAGGTAAGAGTACTTGTCAATCTTTCGCAGGACCTGAGTTTAGTTCCCAGCACCTACATCAAAGACCTACATGGTTCATGACGCCTTGAAACTCCAGTTTCAGGGAATCTGATTACCTTCTGGGTTCTGCACACAAATGGCATACATACCTAGAAAAAACCACACACACATGCACACGCACACACACATGCACACACACACACACACACACTTAAAAAGAGATCTTTTAAATACAAACATTTTCTTTATTTTTAATTTCCTATCATACTGACTTCATGATTATTTTTGAATATTTGTGATTTTGATGAAATTTGTAGTTTTGTTTCTAACTTTAGCAGTGGTGAGAAACTGGATTCAATGTCATCATCTGAAACAATCTTTGCATGCTATCAGAATATTTTTTATAAAGGCATTATTAAACAAATTCTGTTTATGTTATTTCTAAGATATTTACATATCTATGCAAAATAGCCACAATGATGAACAGTACATTATATATATATATATATATAAATTAAGATTAATGAGGAGAACTTTAAAAATTTGAGAACATTGAAATAATCATTGAACTTCATTAACTGTACATAGCAAGTGCCAGCAAGATTGATACAAAATATCCATTGATGAAATCAGCAAACATGAAGACAATATTTATCTTTGGAAAAGATTTATGAAGTCAATGAAGATGTGGCTATTGGATGTAAGCTACTTAAAACTTTTATTTTTTTAGAACTTTGAGTCTATGTGGGGGTGGGTGTATGCCAGAGAGTACAGAGTCCACAGAAGCCAGAAGGGGGGCATCATATCTTCTGGAGCTGTTGTTACAGATGGTAGTGAGTTTCCTAATGTGGGTGTAGGACTCAACTGAAGTCCTCCGAAAGAGTACTATGTGCTCTTAGTCACAAAGCCATCCCCCCAGACCCCAGTTTTAAGTTAATTTAATGAAAGCAATGCCCACTTTAAAATTTACCTCCTGGAACAGTTGATGTCAGTGAATTTATCTTTCTTTACATATAAAGAAAATGGTTCCTGAGAACTTGGCAATGGGCATCTTGTTCTTCTCTCAGAGAGCCATGGGCATCTTACTCAACTGGTCACTTCTGCTTTATTATTTCATCTCTATACTCACTGGGAAGAATCTGATGCCTAAAGACCAGATCATAAACCACTTAACCTTTGCCAATTTCCTAACTATTATCTCAAGAGGAATTCCTCAGACAATGGCAGAGTTTGGGTTGAAATATTTCCTCAATGACCTTGTGTGTAAACTTGTTGTCTACGTTTATCGAGTCTCCAGGGGTATTTCCCTGTACACCACCTGCCTCCTCAGCTGCTTCCAAGCCATCACAATCATCCCCAGAAACTCCAAGTGGATGAAGCTTAAATAGAGAGGCCTCAAGTATATTACTCTCTCATGCTCAGTCAGCTGGCTTGTGTACCTTCTTCTAAACATCATGATTCCCATGAGAGTGACTGGGTCTACTAGAGGCAGGAATGTCACTAACAGATTCAGTTTTGGGTACTGTGCTGGGTTTGTTTTGGGCACCATTACCACTCCACTGTATATGTTCATGCTCTGCTTCACTGATGGTCTGCTTTTGGGTCTCATGGCTTGGGCTAGTGGTTCCATGGTCAACATTCTTTTTAGGCACAAAAGGCAAGTGCAGTATCTTCAAAGTGCCTGTAGAGTCTCCCTTGAGGCCAGAGCCACCCAATCCACCCTTTTCCTGGTATGCACACTTGTCACCTTCTACTCTACGTCATCTGTCTTGATACTCTACACTGCATTCTTTGACAATCCTAAACTCTGGATAATAGATACATTAATATTTCTAGAAACATGTTTCCCCACAATAAGTCCCTTTGTCCTCCTCAATAATAGCAATCGTGCATCCTGGTTTTATTTTTCTCTGCAGGGGCAAGAGATAATTTTCTCTGAATTTGTCCCAATTTTTAGTGATGTATATCCTGCAATTCATTCATGTTTCTTCAGAGTTAATCCACACTGTGGACTAGACATATTAGGCAATCCAGTGGCATCATGCATCAGACAGATCTAGTCATCTTGGCCTTCATAAAAGGACATATTGCTTGATGTTAAGATGTTCCTTTGCCTTCATCTTAAAAATGCTGATAACTACATGTGTCTAAAGAAGAATAACATTTTAATTTTACAATTGGACAAACTGAAGTTAAGATTTGAGCTTTGCTACACACACCAGTCCTATTTTAGCCCACAGAACTTCAGAAGTGATCAAGCATGCTCACGGTGCTATGGCCATAGACAAGTCCCTTAGCACCTCAGTTGAGGAGAATAAGAGAAAAATCATAGATTGCCAACTATCTAAGAATGTTAGTGACTTGAAAATAACCTGTTTACATGACTGATACAGAGGTCTAATAAACTGATCATTTATTCTACCTTATCACAGAACATTACTCTCAGAATCACTTGCATAATATATGTAATATTGACTAGCATCCTGAATTTTGAGGATGTATTTGTAAATATTATGACATAACTTGAAATCATGAAAGTGGTATTGGGTCGAGTTTGGAGGATAATGGGAACATACACCAAGAAGGTATGGCTTTGATTAAAGGCTCATCAAATTTCCTTCATCATATACTTGTATATTTGGATGAATAGTTTACCATGAAGTGGTAAATACTGAGTGTTGAGAACAGTATTCTAAGAACGTAGAAGGGGGTTGTAAAAGTTGGTTATGGGAAAAGAGACAATTCAAGAATTGGAGGAAATGGGTTGAGAAAAATTAAAAGTGATTTATGACAGTGAAATGGGCAGATACAATATATTATGGAAATAATAACTTTGCTGTTTTACAATTCCAACTTGGAAAATTCAGAAATCATCAACCATTAGAAGGTATATTTAGTTTTACATAAACTACAATATGATGATGAAAGTGTTGATATAGTTGCAAAATCACAAAGTATAATTATACTCAGCAATTAAAATTAAATAATTTCTTTTTCTTTTTTCTTTTTTTTTTAAGACAGGGTTTCTCTGTGTAGGCTTTTAGGAGTTAAAAGGAGGTTGTAGGTCTAAGAAGATGTTTTTGAGTTTGGTAATACATATTAGGATGCATTACCAACTCAAAAACTTAAATAGATATTATCTATCTATCTTGATGAGTTAGGTATAGAACTTCAAACTCATTGAGATAGATAGATAATAGAATTTTAATATCAGTTGCCAAATATGTATGGACTGAACATTAGAAATGTATGTTATACCTTATAATTTTCATAATTGTGGCCTAATTTTTCTTATTGTTTTGTATTGTATTAACTGTTATAAGAAAAAGATTGTTTTATTGGACTAAAATGGGGAGCTGTTGGGGGGGAAAAGATACATATTTAATTTAAGTAAAAGCAGATAGGGTGAGGGGAAAGAAGCTAGACAAATGTTTTACCCCTGAGCTTGCATCCTTAGCCCTACCATTGTAACTTGGAGATTGCCTATCTTATGTGATACGTAGTTCACACATCTTACTCCACTATATTTTGAAGATCACCATGCTCAACTACTTAGTAAATTTAAACAACTGTTTGTTTAGCTCCCTCGTTCATTATACCACTTAGTGGTCTCCAAAACACTTCAGGCTCTTAACATGACCAATAAAACCTCTGGTGATCCCAGTGACTATTACTCTTGATACTAATGTCTCCATCTTGGTTGATGAAACTTATATTACTACAAAAACCCATTATCCTTCCTGAATCCTGTTTTCCTTCCTTCTAAATAAGAACCTTATAGTTCCATTAAAAAAGCTCACAGACAGAAAGTAATAGCATATTCTGAGCAATAATTCTGGTCCACTAATCCTCTCTTGGGCCATAGCAATAGCTTCCATCCTGCTCTGACTCAATGAACTTCACAGTTTATTCTCCACTTTGCAGGTAGATGAAAACTTTTAATGACCTTAGCAAATGTCTCTCTTCTTGCGTAAACTTCTCATCACCCCATTAACAGACACCCAACTTTTCAGGCAGCCACTGTACATTGCAACCATTCTTCCTGTTCTGTTCTGACCTAAAAAAAATTAGCCTTGTGGTTTCCTTGATTTCCAGCTTGGATTTATCTCTAAACATTTGCTTGTATTGCATTGGCACCACCTTTGGGCATAACCTGCCACAATTGTTTAAACTGTTTTCCAAAAATTGATCACCAACATATAACCTCTAGCATGGACTTAGGCTTTGAGTTTCTCCAGAGCACCAAACAAAAAACCAAGAGAATGATACTAATAGAGTCCCAGAACACCACAATCCAGATGTCAAGTTAGGGGGACTTGGAACACTGAAGTGGGAAATCACTCTTAGTTTCACTTTGTGAGGGCTATAGATGTGTATAGCCACAAGAACAGTGGAAACAGGAGGGCTTAAAAAAATGCAACCACAAAGAGGATTAACTAGGTTCATGTGTACACACACACACATGCATGAACACACATGCACACACAGATATCCACACTTTACTAACTGTAAAGTCAGATGTTTTTGGTCTGACACCTTTAGCCACACAATACAATGTTGTCACTTCTTAAATAAAGCCCAGAAGCACTGATGTACATGCAATTTCTAGTGTTTCAGTGTTCTCTTCACCAGTCCAATTTACATTCTATTCTTCCTTTGAGAAATGGAATAAACATTATAACCAAAGGGTATTTTTTTATTTGTTCAAATCTGCATAGCTTCTAGATGAAGGCACAATCTTCATAGCATTCAGGCATAATTTCAATTGCAAATTATCTTTCATATAGGAGAAAGCAGTGTCAAGAACTCTGAATCCTCCTGGGTTAGTTTCTCTTCAAAGCTTCTGCATTTGTCAGACAAGGATTGTTGCCTTTGGAATGTCACCACAACCAGAAAAGTCTTATCTAGCATGGAAATCTGTGTAAAGTTTGATGAGAAAACTTTTTAATTAGCTTAAATTTAATTAAAATTAAATTAAATTAAAAAAAATCACTTTCTGATTACGGAAATACAGAAATAATGCTATGAATTTAGAGGAAGTGTTGTCCAAAACATGGAATTGGAAAAAAAAGAGTTACCTGGAAAACACACTCAGACACACACACTCAATATCCTAGCAATCAGGAAGGCAGTTGAACTTAGGAAATATGGAATGCCATTTGACAGATGTATTATGTACTTTCTTGTTCCTCTGAAAAAATACATGACAAAGACAACTCAAAGAAAGAAAGGTTTGTTTTTCCCATAGTCTGAAAGTCCACCATGGTAAGGTAGACACAGGGGGAAAGAAGAATTTAGGTGAGAGAATACAAGGTATGTAGTAACATTGAGTTCACAGTCGGAAGTGGAGAGTTGAATGACTGTGGTTAATTCATTTTCTCCTTTGGCCCTTTTCATTAAGACTCTACATCAGTCTATAGCACGGTTTCACCCAGATTCAAAGTGTGTCTTCTTCCCCAAAATTGAACTTTTCTGAAAAACTCTCAGTCATATCAACAATGAAGAGCAACCATCGCAATTACATATTGTCAACCACTCACTTAGACAAATGACTTTAACTCTAACAATCTGTTATTTAATGAAAGTTTATATTTGAATGGTCAAAATAGCAGAGGTTACTCAATTTTAAAATGCATACTGAACCATTAGAAAATAAATAAATAAATAAATAAACAAATATATCTTTTGACATAAAAACCCAGTGTAGAATTATGTATATATTCTTGACTGGAATTGTAAGATATGTCCATGGGTACAATGGTAGGACAACTGTTATTGAGGTAATCAACAATTTTCTGGTTGGATTAAGGACTTACTCCTCAAGAAAAACATACATGCCTGGTGCTACAAATCTGACTAAGAACTCACAGGCCCCATTGATGAAATTTCTGCTACTAATTTTTTTTAGATGTACATAGTGTCAAACTGCCCTTGAAATCATATATCTATACCCATAGATTAGTGCAACTCCCAGGACTCATAGAGAACTTTCTTTGTGCTCTGAAGGTGATAATGACATTGAGAAAAGTGAAGAGAATGAGTGGCTGCGAAATGCACAGTCAGAAAAGGGGTATCCACATCATTCCCATCACCTAATGCTCAAGCAACGTCTGAGAAAATGGGATGGAAAGACTGTAAGAACCAGATGTGAGAGAGGATCAGAGAAAAAAATTATCTACTGACTAGGACAGGAGCACTGGACTCATGAACTCACAATAACTTGGTTGCCTGTGTGAGACAAGATCAGGCTACTCAACATTCCAGCATGAGAGAGGGGTTTGAGACACCTCAGTCCTAACTGAGGAGCTATGGACAATTAATGGCTTCTGGACAGGGAGAGTCAGTTTTCTTTAAGGGTGTGGTCCCTAGTGGATCATCCAAGTTCCAGTGGATGGCCTCATACAGCTATGAGTATAGGGACAGAAGAAATTGGACTTGTTATAAGACATGGAGGACATGAAATTGGGAGACATTAGGAGTGTGGGACTGGATCTAGAAGACTTAGGATACAGGTAAGGGATAAACATGAACAAAGTGCACTGTATATAAATACGATAGTCTCAAAGAATTAATAAAAATACTTATTTTCAAAATACTCCAGTAACCACAATCTGTTCTTAACTCTGTACAGGCAAACATGTATGTGTACTACAGTCCACTTACAAGGAAGTTCCAAGTAAAATGACTCTAAGTAAGAGGCTACACATTTAACTATCCATATAAATTTACTTTCTAAACATGGAGTGGAGTACAATATAGTTCACAAAGAATGACAATGGTACAGTAAATGTTCATCTATCTTTTAGAAAATATAGCTTAAAGAAAAGAAGACAAAGATTATTCACTGCATCTCCTTTTTTTCATGCCTATTAACTCAGTTGTTCTTCAGAATTTAAAAAACCTCTAAGGATATCTGTGTCTTAAAAAAATCTCCCAGCCTCTATCAGATTTGTCAAGGCCATGCAACTAACTTCATTTTCTTAGCATTGGCCCTTTGTGCCTTCTGTGTCTCTCCTTGTAACACTGAAGGCTCTCGGAGATGTTTTTTTCCTAATTACTCCCAATTGTTTCACTGAATTTGCTTTTTTTTGGTGTGGACATGTTTGTACTGACATATAATCGGTGCAAAGTCATTTACAGGTAGTCTTGGTCCCTTATGTAGATGGTGTTGTGGATCTAGAATTGGACTAAAAATGACTCGTGTAGTAGAAAAGGGAACACGGGAATAATCAACCTATCAGTCAGGTCCCACAGTCTCATCTCAAACAGGACAGACTACCTTTATGCCTAGCACATGCTACTGTGACATCACACAGCACACAGGTGAGAATTACGTTCATGTCAAGAGATGGAAAATTATGAACTTGAGACTTACACGGGTAGGGGGACTTGATTATATTGCTGTGATTTAATTGAGACCAGAGTATGTTTACCATGAATTGGAGGGTGTTTACTCTGGATGTGGAATAACCCATGCCCACACCTTCTGGTGGAAATCTAATTACTTCTACAAGATCCCAAACGTTATCCCTCCTTAAAGTAGAATTCTTCTCATTTCCTCATTCTTTCCTTTGTCCATTATTCATTCATTCCTTTCTTGCAGTTTCATTCTACCATTGATGAAAATTTGTTAAATTTCTACCCTAAACCAAGAAGTTATTTCCAATTGAAAGCTTCTAAGAGAGAGAAAAAAATCAGTTTTCTTCAATGGAGTGACACTGTGTATATCAAACACACTTGATTATTCCTGAGAATGTACAATTACTGCTAGTAATTGGAGATTCAGAGGCTTATCTCTTGTCACCAGGCATGGCTTCCAGTTTCAGGGCTGAGTTGTATTTAATTAAGGAGTTGGACAAAGGAATCCTTGGAAATCCCCAACCAAGCTAGACTGTTTCTAAGATGAAGAGCTGCTCTTTGAAAATGACTGTGGGATCCCAATGTTGAGTGCAACACCCACACAAGTCATCAACATGGAGAAGGAGATCTGGCTTCTACATGGAGCCTTCACCCCTAAGTTACAGTCTTATTGATGTGGGAAGATACTCTGCAGGTTCTGAAAAGATGAATGTAGACACAAACCCTTCCAAAAATTTTTTGAAATACAATCTGCCCTGCCTGAAAAATATGATAGGTTAGGTTAATGGTGGCACAGAACTTGTGGGAGTAACCAACCCATGTTTGATTTAACCTAAGGCCCACTTCATGAGAAGGAACCATACTGAACACTGCTTCAGTAGCCATGAACGAGAGGGCAAATAAATAGCCCAAGACCTAGGATAAAACAAACACCATTGGTTAAAAAAACAAAAGTAACAACAAAAATTACTCCAATTGATATTTTGCTATTCTCATTGAAATTTCAACATTCAAAAATTTGGTGTTGTGGTTTTAGAGATTTTAGAATTCAAAATTTTTAATCACTAAACTTCTAGCCTTCTTTTGGATTATGGCATTTAGGGTTATATATTTTGGGCTGAGGTGAAGCAGGTTTTTTGAAGCCAGAGTCTTTATGGTTAAGACTTCATAATATTCATCTCAGGGCACACAGTTCAATCTAACAAATTGAGTGCTTATAGAAAAAAAAAGTTATAGTGGCCCATACCTTTAATCCTAACACTCAGGATACAGAGGCAGGTGAATCCCTGTGAGGATAAAGCCAGTCTGGTCTACATAGCAAGGTCTAGGACAGCCATGGCTATATATAGAGATACTGTATCAAAGAGATAAGACAAACAAAACATGAAACATACAAAGAGTGTGGTTGTAGTAGTAGAACAATTCTGGAAACCCAGCACCTGGGAGGTAGAAGCCATAAACTTATCCATAAAACTGCAAGGTCAGGCTCAGTTACTTAGTGAGTTTATTAGAAGGCTAGGCTACAAAATATCTCTTTGTAAATGCAAGCAAATATAAAAAAATAAGAAAGAAAAAGAAGATAGAACAAAAAACTACTCATTTTTGACCAAACAATTTTTAATTCCTCCATAGACTAAAGTCCTCACATTATGTCTATACAACATCATGTTTTTGCAAAATAAAACACATGCTCCTCTCTCTGCTGGCAGAAATGGTCCAGCCTATCTCTTTTCTGTGATGTGCTTAGGCATCTCCTGGGAATCTCTTGCTCTCTGAATCATTTCACTTCCAAGAGTTTGATATTTTTCACTGCAGCATTTGGGATCCAAAACCCTTGGAAATCAGGAAACTTTAAAAGCTTTGGAATGAGCCATATGAGAGAACACAGGCTCAGATAATTGTCAGTCTTAATACTCCCTCTCAGCATGGTACTTTTCCTTTTCATCTTGCAATTCTTGCTTAGGGTATGTTTTCCTTCCAGGGAAATATCAAGCATAGTATTAGGGGTGCAGAGCTGGGGTTGACTTAGAATTCCATCTTTGATTCAATCTGCAGGAAAGGTTTCTGTCCCTGCTCCCCTTTTCCTTGCTTGGTTTGCTGCTGTGGTTATGCAACTGTCAGGTAAAGATGAAACCAACTGTGACAGGGCTCTTAGTTCATTTTTCACTTTCATTCCGTGTCTCTTATTTTTTCAATGTATAGCTTTAATACACCTACCAATTGCTGAAACAGATCCTCAAGTAACAAGACAGATACCAAAACTGTCACAGGTGAAACTTTCGGAGGCTTCTCATCGGAGTGGCTTCACAGCTCAGGGATTCCTTTAAGCCCAAATCACCAGCAATTGACCTTGAATTAATCTGTGTAGAGATTATTCCAACCCAGGCTTTTGCTTTGCAATTGGGAGAAGATATCTCTAACTTCCCGAGTTAGCTCAACTTTCCCTCAAATGGTAATGGCTCCTGGGCCAAGCAGGAGTTGTAAAGGCTCTGTGAGACATTTATCCCATGATCACAGGCAGAAAAACAGAGCCAGGAGCAGTTGATTTCTCAACTGGTTTTGGAATGGATTCTCATCACTGGGCACTACAAGGACAAGTTATCCTTGACAGGGAAGTGGGAATCAAGTGGCAGAACATGGGGAGATTTCTGGAGGGTCTAACTGAAGAGTGTGTGAAGTCTTCTCTCATGGTGAGTACATGGGGTGAGAGATGGCTAAGTTGCAAGGAAAGACAGTCATATGAATTTAGAAATGTAGGCATACTTTTTAAACTATTTATTTATTTATTGTTATATTAACATCTCTACCTTCCTTCCATCCCACTGACCTGAGGAAGGGGAGGAAAAAGGTTAGTAGAGACAGGAAATGTAGACCTCTCTAGATGCAGCTCTCAGGTGTAACTCCAATCCTTATTGCCAGGAGTTCAGTAGTCCAATTGAACAAGAAAAACAGGAGCAGGAACCAGCAGCAACAGAACACAGCCAACCAGGAAACTAGGAAACATAGCAACAGCATGAATTAGGAGCAGTTCATGGGATTTCTAGAAGGGCCAGCAGCAGCTGCAGGGGCTACAATATGGGTAGTGGTGGCTGCAGTTGTCACACTCCCACTTGGGGCTGTAATCTCTTCAGCCCAACCTGGGCTACAATCAGCAGAATTGAAGTCAGAAAATTTGAAGTGGTCTCTAAATGTTGTCTGGAGTATTTCAAAGCAAAGCAGCAATGAAAAGTGATGCTAAGCAAAAGGCCCACTGTGTTTCTGGGGTTTCTAGTTATACCCCCTCAAAATATGCACAAGGATGTTTTTCCACTTGGCAAACACCATACCCTTTGCACAAGGTATTTTTCTGTTTACTAAGATCACATTCTTCAAGGAGTCCGTTCGTCAAAATATGTTTTCCAACTAGCAAAAATCATGTCTTCCACATGTGGTAGTTTCTGGATTACAAAACATCATGTGCCCTTTCACGAGTTTGTTTTTCAGCAGTGCATCAAATATTTCCATGCTAAAAAGTTAGGTTTCCATACTTGGGACCAAACCAAAAAGCACATTCATTCAACACAACTGTGTTTTTTAAAGAAATCAAAACTTCCACTACAGGGAGAAGGTGTTGTAGCCTTCGTTATTAGTGATATTGTAACCCCTCCCTCCACCAAAATTCTGGAAACGGAGAACATTTACTGCTCTAGTTTAGTGTGAATGAAGTAGAAAGAATCCCATTGATTGTTTGATGGTCCTTACCAAATTTAGTTTATTTACATGGTGGTAGAAAGACTGGAAAGTGGACATTCAGACAAGAATTTAAGGGTTTAGAGGAGATAGCTTGGGTCATGGAAATGGGTCTTATAAAAAAAAACCAAATGTTTTTAGAACAGACAGACACATCTCATCAAGGGGAGAAGAGGGACTCCAGGGATGGAAGACTCCCCCAGGATATTCTGGATCAGACATGCTCCAGGATCCTTTGTTCCCTTCCCCTCTCCGGACTACCCCTTTTCCTGCTTTTTCTGCCCAGTCTTGGTCTCTTTCTCTCAAGATAGTGCATTGATAATAACTGCAATGTCTTAGGCAGGCAGGGTGGAGTCAGGGGAATCCCTGGAACAAATAGCAATCTTTCATAAAGTGACCAGTCCCTGTTTTCCAGATTGGTCTACCTTCATCTGATCCTCCTTCAGTGTACTGACTAGTGGAAGAGATTATGGCCAAAGCGCATAGAAACCTAACTTTCTGCCCCGCAGGGACCATGACTTAACATTTGCAAACACAGCGTGAATACTGATTTTAGACAACAGAAGTTGTGAATTCTAGGATGACATCATTAGAGATAGGATACAGACAAATGAGCTAACCCATAATCCAGGGATCCTATGCAAGCAAGTTCAGGGTAGGTTTTCTGTCATCCACAGACTCATTGACAATGGTCACCTGGATTTTTTTTTTTTTTTTCAGGTCCACATCTCCATGCAGAGTCAGGAAGCCCTCTTTTCTTAGAAATGCAATATTATCCACAAAGAGATACCAAAAGGGCAAATGTTTTATAATAAATGATCCCACAATGATAGTAAGAAGGGAAGGAAGCAAACTTGCAGAGTCAGGTAAACAGGTTAGAAAAAAAGTAATTCTGTGCAGAAGGAGGTGAAGTGCTTAGACTTCTAGACATCAATACAGTTGATCTTCACTTCTAATGGTAAGTTGTACTAAACATGCAAAGAAGAAGTGTCCATGTAGAAAGGCTTAAATAATAACATACAGGAGAAATCCAGATGTCTCCTGATGATTCCTCTGAAACCTTAATACTACTAATTATATAGCTATGCACAACATGTCCTAACTGCCAGGAGAAGCTAGCTTCTGCTAAACCATCAGTTTTCAACCTGTGGGTCACTACACTACAGGGGCCATATCAGCTACCCTGCATGTGAAAGGTAGTTACATTTCAACCCATAACAGTGGCAAAATTATAGTTGTGAGGTAGCAACTAAAATAATTTTATGGTTGGGTCACCACAACATGAGAAACTGTATTAAAGGATCATAGCATAAGAATGTTGAGAGCCACTGTTCTAGACTATTTTGATGTTTACAACATTGTTATAAAAGCATTTTAGCAGATAGGAAGTATTTTTTCTTTTGTGAATTGGATGCAGTGTTTTGTTTTCCTTTACAGGATATGAATTCTCTGTCTGTATGTGTATATTATGTATGTGCATATGTATGTATGTATGTAAGTAAGTATGTATGTATGTAAGTAAGTATGTATGTATGTATGTATGTATGTATGTATGTATGTATGTATGTATGTTGGTTTTAATTGGTTTTGTGGATTCATTCATTATACCATCATTGGTAACAAAATCTTGAATGTCCATGTCATCTCAACACTGGCTAGGACATTGCTTAGCCTTGAACCTAGGTGTCATCTGGGCTTCTTCTTGGAAAACACTGAGCGCGCCAAGGACTCATGGAAAAAGTTTCCTTCCAATTCTTCATAATTGCTTTATTGATTTTGTTTGGGTAATTGGTTCTTATTTTTACTTCAAGATAATGTTAATTCAAAGTGACTTGAAAGCAATTCCCAATCCTTCTGGTAGATGGTGATTTAGGCACACAGCTGTTGCTCTATTTGGAGCAAGGTCATGAAATAATAAATTTCTAAGTTGGGTACTCAGAGTCTGATCACAATCACAAGACATATTGAGCCATCTGCCACAGAACACACAATTGTGTTCACAGTGAACAGTAGTTGAGTGTTTTTCCTTTTATATCAAGACACTGTGGCTAACAGACTGAAGAAATAGAATAGGATAGGCTGGATCTATTTCTTGCTTTTGAAGTAGGAACCTAAAAGGATGCTCATGTATAATAGGAGCCAATTCCTTCCAGAGGAGACTGCTTCCCTCTAATATGAAGGATACTTCTTGCTACTGAGGCCTGCTTCCTGTTATATGAAAGTTTCTTGCTGCTGTGTGGAAGCAACTCACTGCGTGTGGGGGCTTTTTCCTGCTAGATGGAGTGTGCCCATTCTCTGAACCTGTGCAAATATGATTCCTTATGTAACCAGAGCTTCCCCTTCATAGTACACATTTGAAGGCTGTTAATATCTTTTTATTTTTCTTTCTCCCACTCATTATGTTCATCAAATGACCATAGGTTTCAAATCAAAACAAAAGAATTAGACTTTTACACCATTCTTGAGATAGTTTAACTACTTAAATAATAACAATTCTATCTAAAAGAAATTTTACAGTGTATATACCATGTATATAAAAAGCTTTTATGTCAATAAATGAGAAATGGATATGTAGGTTTATTCTCTTTAATTCTTTAGGAGAACCCATGTGAAATGGTCTTAAAGGAAGATTTCCCTCAGGAATTAGCACAGGACATTTTTAGGCACATGCATCTTCCTTCTCCTTGGGCAGATGGCACAAGAACAAGAATTTCTGTAATTTAAACATCTCACATTTTTAAAGATGCTGAATGTAATTGCTGGTAGAACTCAAAAGAAGAAAGCTTTCCAGTGACTAGTTATCTTTAAAATAACTACTCTTTTGTATATGAACATTTTACCCATATATATATATATATATATATATATATATTGTATCACTGGCATTTCTGGTGCCCATGGAGGTCAGAAGATAGTATAGGGTCACCTGCAAAGGCTCCAAATTGACCTAATGGAGCTTGGAAACTGAACTGGATCCTCTGCAAAAGCAATAAGTGCTCTTGAATCCTGAGATATGTTTCCAGTCCTAGGGTAGTTATTTTTAGGAATTTTTTTCATAAACAAAGATCATAAAGAAAACATCAGTTTCATTGTGTTTTAGGAGCATACATATGAATTTTTTAACTTCCAAAATATATAGTAGAAAACAATTTAATATTATGCCAATGCTATCATCACGAGTCAACAAAGACAGATCAAAGAATAACTCTCTGGCAATGATAATGGGAATATAGCTAGTGTTGGAATTATTTTTAAAATCTTCTCTCATTATATTGATAAAGACAAATCCCAATATATAGTGGTACTTTAATGAAAGATGTTCCTTCAGAACGCGTGACTGTGCACCTGAACTCAATTAAAGCAAAGTTCCCAGCAGTCTTTTTTTTCATCATAGCTCACATGAAGATGATGTACTCAACAACTGTCAATATAAATTCTTTAATAGACACACAATGGAATTCTCTGCATCATGAAAGCCAATATACAGTGATGTACACATCATGGATAAATCATTTCCAAACGTTGACCTGAAGGATGTGATGCACATAGACCTGTAATTCCCTCCTTCCTTCAGTCCTATAACTTCTTTCCTTCATACTCCTTAATACTTGAACATTATTTTTTGTTTTTTAGAGATAGGGTTTCTCTGTGCCTTGGAACTCACTCTGTAGACCAGGCTGGCCTCTAACTCACAGAGAGCCGCCTGCCTCTGTTTCCCAAGTGCTGGGATTAAAGGAATACGCTACCGCCCCCAACAAAACTTGAACATTTTTATTGACAAGATGGACATGACCACTCAAAGGAATCGTTGAGGAGAAGGTTTTTATTGTGTGTTTGAGGTAAAGAACATTAAGAGACAACAGGAAGAGTCCAGAGCAGGTATAGAAGGTAGTAAGGTAGACATGGCCAGTAGATTGAATAGGCCATGAGAGTAGAGAGAGGAGGGTAGAGTGAGAGAAGAAGAGGGAAGAGAGATGGCTTCCAAGGGAAGAAAGAAGAAAAAGTGCCAAGGAAGAAACAAGAGAAGGAGGAACAAGAGAAGAACCAAGAGCACAAAAGCACATGGCAAAAATGTCTTGGTTTATAGGAAAGAGAAGCTGAACGAAAGGAAATGAGGGTCATGGGCTAGAGAGGTTTAGAGTAGGGGCTGGCATGAGAAGTTCACAGAGGAGCCAGGACATAGTAAGAGGCACTTGTAATGGTGTGAGAGTCTGGCACACAGCAGTTGCTCTGATATGTTGATAGGCACTTTGGTTATCCATTTGTCCTGAGTGTCCTTGGAACAAAACAGTTTTGAGATGTTGAAATTTTGTAGAATGCTGGGTGAAAGGAAATGACCTTTCAGGGGCAAGGTCATGCATCTTGTTTATACTTTAATACAATTGAAGTTCCTTCTGCATGCCTTTCTGCCATAGGCTTTGTGCTCTAGGGGCTGACAGAAAAGTTCCTATCTTGATTCTTCGTTGCTTCCTTGGAGTAGCTCATATAATTTACTCTTCCTTTTTGTTTAGTTTTGTGTTGTTTTCTGACAAGAAGGTGTTTCAAAGTAACTTCAGACCCTTGTGGAGATGCTGTCATCATGGGTCTAGAGTTGAGTTGAAAATGATCAGTCTTCTGGGAAAGAATACCAGGAGATCATGAACATTTAAGAGAGGGAGAGTCTCTTCACCACAGTTTCAGCGAATACTCACTTCCCAAGACTACAACCACCATAGTGGTGTCACTGAGCACTGAGGTGGGTGGCCAGAGGATAGGAGTAGTAAGAACTAAAGCATTAGAAAGTACTTTTTGGAGAAACCAGCCCTATGCTCTGGGAAGCATCTTTCTTTCCAAGTGCCTCTCTTTATCTTAGTTATACTTAAAACCTGTATTAAGAATTTATTTTACTGCTCTACTGAAATGAAAGGATGGGGAGAGAGAGAGAGAGAGAGAGAGAGAGAGAGAGAGAGAGAGAGAGAGAATGAAAGAGAAGTAGGGAGAAAGTACTTAAGGCATAGATAGGGATGGAAAAAAGGGACTCAGATATTATTTAGTAAGTGGGGACTTGCATGGGCTTTTAGATGAAATTGGGGCTGTTTTCAACTCAGGGCAGAGTGGAATGTCTCTAGTCCTCCCTAAACTGTGTGACTTTGTTTCTCCCATAAGCTGCTGCTGAGACTCTTATCACTGATATTGCCACATTTTCTTCTTTCCTTTCTTCACATAGCCTCCGTCTCTGTCTCCCTCTCAATCTGTCTCACTCTATTTCTCATTGCATGTCTCTTCCTAGTTGCTAGTTTTTAAAGGAAAGATTTGGATTCTTCATTTTTGTTTACTGATGTGACTGGGGATCACTCCTATGGACTTGCTGTGATATACATCCACACAGCTCATGTTAAAGAGCTTGAAGTGATTTTTAAAAATTTTATGCCTCCTTTTCACCAAGTTGTATGCTTCTGGAAAATGGTGCATTTTATTTTTGTGTTTGAATAGTTGGAATATAGGAATGGGTGGTATAGAATACTAGTGGTATAGATACTAGTAATTAAAATTGTTTTACCATGATATAATTATAGGGTGAATTTCTATGAGGAAAATAAATTTCAGGACTGAGAATAAGAATTAAAAGATGAGTGAATTGCAAGAAAGGAGTAAATGCATACTAGGAATATTTGATTTCTTGGTCCATTAGCTATTCTGAAATTTGACAGATGTTTTCCTGATTCTGTTTCTACGTTACACTAAATATGTCCCTAGATTGATTTGTACATGATCCCAGCTTACTTGTTATTAGAAAGAACATGCAGATACAGTGTTCTTGTGTTGTAAAGAGTTAGGCATGTCCACTTGTGGAAAACACACACACACACACACACAGGTGTTGGGCTTTCTCTATTCTTACTGTTACGGTCACTGTTGAGAGGTTCAGAATCTATCATATGTCTGTCTGATGTCGGGGATTCCTGTTAATAATCGAAACCTAAAACACAACAGCAAACTCTGCCATATTATATTCTTATCCAATGCCCTTCTAAGTTTTCCTTCCAGACAAAAATGAACACTCATCATTGTGACCTTAAATTTTATATCACAAAACTGTAAGTCCATGTCAGTGTTGTATTTTGTCTACTGTTATTGCTGTAGCTCTGTACCAAAAACATAGCAAGACTTCTCATTTATTAACCACAAAGCCCTCACTGTTAATGTTAGAACCAAAGTAAAACTACAAATATTTATCATGTTAACCATTGTGAGTGCACAATTCACTCATGTGAAAAATGGTCCTTTTGTTTTGCAACTGATCTCTAGAACATTTCATCACAAACATAAAACTCTATATCTGTGAAACAAACATATATAATCTTCTCCTTGTAGCCCTGTCAATCATTATTCCAATGTCTTTTATATTTGCATTACATGGTTCATTTATTGTTGGGGAGTGTATGTACGCCTAAGACAGCACACATGCATAGAGGTTAGAAGATATATTCTTGGAGCTGGTTTTCTCCTTCCAACATGTGGGACCTAGGATTGAACTCTAGACAATGGGCTTTGCAGAAACCACATTTTCCTGCTGAGTAGCCTTGCTGATTCTCATCATTTTAGTTTCTGTGTAGTTGTAGTTGATCACTGTAGTCAAAAGAGCTAGACAGAATCATACAGCAATATAGCTGATCATAACACTTAACACAGGGTTTGTTGTGGTTATCTGTGTTGTAGCATGTATCAACTGTCATTTTGGAGGATAAATCGTATACCATTATACATTTACACCATGTGATTCTTTGTTGACGGACATGCAGAAGAACTGCATCTTTCAGTTGTTTTACATGATTCTGTTGTAGAAGTGACTAAGGAGGTATCACTTCAAGACCTTGATTTTAGTTCTTTTTAATTCATATTAAGAAGTAGAATTGGTGAATGAAATAGCATTTTTCATCTGTAAAAGTGTTTTATAAACATAGGGCATATACAGCATAAGAACTTCTTTCAAAAAGGTATTTGTAATAGCAACCAAATTAATAAAGCATAAGAAACAGGTCTTAACAAATGCATTGCTTTTAGGAGGGAAATTGTTAAAATTTACAACATATTCTATAAAACAAAGACGAATGTGAATTTAAGCCCCGTTCTTCAAGGAAAACTTCTAACACAAACAAGAGTGTTTTCTTCAAATTATTCTATGCACAAAATGACAACATAGCCACTGTATCCCAAGAAACATGGGTTACACATTTCATTATCCAACTTGACAGACTGAAAATATTCATATAGAAATTCTTATAGAAAGAGTAAGATTGTAGCTCAGTGGCAGAGTGCACGTCTTTCAAGCCAAAATCACTGGGTTTTATCTCCAGTCCTTCCAATGTAATAAAATTCCCGTAGAAAAGAAATAAGACAAGAATGAACATGGTAATTTTAAGTATTGATTGGAAATCTACAAAATTGCATTGACTATAAGAACTGTCATTATTCATTGGCATAAAATTACTATGAAACTCTAATCTTTTTTTGGTTTGGTTTTTTAAAATATTAATTAGATTACATAACACTGGATTTCATTATTACATTTTCAAACCTATTTATTTTTGATTCTCCTCTTCCATGTTTCTTCTCTAGTCAGATGAAACCTCCTCATACCCCTCTATGTCCTTTATAATTCTTTTCACTTGAATGCCACGTTTGCTCTATTAACTACCCGTTTATATCCCCAAACGTCTATTTTCCTCATCCTTTGATGTCTTTTCTGCGGTCATAACACATAACTACTCTCTCTCCACTTTATACATATGGACATTGTGATCCATGTACCTGTTTGATGAACAACATGTCATTTTTCCCCTGAGTCTGTGTCACCTTGCTGAATTCTTTACAAGTCCATCTAGTTCCTAAATATTTCATGATTTCATTTTCCTTTACAGATGAAGAACATCCCGCTGTGCAGAGATACCATATTTCCATTATCTTCTGGTGAACATCTAGGATGGACATAATTTCTTTGCTATCGTGAATAATGCAGCATCTGAGGTAGGACATACAGTCCTTTGGGTACAAAAATTATATAGCTCTCCTAGTTGGTAATTCCATTTTTTAACTTCTCAAGATATCTGTACTTATTTCTATAATGAATGTAGTACTTTGCCCTCCTACAAGTATAGAATGATGACCTTTTTCTCACATCATCTTCAGCATTTATTATTGCATATTCTTTAGATGATAACTATTCTAAGGTGTGCAATGTAGTCTCACAGGATCTGTAATTTGCATTTCCATGAAAGCTAAATACATTGAAATATATCTAACACTTGTACAAAAACATTTACTGTGCATTTGTGTTTCTTCTTTAAAGAAATCTCTGCCCATTTCATTAATCTGCTTGTTGATTGGAAAGTTTGTGGAGAGATGGCTTAATCTTTATTTTCCTTTACACATTCTAGGTTTTAAGCTCCTGATTCAAGTACAGAAGTCAATGCTTTTCTCTCATTCTATGGGCCTTATCTTCACTCAGGTGTTACTTTCCCTTATGTGCAGAAGACTTCAATGTTGTGTGATTCCACTCTTGGTGCATTGACTGTTTTATTGAGTCTTGTGTTACTAGCATCTTCTTCTGAGAATTTTAGCATTCCCAATTTTGAATAAATTAACATTAACTTTTTTTGTGCAAAGTGAGAGAATATAAACACAGTTCCATTTACTGCAGGCTAATATCCATTTTACACAGTCATTCAGGGTCATAAGTTCTGACCAAACACACCAAACATTCAGAAAGAAATGCTTTGCAAATTCTTCCTGAGAACTGATGAGACGCAGCAGGGCAATGGCAGGGAAACGGCAGGCAAAACTTGGTAACGGTTTATTTGTTAATTGAAGAATAGCAATACTAGTTTGTATAACTTCTACAACACTTTACTTTCCTGTAAGTTTGCACAGGGATTCTTATTTCATTCTAATCTGAGAGCTTTAACTCCTGCTTTATTAATGTTAATTTGTTTTGATCAGTACCTGTTTATCCTGTGTGTGATGAGCTCTCATTGCAAGTTTGATTTGCATCCCCTCATTCGATTCCCTTAGTTATTGGTGATGTCGAGTCTTATTTTGCACACATTTCGGATATTTCTGAACAGTTTATAGGAAATTTATCCAGGTCTTGAACCCATTTGTTTCATGTTTTAGGATTTCTAAAATGTAGTTTTAAATATTTTTGTAGGAAAGAGGGATAAGCCAATGTTAAAGAGTACACACTGCTATTACTTTGGATCTTAATTCAGTTCCTAGCCTCTATCAGTGACTTATATTCATCTTCAAATCTAGTTATAGCAGATCCCAACATTCTTGCTCATGCTGGTACTCACACTCACAGGCAACCACCCCTAGCACAAATGTAACTAAAAACAAAACAAATATTAAATTAAATGTGCATTATATATTCTGGGCATTTAAATATTATTTTCTAATATGATTTTTTTGTAAATATGATTTTCAAACTTTTTTCGTTGTTTCTTTTGATAACATTTTTTTTCGAACTTAGCGACTTTATTTGACATAAAATACAATATGACTAAAGGAACAGGAAACTCCGAAGACAAAGGAAAGAAAAATACCAGGTTTCTATCTAATTTATAATTAATGAGAAGGAAAAGTCACTAAAGGAGTAACAAATAGATAAGCTTTGCGGGAGGGAGAATCTTCCCTAGTGCCCATACTTTTGGAATTTCCACTCTCCGTTGTCCAGTGGACACACCTGCCTCGCTTTGAGCCACCGACAGATACAGTGGAAATGAAAAGTGTGGTTGCAGACGCCCCATGCCCCATTACACTCTTCGGAAGTAGCCGAAGCCTGGTTGGGCTGACATTCGATGCAGAGATCCACAATATGGTTCCTGCAGATGGCACAGTTATCAACCACAATATCCCAGACCCAGAGTGTTACGGCACTCCACTTTTTCACTTCAAAGCGGTTCTTGCCCGCGCTGCTGTTGGTGCCGCTGGAGTTATCCACATCCAATGCTGCCGCCATGTTGGAAATACACTGTCCGTCATCTGTTTTTTGATAACTTTTGAATTGTATTTCTTGTGAATTTCAGAAATAATGGCATGTCCTAAATTTTATTTTTTTTAAATTGACCCCAAATTATTGTGTTTACTCAAATGCATGAAAACAATCAATTTTTGGGCTTTTGGAGACAGGGTTTCACTTTGTATAGCACTGGCTATCCTGGAACTAACTCTGTAGAACAGGTTAGACCCAAATTCATGTGTCTGTCTGCTTCTATCTCTTGAGGTATGTTGAAGGTCCTGTAGCACCATGCTGATAAAAAAATTATTCATCAGTAAACATATCCAAAAACTTTCCATCTAAATAATAGAGAATATTTAATAAAGAACAAAGCTTTAGATGTTCTTCTTCAATGGGAGAGCTATATAAGTATAATAAAATGATACATATATTATTTTAGTTAACATGATGAAGTAATGCACACTGATAATCTATTTTGAGGGTCTCATAACCATAACAAATTTATTTTCTTTTTAAATAGAAATGAAAATGGCTTCTGAAAATATTGCAATGGGAACATTTCTTTTGTCACAGATTACAGTGGGAATGTTTGGCAATTCCTCAATACTATCTTATTATGTCACATTGATAGCTAATAGAAAGCAATTATTGCCCAAGGACCTGATTATAGAACACTTGACTTTTGCCAATTACTTGTATATCATCTCAAAAGGAATTCCACAGACATTGTCAGATTATGGATTTAAAGACTTCCTGGATGACTTCGGATGTAAATTGATAATGTATATTTACAGAATAACAAGGGGGATGTCCCTTTATGCCATGTGTCTACTGAGTTGCTTCCAAGCAATCACAATCAGCCCAAACAACTCCAGATGGATGTGGCTTAAACACAGAGCCACCAAGTACATTGGTCCCTCCTGCTCGCTCAGCTGGCTTATGCACATATTTCTAAACATCTTGACCCCAGCAAGAATGTCAGGCCCAAGTTACAACAAAAATGTGACTAATATGATGCGTTATGGGTACTGCTCATGGTTCTCTTCTGGGAATTTTTCAACTGCCCTGTATTTGTTTTTATTGTGCTTCTATGATGGCCTGTGTCTGGGTCTCATGACCTGCTCAAGTGTCTCCATGGTGAGCATCCTCTACAGACACAAGAGACAAGTCAAGCACATCCACAGTGCTCAGCACTTTCTGAAAGTCTCACCTGAGGACAGAGCCACCCAGACTATCCTCATCCTGGTGTGCACATTTGTCATCTCTTACTCATTCTCTTCCCTTCTGGTCATCTTTACAACCTACTTCAAATACCCAATGCTATGGGGAGTAAGTGTATTTACATTTCTAGAAATATGTTTTCCCATATTTTGTCCTTTTGTTCTCATTATCAATATGAAGTCTATTTCCAGCCTATTTTTACCCTGCTATTGTAGGAGACAACATCCTTCACATATGACATAAGCCCTGATCATCTGTCTTTTCATATATGTTGGCATATTCTTTTATGTTTTGTACAATGCTGAGGCCGGGTTTGAAAATAACATGTAAGAGGATTTAGATTAATATAAATTAGATTTAGTGAATATCTAGGGGCTTCTGATGGAGTATCTATGGGGCATGAAGATCAGCCTGACATCTGTGAGTATTTGACATGGCAGCATATGGACTAAAAACAAGGTTTTTGACTTGGCATTCTTTTCAATTGCTAATAGTCTTATGAAGTGGGTGGTACCCAGATTAGGCTGAAGCCAGGTGAAACAAGGAGACTCTATTTAAGGAGGAAGTGGGTGAAGCCTGAGAGTTCCCACGCTAGAGATACAAGATGACAAGATGACAAGATGCAAGATGGCTTGTATCATCTGATAGAACTAATGCAGACACTGAAAAGCTGATCTCAAACAGAGCTGAAAAAATATGGTCAGCTCTCCTTGAGGCAGAAAGAAACAGGTGAACAAAAAGGACCTCAGCATGGCAGCAAAAAGCCAAGGACTAAACTGTGTGGCACAGCTTTTGCCTAGAGAGGTTCAACCAGTTCAAACAGCAGCCTGAATAAAACTGTAGCCAGCCTGGACAACTGTTGCAGAGCAGCTGACTGACTAATACAAACTGAATAAGTTGGTTTATGGACAACTGAGTCATTTCAGAGAGAAGAAAGCCTCAAGCCTCATTTAAAATTAAGCTGCTATAGCCATACAATAGCCAATTTTCCTTAAAAGACCCACATCTGAGATGTTCCTGTGGAAAGGCTGTTGACCAAGTGCAATAAAGGATCTACTCCTGAGGTGTTCCTGACGACTGAGGACCTGACCCAGAGACTGTATCCTTCTAAAAGATTAAGGTTAGTTGTTAGATATGAGGCATATAGTTTGTTCTTAGGGTTAGTTTTTAGGTTAATAGGTGTTTATAGTTATTCTTAAGGCTAGTTGTTAGTGTTTATATTTGTTATAAATGGGAATGCTATTAATAAATATATTTGATATTAAATGTTTTGTCTTCAGTAACAAGCTTCCTACAACTGACTCCTTTATTATGTGGATTTATCAGTAGTGAATTATCACTTATTGTAACAGTTTTTTCATTATTTACTATTGAAAATTAGAAAATTTCCAAATATATAAGATTATCATATTGTACAAATTGTTATGTAATATTAGGCAAAGGCAAACATGAGAAAATACATCCGGGGTAGCAGACATTACCTGCTCACAAAATGGAATCTGGTTGTGTGTGTGTGTGTGTGTGTGTGTGTGTGTGTGTGTTTGTGTATCATTTTTATTTTGTGTGAATGGATATTTTTCTTGATTATATGTCTGTGTACCACATGCATAAAGTACCTGCAGCGCTTAGAAAATGGCATTGTTTCCCTTAGGACTGGAGTTACTGATAGTTTTGAGCCAACATTGAGAGATGATAATAAAACCTGGGTCTTCTGGAAAAGCAGTCAGTGATCTGTAGTACCAAGCCATCTCTCAAGCCCTGAAAGTTTTGATACTACTTCAAAATTTTAATTTTGTGAATGCGTGTGTCCTTAAGTGTATATGTATGTGCACAACATATGTATATGCTGCCCACAGGGGCAAGAAGAGTGTTGGGTCCTTTGGAAATGGAGTTACACTTGTTGGTGTGCCATTCTGTGGTTGCTGGAAATGAACTCAGTTCCTT
Organism: Lophiomys imhausi; assembly: GCA_907164525.1. NCBI lineage: Eukaryota > Metazoa > Chordata > Mammalia > Rodentia > Muridae > Lophiomys > Lophiomys imhausi. The sequence continues at coordinate 437,008 of CAJQZJ010032290.1, forward strand.
TGCAAGATCACCACATGCTTTTAAACCCAGGGCCAGCTGTCAAGCTCCAGCCTCTTGTTTATTGCTTCTCATATGTAGACACTAAAATTCTCCAAGTGTCATTACTGGTATGAAAATGTTGTAGAAATATGGATAGAATCAGTGGGAAGCTTAAGAAAATTAGTCAGCATCACAGGGCAAATATTACATTTTCTTTCATGTGAAATCAAAGAACAAAGAGGATCCAGAGTGAAATATGAACTACCGAGAAGAGGAAAAGATCCAGAGAACAAGGAAACAGGCTAGAGATGATATAATGAGGGACTAGTATAACACAAGCTCATAATACACATGTATGAAAGTACCACAATGCAACCCCTTACTATGTAGAGTTAATATATGCTTTAAAATAGAAGGATATTAAAATCGGTCGCCACAGCCCTGTGGCCTCTTTGGTTCATTTTACTCACATGACTATCTCTGTGACTCCAGCTCCCACATGCCATGAGCTGTATCATCTATTTTCTAGAGCATTCATCAAAATATTTCAATTGTGTATAATTATACTCTCTGCATATATTCATTTTTACAAGAAAATATAGCTTTGGCCTCCTGCTTTTTCCTAAGGAGTTACAATTACTAAAATACTTTATTTATAATAAGTTTTCCTAGGAGAAATTTTCTTGTTTTCTGCAAAGACAAAATGGGTCTAGTCTGGGGTCCTCTAGAGTATGGACATCCCCATAACTGAAGTACTTCTCATCAAGTGGTTAAAATCTCTGTCTTCTCTGTGGTGAGAAGCAGCAAGTTAACAAATGGAAGTTAGTACAGAGACCTTCAAATTCAGTCTTTAGTGCCATTCTTTTTGAAAAAATGTTTATTTGTTACTTAAAGTTACATATCCATCATAGTCCCTTCTTTCTACCCCTCCTGGTCCCACCCTCCCAGCTCTCCCCCCTCTCCCACCTATCCTACTCCTCCAGAGTGGATTGCCCCTACATATCAACCCCCCCTCAGTTCAACAGTCATATGAGGGCTAAGAGCTTCCTCTTGCACTGGGGGCCTATATGGCAACTCCATTAGGACAAAGTGTCCCACTAACAGGTAACAAAGGCTATGTTGCTGTTCCTTTTGCTGTGTTGGTTGTAGGATAGTTATCCTGTACTACATGGCTAAAATCCAATTATAAGTGAATAGACACCATGTGCATCTTTCTGAGTCTGGGTTAGCTCACTCAGGATGAACTTTCTAGTTCAATCCATTTTGCTGCAAATTGTATGATTTTGTTGTTTCTGATAGCTGAGTAGTATTCCATTGCGTAGATGTACCACAGCTTTTTTTTTTAAAACCCATTCTTCAGTTGAGGGACACATGGGTTGTTTCCAATTTCTAGCTATTACAAATAAAGCTGCTATGAACATACATGAGGAGATGTCCTTGTGGTTTGGTGAGAAATCATTTTGATGTGTACCCAGAAGTGATATGACTTGGTCTTAAGGTAGAGCTATTCCAAGTTTTCTAAGATATCTCCAGACTGATTTCCAAAGTGGTTTGCACTCCCACAAGCAATGGAAGATTGTTCCCCTTTATCCACAACCTTGCCAGCATGTTCTGTCATTTGAGTTTTTGATCTTAGCCATTCTGACAGGTGTGAGATGGAATCTCAGAGTGGTCTTGAGTTGCATTTCTCTGAGGATTAAGGATGTTGAGCATTTCTTCAAGTGTCTCTTGGCCATTAGAGATTCTTCCTTTGTGAATTCTTGGTTTAGCTATGTCCTCATTTTTTGATTGGATTATTTGGTTTCTTGGCATTTAATTTCTTGAGTTCTTTGTAAATTTTGGATATTAGCCCTCTGTCAGATGTGGGGTTGGTAACAATCTTTTCCCAATCTGTAGGTTGCCTTTTTGTTCAAATGGCAGTTTCCTTTGCCTTACAGAAGCTTTTCAGTTTCATGAGGTCCTATTTATTGATTGTTGATCTTTGAGCCTGAGCCATTCAGGAAGTTGTCACCTGTGCCAATGAGTTCAAGGCTTTCCCCACTTTCTCCTCTATTAGATTTAGTGTGACAGGCTTTATATTAAGGTCTTTGATCCACTTGGACTTAAGTTTTGTGCAAGGTGATAAATATGGGTCTATTTGCATCCTTTTAAATGTCAAGATCCAGTTATACCAGCACATTTGTTGAAGATGTTGTCCTTTTTCCATTGTATGGTTTTGACTTCTTTGTTGAAAATTATTTCTGGGTCTTCAATTTGATTCCATTGATCAAATGATCTGTTTCGATACCAGTACCATGTCGTTTTTATTGCTCTGTAGTATAGCTTGAAATCAGGAATGGTGATACCTCCAGATGTTGTTTTATTGTACAGGATTAATTTAGTTATCCTGGGTTTTTGTTTTTCCACATGAAGTTGAGCATTGTTCTTTCAAGGTCTGTAAAGAGTTGTGGTGGTATTTTGATACGAATTACATTGAATCTGCATGTTGCTTTTGGTAGGATGGCCTTTTTTATTATGTTGATCCTACCTATACATGAGCATGGGAGATCTTTCCACCTTATGATGTCCTCTTCAATTTCTTTCTTCAAGGACTTGAAGTTCTTGTAGTACACGTTTTCACTTGCTTGGTTAGAGTTTTCCCCAGGTATTTTTTATTGTTTGTGGCTATTGTGAAGGATGTTGTTTCTCTAATTTCTTTCTCAGACCATTTATGTTTTGTATAAAGAAGGGGTCCAGATTTTTTTGAATTAAGTTTGTATCAAGCCACCTTGCTGAAGGTGTTTATAAGTTTCAGTAGTTTTCTGGTGGAAATTTTGGGGTCACTTATGTATACTATCATATCATCTGCAAATAGAGATAAATTGATTTCTTCTTTTTCAATTTGTATCCCCTTGATCTCCTTTAGTTATCTTATTGCTCTTGCTAGAACTTCAAGTACTATGTTGAAGAGATATGGGGAGAGTGGGCATCCTTGTTTGTGGCTATTGTGAAGGGTGTTGTTTCCCTAATTCCTTCCTCAGCCCATTTATCTTTTGTATAAAGAAGGGCACCCTTCTTAAGAGGCATTGAGATATTGTTTTCTAAATAACTGTGGCACCATCAAACCATGGATACCATTCTCAAGTATGTTTAGAGGGTCTGCATCTACACTTTAAGATTGCTTCATTCAGATATCTCTTCTTTAGTTTTCTTTCCACTTACCAATTTCACATAACAGATCACTTTCCATTTTTGTGTTTGTGTGAAACTGAGCACTTTTACGTCTTCTCTGATTTAATTCTTAGCATCGTGACTAATGTATTGCCTGTCAGCTTTCTCCACATATTACAGAAATTATCACTTGATCTTCCTCTCCAAAATAACTGAGGATTTGTTTTCTCATGTTGTTGTTTTTTCTGGTCAGTAGTTTATCTTATCTTATTACAGAATCTTATTTCCATAACATACAGTTTGGATGTAAACATAGTCTAGAGAGAGGAGGTCACTAAATGCGACCTTTAATCCTGGCTTACATTTTTCATAGGAATGCTTTGTTTCTTCTCACATGAGTGCACCATTGTGATTATTGGAGAGATGTGAAAGGTGCTAGTTGATGAGATAATATTGCTACATAAATATAAACGCTCTTGGTTGGACGATTCCACTGAGGTTATGTGCTATAAGGCTGTTTCTGGTAGGAAATGTGTAGAAAGTTCTATGTGACATCTGCTGTAACAGTGGTAAGTATAAGGGTCCTAGGGTACTGCATTTGTCATGAAAGCATTCTGCCACTAGATTGTCAACACCCAGAAAATAGTACTGTCCAGCAAGGGATTTAATTGGAGTAAAATTATGTGGAAAACATTTTATTAACATTTGTAATTTTTCTATGAACTTGATATGATCTCACACCACAACATTTAAAAATTTCAACTATTAGCAGAAATACTAAAACTTTTCACTTTTTGTTCCATAGAAATACTAAAATGCTGCTACAAATTTACTGGAAGCATTTTCAAAGTGTTGAACTGAATAAAAAAGTTACCTGGAAATCACATACACACACACACACACACACACACACACTATTCTTGCAATCAGAAAGGCAAATTAACTTAAGAAATATGCAAATGCATCTAATAGATATGATATGTATTTTGTTGTTCCTCTGACAAAATACCTGACAAAAACACCTCAAAGAAGGAAGGCTTTCTCTCCCCACAGTCTGAAGTTGCAGTCCACCATGTAAGGTAGAAGCAGTGATGGAAGATGGATTTGAAGTAAGAGGAGCATAAATTATGTGTTAATGTTGAGTTCACAGTCAAGAAGTAGAGATGTGAATTCCTGTGCTAAATTAATTTTTTTTTTGGATGGGGGCCTTTTTGTTGAGATTCTGTAGTAGCCTATTTGATGGTATCACTCAGATTCAAAGTAGTCCTTCTGCCCCTAGTTAAATGTCTCTGAAGCACACTCACAGTCATATCAACAATGAAGTGTGTGATGATCAAAGTTCATATTGTGAACTTGATACCCATGCATATGAGTTTTAACTACAAAAATCAATCTTTTAATAAAAATCTATATTTAAGTTCAAAATGTGATCTTTAAAAGGCATAATTAATCATGAGGGGATAAATTAATATATACCAAAATTGATGTAATAATCCAAACCCAGAGTCAACAAGGATATATATTTGTGTTTATGTGTGTGTGTGTGGTGTGTCATGATATATTTTAAACATTTCAGAAAACTGTTTTCTTTTATATTAACTGGGAAAATGGATGTGGGTGGAGTGAGGGAGGCTGGAAAACTAACGCTAAGCATTCTTGAAAAAGCTATATGGAAAGTCTGTGTATGACGTTTGTGTGTCTTTGGAAGTTTTTATTTTGGTTTATAATGTACAAAATATTATGGTCATTTCAGAATCTACAGGTTGTCAACTAAAAGGCCATGTGCAAGATGCCTACCCTTGAGTTTTTGGTCTGAGTGTCTGGTGACCCCTCAAACAATACAGACTATTGTAATTGCTCTTGGTAACCAACAAGATCATTATGACATAACTGTCTTGCTGAAGACACCACACACTTTGAAGATGGTACATCAGAAATCAAGTTCATATTGAGCAACATGTTTCATCCCTGCTGGGTACCTTCCATAGCGGCTGAGATGCATTGAGGTTGTAGGAGGAAGAAAGCCATTCATAGTCTTACCCAGCCATAAGTACTATGAACTACAACAATGACAAGCTTACTAAGATACTTCCATAGCTACACTGGTACCACCACTATTACTGCAGTAACAAGTCACTTCCTGGTTGGATTTGGGGCTTGCTCTATATTACCAGTTCTCAATCTGTACTTCCTGACTACTAAAAAACACATATTTCTGATGGTCTTAGGAACTGAAACATTGCTCATAAAAATTTACAGTTATGAAGTAGCAACAAAACCTACAGTTGTGGGTTCATAAGACCATCAGAATATGTGTTCTCCAATGGTTGTGACCCAAAGAATGAGAACCACTGCTCTATAGTGAGCCTTGTGCTGCAAATCAGGCCATAAACCCATAGTAGGGAACTTCATGGAGCCCATGAGTACAATAAATGCAATTATTTTACTAAAAAATATAGTGCCAAAATACCCTATAAATTCTTGGTTATGAAGCCATAGATTATTGCAACACCAAGAACTCATCAGAGAAGTTTCTTTGTGCTGTGAAGGTGGTTATCACATTGACTAAATTGCAAAGAATGAGTTACTCTGCAATGCCCAGTCACGAATGAGATGGATATCTATCGTTCCCCTCACTGCTAGGTTCAGATAACATCATGGAAAATAGGATGGAAAGTTTCAAAGAGACAGATGTGAGGGAGGATCAGAGAAATATCATGTCTACTGGCTGTGACAGGACCACTGCACTCATGAACTCACAACAGCCACAGCTGTCTGAATAAAACACACACAATATTAAGCCAGGTGATGCTGTAGCATAAGGGAGGTGTTCATGAGACCCTGGCCCCAACTGAGGAAATATTTACAGTTCGTAGCTTCTGGGTAGGGAAAAGCTGTTTTCTACATAGTTGTGACCCCTAGTAAGACAACCAAGCACCAGTGAATGACATCACACACATATGAGCATATGTATAGCAGAAATTGAATTGATAGGCTATGAAAATAGAGTATATGAACTTCAGAGTGTTTGAGAACAGGGAAGGAGATCTAGAGGACTAAAGAGGATAAGCAAAGGGGTGAACATAATCTAAGTGTAATGTGTGCATATATGACATTCTCAAAGAATTACTGAAAATACTGTACTTGAAAAAAATACTCTAAAAACCATAATCTTTTTTTAAGTGTATAGGACAACATATGCATGTGTGTGCTACAATCCATTTACAATGAAGTTCAGAGCAAAATAACCCAAAATAAGAGACTATATATTTAACTGTCAATATTAATTATAAACATGGACTGGACAAAAACATAGTTCAAAAAGAATGAATGACAATGGCACAGTCAAAACTAATCTGTCTTTAGAAAGTGTGGCTTGAGGAAAGGGAGATAAAGACCACTCACTGCATCTCCTTCCTTCATCACTATCAATTCAGTTGTTAGAGGTCTTCTAGGATGTGTGGGCATTGGAGAAGTCTCTAAGCTTCTCCCACATTCATCAAGGCTATGCAACCAACATCTCATTCTCAGCTCTGGTCCTTCATGCCTTCTGCATCTCTCCTCATGTCACTGTGCTCACCAAGACATTTCCTTCCTATTTACTCCCAATTGCTTCATTGCATTTTCTCCTGTGAATTGCACATGTTTGCACTGACATAAATTGGTGGAAAGTCATTTAAAAGTTTTCTCAGTCCGTTATGTAGATGGTGTTGTGGATCTACAATTGAGTTGAAAAACACTCTTGTCATGGACAGGGAAGGGCCACGTTCAGAGGAAGACAGGCCCAGGGAGTGAACTAGGAGCCCTGCAGACAGAGTATTACAGCAGAATTGGAATTGGCATTTATCTCCCATGAATTCTGATACTGTTTTCACATAAAGCTCATGCCATAGTTGTTAAAACTTCCTGTTTTCCACAGAGGTTTGGATCCCCAATGCTGCAGTGAGCAGGGTCAAGTGATTGACAGTGGAATGAGACAGAGTGTAGGAAGCACCCAGTAGGTGTACAAAGAACAACATAGGAAAGTCAGAGGCTGAAGTAGGCTCTGCTTAGTTGCTAGACAGAGGGGCTTGCATTTCATTTTTGGAAAACCTGATGTTTGATAGTCACGATGTGAGAAGTGTGGTCTGGGGAGAAATTAAAATGGTGTGGCCAAAAATCAGGATTTTGGGGTTCTTTTCTTTTTTCTTTTTTTGTGTTTGCTTAACTTTGAAAAAGGGTGTCTTATAGCTTTTCTTGTAGCTTAGTCTGCTCACAAAATCATTAAGTAATTTAAGGATGATCTTGCACTCCATTCTTGTAGCTCATCCTCCCCAATACTGGGTTTCCAGAGCAGTCTCACTGCTTCAAGCATCCTTTTTGTTTGTAAGTTTTGGTCTTTTTCATTGAGACAGTATTTTTTTTGTAATCATGACTGTTGTGGAACTCCCTTTATAGTCCAATCTGGCCTCAAAAATCACTGAAATCCACTGGCCATATCACCTCAGTGCTGGGATTAAAGGCTACTGGCTTTCTATAAGCATTCTAAGTGTTAGGTTCAATTGTGTCTCCAGCAATTTGCATGCAGGAAGAAACTACTTGGAGTGACAAAAGTGGCATTTATTTTCATGAAAACACATATATTCATATGAATGTTTCTTATGATTTAAGTTGCTTTAATTTACTAAATCCAGGATATCATCAACAAGAGTGAATATCAGTGAAGAGAAGTGATGTAATTTTACATTGAAGATTCAATCATTGGCAGAACTTGATGCTAATCCACTCCCAGAATTTGGCTCTCTAACCCTATCATGTGGCACTTTTTTATTTTTCAAAAAGAACTGCAGCTTGAGGTTTCAATATTCAAAATTTTCAGTGTCATGGTTTTAGAGGAATTTAGACATCAGAATTTTGTTCACTGAGATTCCAGCCTTTGAGATGATGAAACTTAGGATTCTGACTTTTGTGTTGAGTTGAAATAGTTTCTTGAAATAAGACCACAGCCTTTGTGGTTAAGAACTCAACATGTGAGTTTCATGGGACACAATTCAACCCAAGAGTCATAGTGCTTGTAAAAGCCAGTCATGGTGGCACACACCTTTAATCTTGTACTCTGGATATAGCGGCAGGTGTATTTATATGAGTTTGAGTCCAGCCTTGCCTACATAGGGAGTTCCAGGACAGGAAGCGAAGGGCTTTATAAAGTGACACTGCATCAAAACAAAACAAAATCAAAACACACAAACAGAATGCTAAAAGCATTAGGGCAGTCCTAGAACCCCAGCTGTAGAGAGGTGGAACTCATATAATTAGAAAGCATGATTATCCTTAACTTCTTATAAAGTTTCTGAGCAGACCAGGCTACAAGATACTTTTTGCAAAAACAAGAGAACACCCCCCCCCAAAAAAAAACTAAAAGAAAAAGAGTACAAAACCTAATAACTTTTGGTCACACAATTGTTTTAACTTTTTTATTGATTTTTTGTGAATTTCACAAGTTGTGCTAATATTCCAGTCATCTTCCCATCCGTCCATATCTGCACTCCACCCTTACAACCTCTCTTGGTGAAGTAAACAAAACAAGGGGAGGAGGGCAGGAAGGGAGCAGAGATTTGGAGGATGGGACTGGACGAAAGAGGGAAGGGGCCATGATCGGATTGTAAAATGAATTAATAAACAAAACAAAACAAAATCCCAAAACAACAACAACAACAAAATAAAACAAAAACCTACAATGATAAAATAGAAACAAACAAAAAGAAAAACAAATAATCTCCCTGTGGAAGCTCAGGTGTGTCATTGTGTGACACACAGTATACCCTTTTTCCCAACCAGCTTTACCTGCAAATGATCATTGCAATGCATCATTGGCCTGGTTTGAGATCTCTGACTTCTGCTACACGTTAAATATTGGATCCTCAGAGGGATTTCTCTGGGATATCATTTTGTTGCCCTGTGTCATGGAGACCCTGCAGCTTTGGTTCTACAGGACTGGCCCCTTCATGAACTCCAGCATTTCATAGATGGAGTAGATATTGGGGTAAGATAACTCAAAGTCCTGGATCTGGGCCTGGGTGGTCATTGGGTTGGAAGGTCTGACAGCTCTCCTGCACCTATACCACAAGACCAAGAGTTCCAGGTTTGCCAGGGGATGGCTCTGGACCAGCTCTCTTGACTGCTGCAGGCTGTGAAGAGTGGAATCATCTCTCCCACATCCCTGCCACCCCAGGTTGGCTACACCATTTTAGTTCTACCCAAGACTGTGATCTTGACGTCCTGTCTATCAAACATTGTGTTTTCCCCAAATGAAATATAAGCCCTTCTCTCTGGCTACAGAAATGAGCCAGCAGTTCATAGATGGGGTATATAGTGGGGTGGGCTAAGTCAAAGTCCTGAATCTGGGACTGGGTGGTAGTAGAGTTGGTCTGCCCAGTAGCTAACATGCACCCTCACCACCAGGGCCAGTGCTCCATCTTTGCCAGGGCAAGGCAGCTCTCTTGCCTGTGGCAGTCAGGAAGGGTCAGGACCTGCTCACATGACATCAGAGCCAGCTGTCCTTCTCTCTCAAACACCAGGCCAGTTGTCCTATGCTGCTCAGGCCAGGGGTTGGGTAGAGTCATGTCTCCCATATTCCTACCACCACAGGTTGGCTACACCATTTTAATTTTACCCAAGACTCTTCATGTTTTTCCAAAATGATATATAAGCCCTGTCTCTGATTTCAGACATGAGCCTGGTTCAGCACCTGTCTTTTCTATGATGTGCTTCAGACACACCCTGAGCACCTCTTGCCCTCTCTTTCATTCTACTGCCAAGAGTTTCACATTGTTGGTGGAGGATTTGGGATCCAAAACATTCTGTAAACCAGGAAATTTTTAACAACTTTGGAATGAGCCATATGTAAAAATCACAGCCACGGGATCAGAATCATGAGAGACAAATGACAGCCTTGATATTCCTTCTAGTGTGGTACTATCCCCTTTCAGCCACAAGGACTTATTTGCTTGCCTAGGGTGTGTTATTCCTACAGAGAAGCATCAAACACTCCTTTAGAGATGCAGAACTCGAAGTGAGTTAGAAATTAATTTTGATTCAATCAGCATGTCGTTCTCCTGTTTTGTTTCCTTGCTTGTTTTTACTGAAGTGGTTAGGCAGGTAACTTTAATGTCAGATAATAATGAAACCAACTGTGACAGAACTCTTAGTTGACTTTTCACTTTGGCTATGTATCTGGTCTCTTTTTAATTATATGTTTTATAGATACATAAATTGTAGAAACAGATGCATAATCATAAGACAGATACCAAACTGCCATAGATGAATCTATCTCTGAGGATTCTCAGCAGAATGGCTTCACAGCTCAGAGAAATCCTTTCAGTCCAACTTTCAAACAAATAATATTAAATTAGTCAATGCAGTTTATTCTAACCCATGGTTCTGTTTGCACTCAGGAGAAGACATCTCTCAATCTTTAAGTGCTCAGTTCAACTTTCCCCCAAATTACAGTTTACATCGTGGTTACAGCCAGAAGAGCAGAACCAGGAGAAAATTATTTCTTAACAGGTAATGGAACAGTTTTTCATCACTGGGCACTGAAAGGACACATTTCTCTTGACAGAGAAGTGAGAGTCGAGTGGCAGCAACATTGGGAGATTCATGGAGGGTCTGACTGATGAGTGCATGAAACCATCTGTAATGATGGGTATCTGGGATGAGAGATGCCTAAGACAGGTGGAAAGACAGTGATTTCGATTTGGAAAGAGGGATTGAGAAGGTGTTGTAGGTTTGTTATTAGAGAAATGTACTGTCTCTCATCTTTACATGAGAGAATATCCAATGTTCTAGATTCGCATGAATAAAACAGAAAATAAACCTATTAATTGTTTGATGAGCATACTTAAATTAAGTTTATTTATATGGTAGTAGAAAGACTAGGGTATTGACATTTGGGTAAGAATTTAAAGGCTTAGAGGAGATGTCTTAGGTCTGGGATATATGGCTCAGTCATAGAGATACATTGTAATCATCAGGACTGAGTTGTAACTGTTTTAAGTGCATACACTTAAAAATATGGTTCAAAACACAACTATGTGATCCCATTATATAAGAAGCCAAAAACTGGGGATCAAAGTGGCTATATGGCTTTGTAAATTGGCTATATGGCTTTGTAAATTGGCTACTAAATGTCAATAAGATATCATGTCTAGAAAACTGATGTGGAAGAATGGTAGAGTAAGGGTTCTGTTGTTGAAAATTGGTTGGCACATACACACACAACAGTGACACACCCATAAAAATTCCTTCATAATAATAGTACATTAATGCAAAATTTCAAATCTGTAAATCTTAATATAGATGTAGCTACACTGCATCATCTCTGAGGATCTAGGTTTTCATGATTTTCAGTCATTGACGTAACGTGTCAGGTGGTGAAAAATTTTCAAGCACCCCATATACATATCTTTAGATATCATTGTTCAAATCACTTCTTAGAGTTTTAGAACATATTTAAATATTTGTTTGTTTGTCTGTTTTAGTCAGACGTTTGTCACTTGAGACATGGTTTAATTGTGTAGCCCTGGCTAGCCAGGGACTCAGGGAAATTATACTCCCTCTGCTTCTCAAGTGCTGAATTAAAGAGGTCGACCACCAGACTCTGCTATTTTGAGATTTTTCCTCTATAATTGATGATGGAATTAAAAAGGAGGAAGCTGTCCAGTCATGAGTTAATTACCATTTTTAATATTTGCTTTTATGTGAATGAATATTTTGCCTATATGCATATATGTGCACCACACACATGACTAGTGCCATGGAGGTAAGAAGATGGCTTATGATCATCTAGTATGGCTCGTATTTACCAAGTGGGTTCTAGAAACTCAATTGGATCCTCTGCAAAAGCAACAATTATTTTTGTCTCTTGATCTAACTCTATAGGCACTGGGTAATTATTTTTAGGAAAAAATGTCATGGACAGAAACCATAATGAAAAATTTCAATTTCTTCATGGTTTTAGAGCATGCATATGAAAGTACAATGCTTTTTAATTTCTAGAACATATATTTAAAACAATTTAAAATTGTATGAACATCAAAAGTCAACAAGACAGATCAAAGAGCAAACCCCTGATACTGCTACTAGAAATACTGCTACAGCTATAATCATTTATAAAAATCTTCTGTAATTATATTGAGAAAGGCAAATCCCCATGTATAGGGATAGTTAATGAAAGCTGATCCTTTGGAATGCATTCCAATGTGTACTTGGATTCAATGAAGGCAAAGTTCACAGCAGTCTGTTCTACATGATAACTCACACTGAGAGTCTACTCAACTTTATATCCAATGTGTATAAGTTATTAATGTTATTCTCTACAACATAAAAGTCAACAAAGAGTGACACACAACATGGATGAATTGTTTTGAAACCTTGACCTGAAAGATGAGATGCACACAAACCTAAGACTTCTCCCTTCTCCAATATCCTTTAATACTTGAACATTTTTTTTTTAATGAAAGTGTGTACATGCCTCACTGAGGTATCGCTGAGGAGAAAGTTTTCTTTGTAGAAATAAAGGTCAAAATGACCAGAGATATCTGAAGGAGTCCAGAGCACAGGGAGAAAGTAGTATAGTAGACATCACCAGTAGACTGAACTAGACAATGAGAGGAAAGAGGGGGAAAAATGGGAAGAAAAGAGAGGAGAGAGGGCCATGGGAATCAAGAGGATGAAGTGTCATGAGAAGAACCAAAAGTAAGGGGACCTGAGAAATATCAAGAGCCCAAGTGTACATGGGCAGAATATCTGGGTTTTATAGGAAACAGAAGTTGGGGGAAGGAAAGTTAAGCTCAAAGCTACCGATATTTAGGGTAGGGGAGAAGTGCAGAGAGGAACCAGGACTTTGTCAGAAGTAGTTGCAATGCACTGAGTGTCTGGCTGCCAGCATCTGCTCCGGTGTGTTAGCCTTTTGTTCTTAGTGTCTTTGGGACCAAACAGTTTACGATTTTGAAACTGTCTAAGATGCTGATAGAGAAAGGTCCTCCAGGGGCAAGGCCATGCAACTTTCTTATACTTTATAGCAATGAAGCCCTGTTCCTTCTGGATGTCACTCTGTTATCCCCTTTGTGCTTCAAAGACGGACAGAAAAGTTCCCCTCGGATTCCTAATTGCTTCCTTAGAGCTGCTCATGTAATCTGCACTTCTATTTTCTTTTCTGTTTTACTGGCAGGAACTCAAGACCAAGGTGTTTAAGCGTTACTTCCCACTCTTGTAGAGATGCTGTCATGGACTTAGAGTTGAGTTGAAAATTGCCAGTCTACTGGGAAGGAATGTCAGGAGATCATGAACTTTTAAGTCAGTACTAGAGTTTCACTAAGTTTTAGCAGAGACTGATATTCATGTTGACACACACCCTCATGGCATCTTTAAGCGATAAGGTGAGTTGACCAGAGAATAAAAGTTGTAAGAACTAGACTTTAGAAAGCACTCCTTGGAAAAGCCACACTCCTGCTCTCAGATGTATCTTCTTTTCTTCCCAGGTACCTTTCTTATATTAGTTGTACTTAAAAATCTTTATGACGGAATTCTTCAACAACTGCTCTGAAAAGAGGGAAGAAGGGAAAGAAAGAAAGAAGGAAGGAAGAAAGAAGGAAAGAGAGAAGAAAGAACAGAGAGAAAGAGGGAGAATGTGAGAGAGAGAAAGAGAAAGAGATAGAAAGAAAAGAAAAGAAATTCGTAGAATAGGTAGGATAGGAAAATGGTATTGGTTTAAGGAATGGGAACTTGAAAGGCTTTGAATGAAATTGGAGCTGTTTTCAACTCAGGACAGATTAGACCCTCTTCAATCCTTCCTAAACTGTGTGACCCTGTTTCCCCCATAAGCTGCTACCAAATCTCTCTTATCACTGATATCACCCCATTTTCATCTGTTCTTTCTTCACCTGGCTTTTGCCTGTCTCTCCTCTGTCTCTTTCACCATCTCCATATCCCTTACCTTCTCTCTCTTTTTTGACATGTCTCTTTCTAGTTTTTATTTTAAAAGGAAGATTTTATTTGGATTCTTCATTTTTCTTTACTGATGACACTGGGAACCCAGGACCTTGCAACTATTAGCTGCTCCCCATCTTATGCTAAATAGCTTGATGTGCTTTTTATTCTTTTCATTCCTCCTCCTCAATAACTAACATACTTCTGGAAAACACTTCATTTTATTTTTGTGTTTTAATATTTATATCATAAGAACGGGTGGAATAGAATACTTGCACTAGTAAATTAAAATTTCTTATCAAGGATAAATTATTATAAAATTAGAATGAATTTTCTACTACAAAAATGAATTTTATAGATGATTGAATATTTAGAGTTAAAAATTGAATGAATTACAAGTAAGGAGTAATGGTATGTTAGCAGTATGTTTAATGTCCAGATACTTTGGCGATTGTGAAAATATAACGGATGTTTTTCTGATTCTATGTGTATGTTTTACTAAATACACCCCAAACTGTTGCTTCATGGAAGAGTGCATGAGCCTGGGTTCAATCCCCAGTTCTTCCAGTATAGTAAAATTCCTATAGAATTTTAATTTATAGAAGAAAATTAAGACAAGAATGACCATGGCAAATTTAAATATTTAACATAAGATTGTAAAATTGAATTAACTATAATAATTTTCATTACTAAACAGAACCGTTTGCTATGAAACAATAATGTTTGCTTTTATTTGGTTTGGTTTGGGTTTTTAAAAAATTTGATTAGCATACATAGGATTAGATTTCATTATGACATTTTCAAACAAGTTTGTTTTGATTCTCCTCTTCCACCTTTCTCCTCCACTCTGAAGACATCATCTCACCCCTTCCCATATCTTTTACAATCCTTTTCAGCTCACATGTTATGTGTAAAATCATACAGATACTGTTTCTTGTCAGTTGAACTCTGTCTACTGACTCCTGTTCACTGGAAAATAGACACAGGTCTGTTTGTCTTTCTCTACTCCTATTGTCATGGCCACGGTCTAGAGTTTCAGAAGCTATAGTCTATCTTCCTGATGTCAGGTATTGCTGTTAATAAGTGAAACCCAAACCAAGACAACAATATCAGAACTCATTATACTCTTATCTAATATGTTTCTAAATCTTTCTTACAGACAAAAATGAAAAATCATAATTGTGACCATAATTCAATATTACTAACCTATAAACCCAAGTCAGTTTTGAATTTAGTTAACTGTCACTACTGTAGCTCTGAACCATACAACATAACCAGAAAGTTTCATATATTAAGCACAGTCCCCTTACTTTTAAGATTAGAACCAATGTCTATCTATAAACATTATCATGTTAACTGTTGTGAATGTACAGTGCAGTCATAAGATAAATGATCCTAATGTTCTGTAGGAGATCTCTGGAATATTTCATCACAAACCTAAAACTCTGTGCCCATGAAACAAATATCTATCACTTTCTTCTTGCAGCCCTGTCAATCATTGTTAGAATGTTTTAAAATTTCATTACATGATTCAATTATTTTGGGGGAAGGAATGTGCACCAAAGACAGAATACATATGTGGAGGTTAGAAGATATGTTTGGAGAACTGGATCTATCTGTCCAACTTGTGGAACCTTCACATGAACTCTGGTCATAGAGATAGTTTGCAATCACCTTTACCTGCCGAGCAGTCTTTCTGGCTCTCATCATTTGAGTTCCTGTGTATTTGTAGTTGATCACTGTAGTTAGAACAGCTGGACAGAATCATATAATAGTATAAGTTACAACAGCTGGACAGAGTCATATAATAGTATAACTGGTCATAGTATTTAACAAAGGATCTTTTGTGGTTATTTATACTAGAATGGGTCATCTTTCATTTTTGAGGGTAAATGCTGTACTATCACATATATACACCATGTTGTCTTCATGCATTTGTTTGTGGAGGGACTTGTGAAAATATTGCATCTTTTAGCTGTTTTGAATGATTCTGTCAAGGAAGTGACTAGATATCTCTTGAAAACCCTGACATTAATTCTATTATATTCATAGGAAGAAGTGGAATTGGAGGATAAAATGGCATTTTGTCTTTCATATGAAAAAGTATTTTAATACAATTCTTTTATGTTCAGTCCTTCTGTTCTCAGCTGTTTAGATGTCCTAAGGAGTTTGTAGGCAGAAGCTGAACTTCCAGGCTTTACTGAGGTCCTGGCTGGGGCATTGTGTAGAGCTGAACGGTCTTAGCGATATTGAGTTGTTGTGGTTGTAGGCTTTTGATGGAGACAGCTATTGAGGGAGTCTGTCAGGCTGAATCATCTGGGTCACTCATCTTCTTTTGGTGTCTGATTCTGATTTCTGCTGAGGTTTCCGTTGTCCAGTTGTCCCTGGGTTCCTTGAATGGATGCTTTATCTCCTGGAAAGATAAGAACAGAGCCCTGCCCTAATCCTCACTCAGGGACAATAGCCCTCTTTTTTTTTTTTTTTTGGTTGAAATGTGAAGCTCTGGCCTCTTGATACCAACCGTCTTAAACTGTTTAGGATAGTTAAGAAAAACAAACTCCTAGTCATGCATGCATGTCACCTTGTTAGCTACTATGACAGTCTATCACAGATATTCTCTAAGCTACTCAGTAATCAAGTTGTTAAGAGACAAGCAACATTTGCTTATCTAAATACAAGAGATAGATAGGGCATCTTCAAAAACCCCAAGAGATCTGCAGAATATGGCATTCAAAGATGTGGTCTTAAATTAAGATTTTTTTGATATCGTGACATATCAGCTCCTGACAGCACCCCCTATTCTACTCCAAGTAGAAGAAAAGCATCGAAGAATCTCCAGTGTGAGATGGTTGAATTAGTGGCAAGCCTATCTCTTGGCATGTAAAAACTCCTTGCTTCAACTGCAGACAGACTGCTGTCCAAAAAGGACAAAACTTGGTAGCAGGGAAGTCGACAGCCTAGCTCTGCCAAGACAGGGTAGGTTAGTCCTTCATAATCCCTGCTCTACAATAAATGTCTGTCATAGAAACAGGACCGAAAGGCTGAAGACTGATGCTGGAATGTATGGAGAGAAAATGGGAACTGTCCAGGTAGTCACTGGTTTGTCATTTCTTAGTATTGGAAGCTGCAGGCCCTGCACTTCCTATACAATCAGATGTATTCATCCTTCTCAGCTCTCTGAGGTGGTTGAAGAATAGACAGCTTGAGTCTCATAGCTAAATTTTGAGTTGTTTAGGAATCAAGAGGGCGTTCTAGATCTAAGAAGATGGATATAATAGTGATGCAAGTTAGTATGAAAGCTAAGTCAGTTATAGAACTTTAAACTCATGGAGATGGTTAGAAGGTAGAAGGTTAAAGTCAGGGGCCAAATATGTACGAACTGGACATTGGGAAGGTATACTGGGCCATTTAACTCTCATAAATGTGGCATAGTTAATTCTGCTGTTTTGTATTGAATTTACTGTTATAAGAGAAAGAACCATTTGTTGGATTGAAAAGAGAAGCTGTTGGGGGGGAAGAGGGTGGAAGGGTGGGACAGGAAGGGGGAATAGGGAAGGGTTTGTGACTGAGATGTAACTTGAAGAAAAAAAATAAAGTACTTATATAAAAAAAAGAAAAATTATTTTATATTCATAGGATCTCAACACGATGAGAACTTCTAGAAAGGTATTTGTAATGGCAACCAAATTAATAAAACATAAGAAATAAGTCTTTACAAATGTATTGCTTTTAGGATGGAAATTATTACAATTTTAAACACATTCTACAAAGGACAGAGGAAGGTACATTTATGGCATATTCTTTTCTATATTTATTTATTACTTCAGGTTACATCTCCATTGCAGTGTCATCTTTCCACCCCTCCCAGTCCAGCCCTTCCAGCCTCTACCCCCTATCTTCAAGGAAAACTTCAGGGACACAAACAAGACTTTTCCTCAAATTATTTATTCCAGGAACAAAATGACAACATTTTCACTCTATCACCAAGAAATAAAGATAACAAATTTCATTCTTCTAACTTTTGACATACTGGATATAGAATTCACAAAAAACACAGTTGCTTTGTGGTTGAGTGCTAATCTTTAATGTATGAGACTCTGGGTTCGATCCCTAGTCCTTCCAGTATAATAAAACTCCTATAGAAGAAAAATAAGACAAGAATAACCAATGGCAATTTTTATACTGGGCATAAGATTGTAATATTGCATTGACTAAACAATTGTCATTATTAAACAGAAACATTTACTATGAAACAATGTTTTTTAAAATTTGGCTTGGTAGTTATAGTCTCACAGTTAAATTTTAGGTTGTTTAGGAATTAAAAGGATGTTCTAGGTCTAAGAAGATGTTTTTAAGTTGGTAATGCAAGTTAGGATGGAAACTGAGTTTAGGTATAGAACTTTAAACTCATTGAGAAAGATAGATAATAGAATATTAATACCAGTTGCCAAATATGTATGGACTGGACATTGAGAATGTATATTATACCTTATAATTTTCATAATTGTGGCCTAATTATTCTTATTGCTTTGTATTATATTTCTTGTTATAAGAAAGAGAGCCATTTATTGGACTAAAAGAGTGAGCTGTTAGGTGGAAAAAGATACACCTTAAATAAAAAAATAGCACTTGGGAGGGTGAGGGGGAAGAGGGTAGGAGGTTGGGACCAGGAGGTGGAGGAGGGAGGGGATTATGATTGAGATGTAACTTGAAGAAACAAATAAATGTAAAAAAAATTGGTTTTTTATTTTAAAATTTTAATTGGCATGCAGAGTATTAGATCTCATTATGACATTTTCAAGCAAATTTTTTTTTCATTCTCCTCTTCCACCTTTCTCATCTACTCTGCAGACATTCTCTCACCTCTTCTCATATCTTTTATAATCCTTTCCAGTTTAATAACACATTTGTCCTATTACTTTCCCCCTGATTCCATATCTTTTTTACCCCTTATCTTTGATCTCTTTTCTTGTTTAATAGCAATTAAGAATTTTCTATCAAAACTTATATTCATATAGAGATTGTGATCTATGTCTTTGTTTGAGAAAGAATATATGTCCCCCCCCGGATTTCTGTCACCTTGCTGAATTCTGTGCAAGTCCATCTAGTTCTTGAAAATGTCATAACTTCATTTTACTTTATAAATGAATAAAATTCCACTGAATATAGATACCACACTTCCTTTATCTGCTGATGAACCTCTAGGATGAACATATTTTTCTTTGCTGTTTGTAAGTAATGGAACAGTTTACAAGAATGCATAGTATCTTTTTGGTAGGACATAGAGTCCTTTGAGTATATGACCAAAATTACATATCTGTGTTATTATAATCCTATCATTATTTTATTGAAAAATCTTTGTACTTATTTCTATAACGAACATAGTACTTTCTTCTCCTACCAGTATAGAATGAGAAAATTTTCCCATATCATCATCATCATCATTATTATCATCAATTGTTGTCATTCTCTTGATGTTAATAATTTCATTATAAGGGGTGTGATGGAGTCTCACAGTATTTATGATTTTTTATTTCCCTGGTAGAAAAATATGCTGAACACTTTAAAAAATAATGTAATACCAATTTGTGTGTCTTCTTTCAAGTAATCTCTTTTATCTTCACATGGCAATTGCTTTCTTGCATGTGCAGAAGACTTGTAGTTTCATGCAGTTCCACTCCTTAATTCTTGGTGCATTGTTTGTGCTATTGGGTCTTGCTGGCTCTACCTATATCTTGTATTACTAGCATTTTCCTCTGAGAGTTTTAACATTTCAGCTTTTGAATAATTTAACATTAAATTTTGTGCAAGGTGAGGAGGTATTGACATAATTCTGTTAGCCTGCAGGAAGATATCCATTTTACAGAAATTCATTCAGAACCAGAAGGCCTGAGCAAGTAGTCTCACCAAATATTCAAGGAAATAATGTTTGTTTCTTTGCCGATTCTTCCTGAGAACTGCAGAGACTCAGCAGGGCAATGAAGTCTGATGAGCAATAGCCAGATCCCTGATCCATCTTTCTTACTCAACACTGGTAATTCTCTGTGTGACTTTGTATCCTCTCTTGTCCCCAGAGCCTGTGCAGCATTTGTCATTATTAATAACAAGAGTTGATGACCTAATATGTGAGAGAATCAGTAGCACTACATTAGAACTTGGTAATTTCTTTTCAAAATTGTTGAAGAAAATACTAATTTGTATAATTTCAACATTTTACTTTTCTATGAAGTCTATACTAGGGTTCTTATTTCATGTGCTCAGCTCCTTAAATTCTTCCTTTTATGTTATTTATTTATTTATTTTTTTGGTTTTTCGAGACAGGGTTTCTCTGTGTATCCTTGGCTGTCCTGGACTCACTTTGTAGACCAGGCTGGCCTCGAACTCACAAAGATCCGCCTGCCTCTGCCTCCCAAGTGCTGGGATTAAAGGCGTGCGCCACCACCGCCCGGCTCTTTTATGTTATTTTTAAATACCTGTTCATACAGTATGTAATGATCTTGCATTCCTACTTTGCCTTGTATCCCATCACTGTAGTCCCATAATTATTGGTGATGTTGAGCCTCATTTTGTACACATTTAGGACATTTCCAAAATTTTTATACATAATTATGTCAGTCATGATCCCATTTCACATTTGTTTTATACACTAGTTTTTTTTTTCGAATTTAGTTTTATATATCCTTTTAGGGTAGTGAGTTGAGTCAGTGTTTAATGACATTTTTAAAAATGTCATATTAATGACAGCATACATTTTTACTTTGGATCTGAGTTCAAGTTCTAGCTCATACCTGTGCAACTATCTACACATCCAGCTGTGGGAGATCTTTAGCCTCTGGTCTCTGCTGGCACTCACACACACATGCAATCTCTCTAATGCACACATCATTAAAAAACAATATAAATCTTGAATACAAACATTCTTTGAATATTCTGGCTATTTAACACTCATTACAAATATGATTTTCAGATATGTTCTGTTGTTTCTGTAAAATTCTGTTCTATTGAAGAATTTTAATTCGGTTTCACATGAATTTCAGAAATAATGTCAAGTTTTAAAAATGCTTTCTTTGCAAATTGATCCTAAATCATTGTGTTTATTCAAAAGGAATGAATACATTAATCTGCTTTCTTTTTTGCTTTTTGAGGATGTGCTTCTCTGTGTGTAGCCATGTCTGTCATGGAACTATCTCTGTATCCCATGTTAGCCTCAAATTCATACATCTGTCTGCCTCTGTCTCTTGAGTCCTAGGATTAAAGGTGTCCACCACCACATCCAGGAAAAACTTTAAGCTTTAGTAAACACATTCAATATTTTTCATTGTGAAAATAGAGACTATTATATAAACAAAAAACCTTTTATATATTCTTCCTCAGTGAGAGAGTTATATAAATACAATAAAGTGATGATTATTTTATTCAAGCTAACTATATGAAATAATGAGCACTCAACATATTTCCATGGTTCCTTGACCAAAATAACTTTAATTATCTTTTAAATAGGACTGAAAATGACTTCTGCAAACTTGGCAATGAGAATATTCCTCTTCTCCCAGATCACAATGGGAATGCTTGCAAATTCCTCAATACTACTTTATTATGTCGTTTTGATAGTCAACAGAAAGCATTTAATGCCCAAAGACCTGATTATAGAGCACTTGACTTTTGCCAACTTCTTGTCTATTATCTCAAAAGGCATTCCACAGACACTGTCAGATTTTGGATTTAAATATTTCCTGGATGATACTGGATGTAAACTTATAATGTATATTTACCGAATAGTGAGGGGGATGTCCCTATACACCACGTGCCTATTGAGTTGCTTCCAAGCAATCACAATCAGCCCCAGCAACTCCAGGTGGATGAAGCTTAAACATAGAGCCACCAAGTACGTTGGTCCCTCCTGCTCAGTCAGTTGGTTTGTGCACCTGTTTCTAAACATCTTGACGCCAGCAAGAGTGTCAGGACCCAGATATAGCACAAATATGACTTACATGATGAGTTATGGGTACTGCTCATGGTTTACTTCCAACAATGTTGCAGTTGCACTTTATATGTCCTTAATGTGCTTCTCTGATGGCCTGTGTCTGGGTCTCATGGCCTGCTCAAGTGTCTTCATGGTGAGAATCCTCTACAGACACAAGAGACAAGTCAAGCATATCCACAGTGCTCAGCACTTTCTGAAAGTCTCACCCGAGGACAGAGCCACCCAGACTATTCTTACTCTGGTGTGCACCTTTGTCATCTCTTACTCATTCTCTTCTGTATATGTAATCTTTACAAGTTACTCTAAAGGTTCGGTGATATGGGGAGGAAGTATATTTATATTTTTCGAAATATGCTTTCCAATATTTTGTCCCTTTCTTCTCATCTACAATTTCAAGACTAGTTGGAGCATGGTTTTACTCTTTTGTGGTAAGAGATAGCTACTTCCAATTATTGCATGAGCCATGGTTATTTTTCTTTTTAGTATATTGCTATATCCTTTTATTTATTGAAGAATAATTGGACTATAGTTTGAAAATATTAATCATATTTCAATTGAAACCTTGGTCATATGGTTTGAACACTAGGCATTTTTTATATATATATATATCATTATATATATATATTTATATATATATATAATCATACATATATATATATATGATTATTTGTTTTATTTTTGAAGAATTTATCCTAAAAATAAGCAATTTTCCAAAATTTTAGAATCATCATATTAAACAAGTTATTATGTGACAATAAACAAAGAACAGAAGAATGTGAGAGAATATGTCTGGGAGACCAGACCTTATCTATCATAGTTTGAATTTATTTGTGTATGTGTGTGTGCCTCCATGTATGTGTGTCCACCACACATATTGCCGGATGCACACAACTGCAAGAAGAGCATGTTGGATTCTCTGGAACTCAAGTTACAAGCAGACATGAGACACCTAGTGTGCTTGCTGGAAACTGTAATCGGTCCCTTTGGAAAAAATCACTATAACCTTTTCCCTAGTGAGCCAGCTCTCCAGCTCCAAGCTGTTGTTTACTGCATCTCATTTGTATATGCTGAAATCCTTCAAATTTCATCACTGGTCTGAAAATATTGTAGAAATATGAATGTAAGGAAGGATAAATATAACACAATAATATAACACACATGAATAAAGTATTATAATGCAATCCATTACTATGTACAATTAATGTATGCTTTAAAATATAAAGTGATTAAAATTTGTCACCACCCCTGTGACATATGTGGTGCATTTTACTCCTATGACTGTCTCCATGTCTTTAGCTGCTACATGCCATGGGCTGTAACATACTCTTTCTAGAAGATTCATCAAAATATTTTAATTGTGTACAAATTCTGTTCTTTACATATATTCATACCTTCAAGAAATTATACCACTGGGATTTTCCATTCTCCTTAGGAATTAAATTACTATTGTACTAAATTTATATTAGTATTTACTAGTAGAAAGAATTGTTTTATTCTGCAAGGAATAAATGTGTCTATTCTGGGCTCCTTCAGTCCCCTAGAGTATGCACACACCAATAACCCAAGTACTTACCACTGACATTCAAAGTCTTTATATTCAACCTGACACCTATACATATGACCTTTAACTATAAAAATCAGTCCTTTAAGTCCTATAATATCCCTAAATCCTATCTCCTAAAACCTATAATCTAAAAACAGCCTAATATCTAAGAACACTCTAATACCTATCACTTGACTAACACAATTTTAACTTTCTTTTTTATAAAAAGATTCATTTATTACTTCAAGTTACATTTCCATTACCTCCCCCTCCATCCACCCCCTCCTGGTTCTATCGTCACACCCTATACTCCCTCTCCCACTCATTCTATCCCTCTGGTGTGGTGTGCCTCTGTGTATCAGCCCCCTCAGTTCATTAGTCACATGAGGTCTAAGAGTTTCCTCTTGCACAGGGGGCATACATGGAAGTTCCACTAGGGTGGAGTGTCCCAGTAACAGGTAACCAAGCCCATGTTCCTGTTCTTTTGGGTCTATTGATTGTAGGATGGTTATCCTGTACTGTATGGGTAAAATCCAGTTATAAGTGAATATATGCCGTGTGCATTTTTCTGGGACTGAGTCAGCAACCATGTTCATGAGAGAAATTGGTCTTAAATTTTCTTTGTTGGGTCTTTCTGTGGTTTAGGTATGAGGGTGACTGTAGCCTCATAGAATGAGTTTGGGAGTGTTCTTTCCATTTCTATTTTGTGGAAGACTTTGAAGAGTATTGGTATTAACTTTTCTTTGAAGGTTTGGGAGAATTCTGTGCTGAAACCATGTGGCCCTGGGCTTTTTTTCGGTTGGGAGACTTTTAACGACTTCTATTTCCTTAGGGGTTAATTTGTTAACCTGATCTTGACTTAGCTGTGGTAGGTGCAATCTATCAAGAAAGTGGTCCATTTCACTTACTTTCACTCATGATGAGCTTTTATAGTTCCATCCATTTGGTTGCAAATTGCATGATTTCTGTGTTTCTGATAGCTGAGTAGTATTCCAATGTGTAATTGTACCACAGTTTTTTTTTTTTTTTATCCATTCCTTGGTTGAAGGACATCTGGGTTGTTTCCAGTTTCTAGCTATTACAAATAAAGCTGCTATGAATATAGTTGAGGAGATGTCCTTGTGGCTTGGTGAGGAATCTTTTGGATATATGCCCAGGAGTGGGTCTTGAGGTAGAGCTATTCCAAGTTTTCTAAGATATCACCAGACTGTTTTCCATAGTGGTTGTACAAGTTTTTACTCCAACCAGCAATGGAGGAGTGTTTCCCTTTCTCCACAACCTGGCCAGCATGTGCTGTCTTTTGAGTTTTTGATCTTAGCCATTCTGACAGGAGTGAGATGGAATCTCAGAGTCATCCTGAATTTCATTTCTCTCAGGATTAGGATGTTGAACATTTCTTCAAGTGTCTCTCGGCCATTAGAGATTCTTCCTTTGTGAATTTTCAGTTTAGCTCTGTTCCCAATTTTTTTGATTGGATTATTTGGTTTCTTGGTGTTTAATTTCTTGAGTTCTTTATAAATCGTAGATACTAGCCCTCTGTTGGGTATGGGGTTGTAAACATCTTTTCCCTGTCTTTAGGTTGCCGTTTTGTTTGACAGTTTCCTTTGCCTTACAGAAGCTTTTCAGTTTCATGAGGTCCCATTTATTGTTTGTTGGTCTTAGAGCCTGAGCTATTGGTGTTCTGTTCAGGAAGTTGTCACGTGTGCCAATGAGTTCGAGGCTTTTCTCCACTTTCTCCTCTATTAGATGTAGTGTGCTTGGTTTTATGTTAAGGTCTTTGATCCACCTCCAGGGCTCCTCACTCAATCCCAGATCCTGTCTGGCTCTGAGTCTACCTATTTCCATCCCCTGTTATTGAGTGGTTACATTGAGATGTAACTTGAAGAAATAAAAAATAAAGAAAAAAATGAGAATAACCAAGAGAAGGAGGAGCCTGATAAGAAGAAAGAGCACATCAGCAGATGGTCAAAATGTCTGGTTTTATAGGAAAGAGAGGCTGGGGGAAGGGAAGGGAAGGGAAGGGTCTAGAGAGGTTTAACTTAGATGATAGGAGTAGTACTGAGAGAAGCCAGGACTCTGTAAGAGGTATTTGCAGTGCTGGGAGAGTGTGGAAGACAGCTTCTGCTCTGATATGTTGATAGGCACTTCAGTTAGTCATTTGTCCTGAGTGTCTTTGGGTTCAAACAATCTTGAGATGTTGAAACAATCTAGGATGCTGGTTGATAGGGAAAATCCCTCCAGGGGCAAAACCATGTAACTTTCTTTTACTTTGATAGCAATGAAGCCCTGTTTCTTCTGCATGCTTCTTGGTCTTCCCCTTTGTGCTTCAAAGACTGACAGAAAAGTTCCCTCTAGATTCCTAATTCTAATTCCTTGGAGTTCCTTACATAATCTGCACTTCTATTTTTGTTCTGTGCTGTTTTCTGGAATGAAGTGAGGACCAAGGAGATTCAAATTACTTCAGTTACTTGTGGAGATGCTGTCATCATAGGTCTAGAGTTGAGTTGAAAATCACCAGTCTTCTGGGAAAGAATACCAGGAGACCATGAACATTTAAGAGAGGCAGAGGGCCTCACCAGTTTCAGCAGAAACTCACTTCCCATGGTGTCAGCCACACAATGGTATCATTGTTACTAAGGTGAGTGAGTGACTCAAGCATAGGAATAGTATGGACTAAGAAAATGAGAAAGCATATTTTGGAGAAGCCACGCTTGTGCTCTTGGAAGCATCATGCTTCCTTCGCAGGCCTCTCCCTTAATTTTAGTTGTACTTAAAATCTGTATTAAGAACTCCTTTCAACATCTCTGTTAAAAGAAACGAAGTATAGAAGGGAAGAAAGGAAAAACAAAAGAAGGAAGGAAGAAATGATTAAAGAAACAAAGAGAGAAAGAACTGAAGGCATAGATAGGAAAAGAAAAAGGGACTCTGGTATTGTTTAGGAAGTGGTAGCTTGAATGGGCTTTTGGGTGAAACTGGGGCTGTTTCAGTTCATAGCAGAGTAGACTGTCTCCAATCCTCCCTAAGCTGAGTGATCCTGTTCCTCCTATAAGCTGCTTCTGAGTCTCTCTTATCACTGATATCACCTCATTTTCTTCTTTCCTTTCTTCGTTTAGCCTCAGTCTCTCTCATCTGTGTCTTCATCTCTCTCTCATTCTTTTGCTATCTCTGCTTGTCTTTCAAGTTTTTAGTTTTTAGAAGAAAATTTTATTTGGATTCTTCAGTTTTGTTTATTTGATGACACTCAGGTCCTTGTAAGAGCTGGACAAGCCATGAGCTACATTCCCATCTTATGCTAAATGCCTTGAGGTACATTTATTCTTTTTGATCATCATGTTCACCAATTCATACACTTCTGGAAAATGCTAAATTCTAATTTTCTCCCTAAAGAGCTGGATTAAAATTATGGATTGAAGGGAATACTGATACTATTACATTAAATTATTTTATCAACAGCTAGACAGAATCAAACAGTGATATAACTGTTCATATCACTTAACAGGGTTTCTTGTGGTTATCTGCACTCTAGGGTATGTCAAATTTCTTTTTAAAGGATAAATGCTATATCATTGTTTCTAGACACCATTTTGTATCCATGTGGTTTTTTGGATGGATATATGGAATGTTTGTATTTTTCAGCTGTTTGAATGGTTCACTTGTGGAAGTGACAAAGGAAGTATATCTTCAAGACCCTGATTTTAATTCTTTTTTACTCATATGAAGAAGTGGAATTGATGTATAAAATATCAATTCCTCTTCCATATAAAAAAGTAATTTATATGCCTATATACGTCATGAGAACTTCTTTCAGAGAGGTATTTGTAATAGCAATAAAATTAACAATGTGTAAGAAACTGGTCTTCACAAATGCATTGTTTTAGGAAGAAAATGATTACAATTTAAAAGATATTCTAGAAAGCAAAGGGGAATGTACATTTATGCTATGTTCTTCAAACAAATCTTCCAGGCCACAAATAAGACATTTTCTATGCACAAATTGAGAACACATCTACTGTATCACCAAGAAATAAGGATTACAAGTATCATTATAATATAACATTTCATAGTGATATAAAATTCATATAAAAGAGTAGGACTGTAGCTCAGTGGCAGAGTGCTCATATCCATGTTTGAGATTCTAGGTTCAATCCCCAGTCTTTCTAGTGTGATAAAGTCCCTATAGCAGAGAATTAAGACAAGAATGACCATGACAACTTAACATACTGAGTGTAAGTTAACATTGCACTGAGTATAATAAATTATAGATTTGCTATTTAATAATAACAAATTTTACTATGAAAGCATATCTATCTTATATTTTGGTTTGTTTCTTTAAATTTTTAATTAGTATACAGAGTACTAGTTTCATTATAATATTTTGAAACAAATTTGTCATTCAACTCATACTTTTTTCCTCCACTTCTTTGTAAGACTTTTAATTTTAGTGACACATTTGTCCTATTCCACTCCACTTATCCTCAACACCTCTTTTTTCACTACATCTTTTGATCTCCTTTCTAGTTTCATGGACCATAACTACTTTCTTTCAACATTTAGATAGATATGGACACTGTGAACCATTTTTCCCCTACATCTATGTTATCTTGCTGAAATATTTGTAATTACATACAGTTTCTGAAATTTTCATGATTTCATTTTGCCTTACAGATTAACAAAATTCCACTATTTATAGATACCACATTCCCATTTCTTTTGATGAATATCATTTCTAAGCTATTGTGAATTATGCAGCAGTTAACATGGATATGCAGTATCTCTGTGGTAGATAGAGTTCTTTGGATATATGGCCAGAAATTATACACATGCAATTATGTATATATATATAGTATTATATTGTAATCCTATTTTTATTTTATTGAGAAATCTTTGTATTAATATATATTACATACAAATAATATAGTACTTCACACTCCTTCCAATATAGAATGATGATTCCTTTTATTCACATCATTGTCAGCATTTGTTATGGTCAATTCTATTGATGTTAATCATTCTAAGTGGTGCAATGGAGTGTTAACGTATTTGTAATTAGAATTTCTTCCATAGGTATTTATGTTGAATGCTTTTATAAACCATTTATTGACCATTTGTGCCTTGTCTTTAAAGAAATCCATGCCCATTTCATTAACCTGTTTGTTGACTGGAAAGTTTGTGATTAGACTGTTTAATCTTTATTTCCCTTTGCACATTCTAGGTTTTAAGCTCTTGATTGAAATAGAGAAGTCAATGATTTTCTCCCATTCTGTAGGTTTTATCTCTACTTGGCTGGTAGTTCTCTTTAAAGTGCAGAAAGCTTTTAATGTCATGCAGTTCTGCTCATTAATTCATGGTGCACTTTCTGTGCTATTAGAATTGATGACTCTATCTACATCTTGTATTTCTAACATTTTCCTCTGAAAGTTTTAACATTTCAGCTTTCTAATAATTTGACAATTTTTATGCAATGTAGAGGCATATAAACATAGTCCTGTTCTTCTACAGATGGATATCCATTTTACACAAAGTCATTCAGGATCAGAAGGTCTGATCACTGAGTCACATCATCACATCACCCACTCAAGAAAGAAGTGACTGTGTCTTCCTGAGATTCTTCCTGAGAACTACTGAGACTAGCAGGGAATTGGTAAGGACTGCCTGACTTCACATTTATCCTTCTTACTTGACACTGGTCATTCCCTGTGTGGCTTTGTCTCCTCTCATGTCCCCAGATACTTGTACAGCATTTACTACTATGATGAACAAGAGTTAATGAACCAACATGTGGGAAATTCAGTAACACTACAATTGGAAATTGTAAAAACAGGAAAGAAAACCAATTGGTAATTGTTTTTCAATTTTGTTGAAGAAAAACAACACTATTTTTTATAGCTTCTACAACATTTTACTTTCCCATCAAGTGTGCACTAGGGTTCTTTTCCTCCATATGCTCAGCAGCATTAATTCCTGCTTTTATTTATGTTTTTTTAATCAACACCTGTTTATACAGTATGTGATGTCCTCTCATTGCAAGTTTGATTTTTATCCCCTCTTGGAACTTCCCTAGTTACATGACTATTTGATTAATAGACAATTTGAATATTTGATAATTTCATGATTTTGAGTCTCATTTTCCACACATGTTAACAATTTCTGAATTTTTTAAATAGGAAATTTATCCAAGTTGTGAACCCATTTTAATTTATTTTATATTTTATGTTTTTCAAAAGTTAGTTTTAAACATTCCTTTTAGGGTAGAGAGATGAGTCAGTGGTTCAGAGTGCATACTGCTGTTGCTATGTATCTGTGGTTCAATGTCTAGCTCCTATTGGTCACTCATAACTGTCTACAGATTCATCTGTATGAAATGCAAAGCCTCTGACCTCTGCTGCACTCAAACTCACATGAAACCTCCCAAACAGGTACTTAATTAAAAACAAGATAAATCTTAAAATAAAATACTCTTTTCCATCACTCATTGTGAATAAGATTTTCAAATATTTTCTATTATTTCTCTTGATGAATTTGAATTATTTTTTTTCATGTGAACTTAACAAATATGGCATATTTCAAGTTTTATTTTTGAAAATTGACCCAAATCATTGAGTTTAAACAAAAGAAAAAAACATGATACTCTTTGTTGTTTTTGTGGGTGGTGGTTTTGTGTTTTAGTGTGGTTTTATCTGTGTGTAGCCCTTACAGCCTTTGAACTGCCTCTATAGGTTAGGTTGGTCACATAGTCATAGATCTGTTTGCCCCTGTCTCTTGAGTTCTAAAATTAAAGATGTCCACTATCACATCCAGGGAAAACATTAAACTTGAGTAAACATATCCAATATTTTTACTCCATTGAAATAGTAGAGAATATCTAATTAATAAAGAAAACACTTTGGGGCTGGAGATATGGCTCATTGGTTAAGAGCACTGGCCATTCTTCCAAAGGACCCAGGTTCAAATCATAGCAACCACATGTCAGTTCACAGCTGTCTAATTGCTGGTGTGGTGGCACATGCCTTTAATCCCAACACTCGGAGGCAGAGGCATGTGGTTCTCTGTGAGTTCAAGGCCAGCCTGGTCTACAAAGTGAGTCCAGAACAGCCAAGGATACACAGACAAACCCTGTCTCAAAAAAAAAAAAAAACCAAGAACAAAAAAGAAAATATTCTTTTTTTTTTCAATGAGAGAGCTAATATAAATACAACAAAGTCACCAATATTTTATTTAGGCTATTTCATGAAATACTGCACACTCATAATGCATTTCAAGGGTCTGTTGACTATAATTGTTTTATATAACTTTTTATAGGAATGAATATGATTCCTTCAAACTTGGCATTGGGAATTTTCCTCTTCTCCCAGATTACACTGGGAATACTTGGGAATTCCTCAATACTCTTTTATTATGTTCATTTGATATTCATTGGAAAGCATTTAATGGCCAAAGACTTGATTATAGCACACTTGACTTTTGCCAACTGCTTGTTTATCATCTCAAAAGGCATTCCCCAGACAATGTCAGATTTTGGATTTAAGGATTTCCTGGATGATGTTGGATGTAAATTGATAATACGTATTTATAGAATAGCAAGGGGGATGTCCCTTTTTGCCATGTGTCTACTGAGTTGCTTCCAAGCAATCACAATCAGTCCCAACAACTCTAGATGGATGAAGCTTAAACACAGAGCCACTGAGTACATTGGTCCCTCCTGTTCAATCAGTTGGCTTGTGCACCTGTTTCTAAACCTCTTGACTCCAGCAAGAGTGTCAGGCCCCACTTACAACAAAAATGTGACTAACAAGGTGAGTTATGGGTACTGCTTATGGTTTGCTTCTGGCAATGTGACAACCACACTATATATGTTCTTACTGTGCTTCTCTGATGGCCTGTGTCTGAGTCTCATGTCCTGTTCAAGTGGCTCCATGGTGAGAATCCTCTACAGACATAAGAGACAAGTCAAGCACATCCACAGTGCTCAGCACTTTCTGAAAGTCTCCCCTGAGGACAGAGCCACCCACACTATTCTCATCTTGGTGTGAACATTTGTCATCTCTCACGTGGCCCCTTACATTCGGATCCTCTTTAGGACCTCCTCCAAAAGCCCAATGCTTTGGGTAGAAAGTGTATTGATGTTTCTAGAAATATGTTTTTCCATAGTTTGTCCCTTTGTTCTCATTACCAATATCAAGTCTGTTTCTAACCTGTTTTTAACCTGCTGCGTTAAGAGATAGGTCTTGTTATATTTGACATGAGCCCTGGGAATTTCTGGGTCTTTTCTCATATGTCGGCATATTCTTTTATCAGTTATAAAACACGAAACCTACAGTTTGAGAATATTGAGCTTCCAATAACTGACTCCAATGTTATGTGGTATGATCACTATTCATTTTATTATAGTAAAGAATTTACTGTCAAATAATGAGAATTTTTCAAAAATGCAGAACCAGCAAATTATACAAATTATTATGTGACAATAGGCAAAGGGCAGCAGAGCATGAAAAAATATATCTGAGAGAACAGACTTTATCTAAAGAATCAGGAAATGATATCCAGCTTTTATGTGTATATTGGGGAATATGGTTTTTTTATGTGTATGTATATTTTTCCTGCATGTATGTCTGCACACTACATGCATACCCTAGAGCCCAGAAAGAATGTTCAACCCTTTAGGACTTGAATTGCAGATAGTTTTCAACTCACAAGGAGTGAAAAAAGCAAAGCCCGATCCTCTCGAAGAACAACCAGTGCTCTTAATCAGCAAACTGCCAATGCAGCCTGATATGTTTGATCAGATTTTAAGTGTTTTGTTTTGTGTAGGTGCATCGGTCAGTGTACGTATGTGTACCACATGCATGACTGATGCCCACAGAGATGAGAAGAGTACGTTGGATCCTCTGGAACTGGTGTGACCTGCAGTTGTGAGCCACTTGATGTTCTTGCTTGGAACTAAACCCATTTCCTCTGGAAGATCAGTACATGCTTTTACCACTAAGCCAGCTCTCCAGCTCCGAGCTGTTGTGTATTACTTTTCATATGTAAACACTGCAGTCCTTAAAGTGTAATCAGTGGTCTGAACGTGTTGTAGAAAAATGGATGGAGTCAGCCTCAGAAAGGCAAATATTATATTTTCTTTTCTGTAAAATCAAGAACAAAGAGAAATCAGAATAAAACATGAACCACCGAGAAACTGAACAGTTCTAGAGAGCAGGAAAGGAGGACATAGATGAGATAACGAAGGGTGAATATGACATAATTATATAATGTACATGTATGAAAATATCATAATGGAGTCCATTACTATGTGCAATTAATATATGCTTTAAAATAAAAAGTAACTAAAACCCTGTGATACATTTGGGTCGTTTTACCCACATGACTATTTCCATGGCTCTAGCTGCTACATGCCTTGTGCTGTCACATCTACTTTTGAGAAGATTCATCAAAATATTTTAGTTGTATATGAGTCTATTCTATACATTTATACATTTCTTCAGGAAAATACACCCCTGTCCTCCTCCTTCTTTCTCCTGAGGAATTGCATTATTAACATATATTCTTAAAAAAATTTGCTTATCTAAATATAAGAGATAGATAGGGTGTCTTCAAAAACCTCAAGAGATCTGCAGAATATGGCATTCAAAGATGTTTTCTTAACTTAAGATTTTTGATATCGAGACATGTCAGCTCCTGACAGCACCCCCTATTCTACTCCAAGTAGAAGATGAGCATTGAAGAATCTCCAGTGGGAGATGGTTGAATTGGTAAACCCCTTGCTTCAACTGTAGACAGACTGCTGTCCAAAAAGGACAAAACTTGGAAGCAGGTAAGTCGACAGCCTAGCTCTGCCAAGACAGGCAAGTCCTTTATAATTCCTGCTCTACAATCAGTGTCTGTCAGAGAAATGGGGCCAAACAGCTGAAGATTGATGCTGTAATGTATGGAGAGAAAAATGGGAACTGTCCAGGCAGCCACTGGTTTGTAATTTCTTAGTTTTGGAAGCTGCGGGCCCTGCACTTCCTATATAATCAGATATATTTATCTCTCTTAGGTCTCTGAGGTGGTTGAAGAATAGATAGCTAGAGTCTCATAAGTAAATTTTGAGTTGTTTGGGAATCAAGAGGGTGTACTGGATCTAAGAAGATGTTTTAAAAATTGTGATACAAGTTATTATGAAATTTGAGTTAGATATAGAACTTTAAACTCATGGAGATGGTTAGATAGTAGAATGTTAAAGTCAGGTGCCAAATACATATGGACTGGACATTGGGAATGTATGCTTAGCCATATAACTCTCATAATTGTGGCCTATTTATTTCTGCTGTTTTGTATTATATTTATTGTTATAAGAGAAAGAACCATTTGTTGGACTGAAAGAGGGAGCTGTTGGGGGGAAAAGATATACCTTAAACTTAAAAAAAAGAAAGAGGACGGGGGGGTTGAGGGGAAGAGGGTAGGAGGGCGGGATTGGAGGGGGGAGTAGGGAGGGGATTGTGATTGAGATGTAACTTGAAGAAATAAAAAATAAATTGTAAAAAAAAAAAATCATAGGAGAAAACTTACCCTTTTCTGCAAAAAAGCAATCTGTCTATCCTGGGGTTCTCCAGACCCCACTTCAGGGATAAAAGATCTAGCTTCTCCATGGTGTGGGTGGCCATATGCTGACTCGTGAAACTTGGTGGAGAGACCTTCAGATTCTGACTTTATCACCATTATTAGCAGACATTGACATATTGTTTCAACATAGCAATGACAGTGTCAAACCTTGAGTACCCTCCTTGAGTGCATTTAGGGGGTCTGTATGTACACTTTTAAGTTTGTTTTATTCATATATCTCATCTATAGTTTTATTTCCATTTGTCCATTTTACAAAGCAGGTCAATTTCCTAATTTTTGTTTGTAAGAAACTGGGAATTCTTAAAATTTTTTCTCTTTAATTTTTTTCTTAGCCTTTTGTCTAATGGATTATCTGTGAGCTTCCTGTCCATATTACAGAAATTATTACTTGATGATTAGCCCAAATCATCTGAGGGTTTTGTTCTCATTTTGTGTTTCTTCTGCTCAGTAGTTTGTCTTATCTTATTATGGAATCTTTTTTTCCCCATAAACTACAATTTGAACATAGACACACTCTAAAGAAGGAAGTGAAAGACCTGGGGGAGGGAAGTCCCCTCACCTGATGCTCGGGGTATCACGGCCGCCCCAAAACTCGCAAGAGACCATCTTGATGCAATCGCAAGAGGTTTATTTCAGGGGGCTCAGTGCACTGAGGGTGCAACTCATATCCCACCCAGGGGTAGAGGAGCAGCGCACCCCAGTTGTCTGAGAGTAAATATTTTATAGAGGAGCACCACAGATTAAGGGGGTGGGGGAAATCACAAGTGGAAAGTACCAGCTCATTCTTTAGTTAATTAGCAGGAAACACACCCTATATTTGTTTTTCTCAGGAATGAACCTAATCTTGTTTTGCTATCTACTTTGTGATCAGCCAGTTCCTGAAACCCTGGGGGCCCATTACCCATATGACCTACATTCTTGGTTCCACCCTTTTTATGGTCAGCTATGTTCCGGGAACCACCTGGCGGCTGGCCTGGCTCTACTGCCGACTTGGGGGTCTTTTAATAATTTTCATTCCCTTCAGAAGCATTGCTAAATGCTATGTTTAAACTTGGCTTAGATTTTTCACAAGAATATTTTGTTGTCTTCTGTAGCAAATGGAACCATTGTAATTATTTGGAAAATGTGAGAGTGCTAAGGGATGAGATAATGTTGCTACATAAATATAAAATAATCAGGTTTGACAATTCACCTGGGTTTATATGGTGTAATTCTGTTTCTGGTAGGAAATGTATACTAAGCTCTGTATGACAAGTTCTAAACTGGGCTAGGTAAGAATCTTAGAGTACTACATTTGTCAGGCAAATATTATCCCAGTGGAAGTTCCTTCTCACCCTCACAGAAAACAGACTTATATGAATGGAAATCAGAGTAAAGTTTTATGAGAAAGTTCTTCATTAACTTTTGCAATCATGCCATAACATTTTAAAAAATGTAACAATTAGAAAAAAATTAAAAAAAATAAACTTTTCACTTTTTGGTCAAGGAAACACAGAAATAGTGCTATGAATTTAGAGGAAACATTTTAAAATGTGGAATTGGAGGAAAATTCTACCTGGAAAACACATGCACACAATATCCTAGGAACCAGGAAGACGAATGAACCTAAGAAATGAGGAATATTTTTGATAGACATATTATTTTAATTGTTCCTATAGCAAAATACCTGACAAAAGGAACTAAGGAAGGAAAGGTTTCTTTCCTCCACAGTCTGAAGTTGCAGTCCATCATGACATGGTAGAAGCAGTGAGGGAAGATGGATTTGTAGGGAAAGAATATGAGGCATCTGGTAACATTGAGTTCACAGTCAGGAAGTACAGACTTGAATTCCTGTGCTCAGTTCATTTAGTCCTTTGGTCTTTTTGCTAAGACTCAACATCAGCCTATGGGATGTTATCACCCAGATTCAAAATGTGTCTTCTGCCCTCAGGTGAATCTCTCTGAAACACATTCACAGTCATATTGACAGGGAAGAGTAACAATCACATTTGTGTTGTCAACTTGACACTGAAACTCATAACTGTGATGAACTGTCATTTAATAAAAGTCCATATTTTGAATGGTTAAAATAGCAGAGGTTACCCAACTTTAAAATGCATATTTAACCATTAGAAGATAAGTTTATATGTATAACAAGTGACATAAAAAAACAAACATAAAATCTACAAGGAGATATGTAAACCTTGACTGGCATAGTAAGACATGACCATAGGTACAAGGGTAGCACAATTGTTATTGGGTTAATCAACCACTTTCTGGTCGGATTTAGGACTTGCTCCTCAAGAAGAAATACATGCCTGGTGCAGCAGAGTTAAACAAGAGTTCACCAGCCTCATGAGTGAAATTATTGCTATTATTCTTTAAGAAGATATATTTTCAATCTCCCCTCTAAAGTTATGTGACCTATACCCCTAAATTAGTGCAAAACTCAGAACTCATAGAGAAGTTTGTGCTATGAAGGTGGTTATCACATTGACCAAAATACAGAGATTGTGTGACTGTGTAACAGTCAGTCAGAAAATGGTTATCTGTAACATTCCCATCACTCCAATGCTCAGGTAACACCATAGAAAATGTCATTGAAAGATGGTGAGAGCCAGCTGTGAGGGAGGATCAGAAAAAATATTATATGCCGTCTAGGACAGTATCACTGGACTCACGAATTCACAAAAGCTTGGTTGCCTGCAAGATACAAGGTCAGGCAGGCTACTCAACATTCCAGCATGATGGAGGGGTTCATGAGACCCTAGCTCTGAGGAGTTATGGGAAGTTAAAGGTTTCTGGGCAAGGAGAGTCAGTTTTCCTTAAGAGTGTAGTCCCTAGTAGATCCACTAAGCTCCAGTGGATGGCCTCATACACCTATGAGTATATGGACAGCAAAAATTGGACTTGTGGGTTATAAAATATGGAGGATATGAGATTAGGAGTGGTTGGGAATGTGGGGTGTATCTAGAGGACTTAGGAGTACAGGTAAGGTGGTAAACATGATAAAAGTTCATTGTATGTATATATTATATTCTCAAAGAATTAATGAAAATACTGTACTTTAAAAATACTTAAATAACTCTAATCTGTACGTGAAAACATGTACCTGTGTGCAGTATTGTCTACTAACAAGGAAGTTCAGAGCAAAATAAATCTAAATAAGTGTCTACACATTAGCTATCCATATAAATTACTTTATATACATGGAATGGAG
Organism: Lophiomys imhausi; assembly: GCA_907164525.1. Lineage (NCBI taxonomy): Eukaryota > Metazoa > Chordata > Mammalia > Rodentia > Muridae > Lophiomys > Lophiomys imhausi. The sequence goes on from CAJQZJ010032290.1 coordinate 474,436, forward strand.
TACTGTATAGTTCATAAAGAATTAATGACAATTGCCCACTAAAATTAATGTGCCTTTTACAAAATGTAGTCTAAAGAAAAGTAGACAGACTATCCACAACATCCCATTTTATTCCCCTTCTTTCTTTCTTTTTTTTTTTTTTACAATTATGTGTTTTAATTTATTTATTATTTTATTTATTAATTCATTTTATAATCTGATCATGGCACTCTCCCTCCTCTCTTCCCAGTCCTATGTTCTTCTTTATGCCTATTAATTCAGTTGTTAATCAGAATTTAAAAAATCTCTAAGGATATCTTGACATAGGAAAAGACACCCAGTCTTTCCATATTCATCAAGGCTATACAGCCACCTTCATTTTCTTACTACTGCTCTTTTTGTCCCCTTCTTGTAACAATGAGGGCTCACCGAGATTTTTTTCTTCATAATTAGCCCTAATTGCCTTATTTGGTTTGACCCTGTGGTATGGACATGTTGGAACTGATATCTAATTGGTGGAAAGTTATTTAAAAGTATTCTTGGCCCCTTATGTGGATGGTACTGTGCATCTAGAGTTGTGCTAAAATGACTCTTGTAGTGGAAAAGGGGACCTTGGAAAATTAAACCTATAAGTCAGTTCCCACACTCTCATCCCAAACAGGACAGAGTACCTTTATGCTCAGCACTTGTCACTGTGGCATCACATAGCACACACAGGTGAGAATTATTTTTATGTCAAGAGATGGATAATTATAAACTTGACACTTACATGGGTAGGGCAGCTAGACTATATTGCTGTGATTAGAATTGAGGCTTGAATATAATTAACAGGGATTGTAGAGTGTTTGCTGCTGGGTGCAGAATAGCCTGTGCCCACGCCTTCCAATGAAAATTTAAGTTCTTGCATAAGAACCCATATGTTAGGAAAGGGAAAGGCCATCTTTCTATCAGGAGTGTCATAAAGCCCTCTATTAGGTCTCAGAACTCCAATTTTATGAGGTTGTAGACAGTTCGGTGAATACTTACACATGTAGCAAGTGCACAAGGTCCTTAAGCCACAAGAACAATCTTCATACTCACATATGAATTCGCACAGGAGAAAATTCTTACATCTGCTTCCTCTATAACTGTAGCTTCTGCCAATCATCCATGTACCACCTTCTCCTGAGGAATTACCACCAATCGGAATGAACTGTGTACCCTTGTCTCCTGAAGTGAGCAGAGCCTCTAAATATCAGGTAGCCAGTGAGGATGTTTGGTTTAACTTCTGGATCATTTCCTTCCATGTGTTTCCCGTCATAGTGGGATGGGAGGGTCAAGCCGATGAGCAGTTTGTCAGTTTGTTCACTTAATTTTCCTAAGTGCCTAAATATTGGCTGATATCTCTTTTTGGATTAATAAAAAAAAAAATGCTCAGCGGGCGTGGTAGCACACGCCTTTATTCCCAGCACTTGGAAGGCAGACGTAGGCAGATATCTGTGAGTTCAAGGCCAGCCTGGTCTATAAAGCAAGTCCTGGACAGTGAGAGCTATACAGAGAAACCCTGTTTCGAAAAAACAAAAAACAAACAAACAAACAAACAAAATGGTGTTGCTTCTGTGTTTCTCCCATGAGTTATGTTTTGTGTGTCTTCTGTGTAAGGCTGTTGGGCCTTACTTTGAAGTTATTTGAGACAGTCTTTCATTTTTAACAAATTGTACCCCAAGTGAGGTGACTCTGATTCTCATAGATCCTCTTCTTGTAAATCTACACAACTCTTAAGAAGCTGATATGATAGATATGTCTGCTAGCAGATTTGAATTTTCAAAATTTTATATTATGTATTTTAACTGAGTGTACTATTTATGCACCACATGTGTGAAGGAGATAGTGTTTGTCAGAAGAGGCACCAGGTCCCCTGGCTCTGGATTTACAGCAGTTGGAAGCTGCAATGTATGTGCTGGAAACTGAAACTGGGTCATCTGAACAAATGATAAAGACTATTAACCCCTGAACCGTCTCTCCAGCTCTTGGATGTGAGTTTTGCTGTGTTCTTTAGTTCTAAACTAAGGTCAGTAGAATTCTAATTCAAGCATTATTATCTACTGAATTATCCATCCCATGTGTGCTTAAAATTAGACCGTAGCTCATGTGAGAGGACAGCAAGTTTCAATATGGAAGATACAGCCTTCTGTGGAGGCTTTTCCTTATCTACTCCACTGTGTGGGAATTGGTTTTCTCCTTTCACCTTATTGGTCCCTCAGATGGGATTCAAGTCATCACATTGCGGGGGGGGGCAATATCTGCTATGCTCTGATTCATTTCACTGGCCCCTTTGAAGTTTTGAAATGTACTCCAAGTACTAGCAAGTTCATAGGATGTGGAAATGGTTTGCGATAGAAGGTTCACAAAGCATTATTATCCAGAGAGAGATCCCAAAATGGCATATGCTTTCCAATAATTGACTCCACAATGACAGTAAGAAGGAAAGGAAGCTAACTTGTGGAATCAGGTAAACAGGTTAGAGAAAAGGAATTCTGTGCATATGGAGGTAGTAGGATTAGGCTGGTCAATGGATTCATGGTCTGTTCACTTCTGCTAGTAAACTTCTCCTAAACAGAAGGGAGGAGTTGTCCATTTAGAAAGGCTAAAATGATGGCTGGAGGATATTATTATGTCTACCTGGTGACACCTCCTCAAACTTAAATCTACAATGTACTTATTCAGTGCACAGTTCCTGCTGCCAGCAGAAACTTGCCTATTCTAGACTATGATCACATGTTTTGCTGTTTTGCACATTGTTATAAAAGCTTCTTGCAAACATGAGGGATTGTATTTTGTTTTTATATTAGAAACAGCCTGCAGTGTTTTGTTCTTGTTTGCAGGCTGTGAATGTTTTATATGCATGCATATATGTCTGTTGTTGCTAATGAATTTTGGTTTGGAATTACCCACTAAGACACCATTGACACTAAAGTCCATGTCATCTCCAACACTATCTAGGACATTGCTTAGCATTGAACCTTTGTGTCATCTATGCTTCTTCAAGGAGCATGCTGAGTACTCCAAGGACTCATGGGAAAATGTTGCTGCCAATTCTTCATAATTGCTTTCTTGAATTTACTTGTGTGATTTGTTCTTGTTTTCTACTCCAAGAGAATATTAAAGTAAAGCGATTTGAAAGTAAGTTTCAATCTTACAAGTAGATAGTGTTTTGGTCACACAGCTATTAAGAAAATAACTATTGATCTGTTTGGAAAGGGGTCAGGGAATAATAAATTTGTAAGTTGGATACTCAGAGTCTGATCACAATCACAGGAAAGCCTGAGCCATTCCCCACAGGACACACAATTGTATTTCCATGGTACACACCAGTGGAGTTTTCTCCTTTCATGTCAAGACAGTGGAAACAATTGGCGGGAGTAGGGCACGTTGGTTCTAGTTCTACTTTTTCAGTGAGACTCTAAAAAAAAAATCCATGTGTAATAGGACCCACATCCTGCTATGTGGAGGCTGCTTCCTGCTAGGTTAGACTGTTTCCTTTATTGTGGGATATTTCTTACTACTGAAGGTGGCTTCATGCTACAAGGAATCTGCTTGCTGCTTAATGGTGGTAACTCACTGCATGTGGAGGCTGCTTCCTCCTAGGAGAAGTTTCCCCTATCTCCAGAAAATGAGAAAATATGATTCATTATGTATCCAGAGCTTCCCTTTGATATTTCCCACTTTTCAGGCTGTAATATCTTTTTATTTTCCTTTTATTTTACCACTTGTTGCTAGAGTCCAGCTCTAGTGGGCTTCAAAGACTCCAAGGAAGGATATGTGGCATTCATGGAATGAAGGAAATGACCACCTTCTTGTCGTTAAGGAGATGACTCTGAAGACCCATGCATGTCTGTATTTATTTAGTTTCAAAGTCATAAAGAATACAGTTCAGTTTTATTTCTTCAAACATGTTCCAAGAAACTATATGATAACTCTCTAAAGTGTTTTCATGAGTTTCTTTCTCATATGTTTTGTTTTACCGAGGCAAGTGTCTAACTTTATTGCCTCATAATTAAGTACATCTCTGTGATTATTTTGGTTAGCACACTGTGTATTAAACACATACTACAAGTTTTTTCTCTGAGTCTACACTGATAACTTTTATTTCTGTCCCACACAACTGTGGTTAAAATAAGAAAATTTATTCTGTTGGAACAAGAGCTGGTTGACTCTTGGCCAAACTTTTCTATTTTCTAACTTCTTGAGGCTTTGGGATCTACATAGACGAATTCCTTGTTCCTGAACTAATATCTGCGTGTTCATGGGAATTCATTAACTTTCCTAGTCCATTCTAACAAGAGCTACTTTCTGAGTCACTGTGCACTGTGTTCTTTTCTGAGAACAATTATGTGCCTCAAGAAACTGCATGATTTCTATTCTGTTCTTCTTAAAACTTTTTCTAAGTTTCTAATTGCTTCAGTGATCATAATTTTAATTTCATCTTGTATTTTCAATAAATCTTTCTTAGAATTACAAAGAGATTTCTATTATGCCATTCCCACACCTATCAGAGACAAAGTAAAAGAAAAAAAGCTAACAAGAGCATACATTGTGTTATGCTAGAGGAAAGGGATCATGCCATAGACAGTCCTGGGAGAGACAGCTGAGGAAGCAGCTTCTGTCACACTGGTCTATGCCAGGCATGCAGGAGCTTCTCCTCAGTGCTTTCCAGAAGGGGAGCCTTCCACAGAGCACTCAGATGCCACTCTTTGAAATACAGTCATGGTTTCTACCAACCTATGTTGATTAAAAAACCCTAGGCTTCAGATCTGAAGTACAGAATTAGACATTTACCAATTATTAAGATAGTTTAACTAATTAAATGATTACAAATCTATGTACAGGAAAATGTCCAGGGTATATGAAATGCTTTTTATGTCAAAAAATAAGTAGACATATAGGTATATTCTTTTTTTTAAATTCTGCACAAAAACCCACCTGAAGTGTTCTTAAAGGAGGAATTTTTCAGTGATTAGCACAATAGAGTTTTAGGCATACTCATCTTTCATCTTCATGAACAGATAGCATAGGAGGAAAATAATTTCTGTGATTTAACCATCTCAAATTTGTCAGCATCCTGAATGTAACTGCTGATGTAACTCAAAATGAGGGAGCTCTCCAGTAATAAGACAGTTATTTTTTTAAAAAACAGTTACATTTCTGTCAGTGAATATTTTGCCCATATGCATTTATGTGCACTATGCGTATGACTTGTGTCCATGGATGTCAGAAGAGGGCTTAAGATCACCTGGGATGGTGGTTAGCCACCAAGTGGGATGAGAACTCAACTGGGTCCTCTGCAAAATCAGAAATTGCTCTTGTCTCCTTATCTAACTCTCCAAATTCAGAGTAGTTATTTTTAGGAAAATATATTTTATGGAAAAATTTAAAAAAAGAAAAATTTCAATTTATCTATGTTTTAGGAATATATATATATATACACATATATATGAAAGTAGAATTTAATAAATTTTTCAAAACATACATTTTAGAGCAATTAAACTATCTGCCAACATCAAGAGTCAACAAAGACAGAACAAAGAACAACCCTCTCATACTGCTAAGGGGACCATTGTTACAGTTATAATCATTTTTAAAATCTGTAATTATATTAAGAAAGTTAATTCCCAATATATAGTAATACTTAATAAAACCTTCTCTTTTGGAATGTATTCCTATGTGCACCAGGATTCATTGAAAGCAAAGCTCACAACATCTTCTTTCATGATAGCTCACACTAAGAGGATCTACCTAACAACTACTAATTACTACATTATTATGAATTATTTTATACACATACAATGGAGTTCTATATAGTATAAAAGTCAATGAGTAGTGAAGCACACAACATGGATGAATCATTTAGAAACCTTGACCTGAAATATGCAGAGCGCACAGCTCTATGACCTCTCCCTTCTCTTATACCGCTTAATATTTAGAAATTTTGAATGAAAATGTTGTTGTACCACTGAGGTATAGTTGAGGAGAATGTTTTCTTTTTGTAGATATGAAGGAGAGACCAGCCAGAGAGATCTGGAAGAGTGCAGCACGCAGAGAGAATTTAGTACATTAGGCATGGTCAGTACATTGAACCAGGTATGAGAAGAAAAATAGGGAAGAGAAGAACTGAAGAGCCAAGGGAATCAAGAGGACAAAGTTCCTTGAGAAGAACCAAAAGAAAGAAGACCATGAGAAGAAACAAAAGCCCAGTAGGAAAAGGCCAAAAAGATTTGATTTTATAGGAAACAGAAACTGGGGGAGGGGAAGGGAAGCTCAGGGTCTAGAGAGGTTTAGGGTAGGGGGCAGGAGTTAGAAGCGCTGACAGTAGCTAGGACTCTGTAAGAGGTAATGCTGTGAGAATCTGGCTGCCAGCATCTCTGATATATTAATAGGCCCCTCAATTAGCCATTTGTCCTGAGTGTCTTTGGGACCAAAAAAATATTGATATGTTGAAACTGTTTATGATGCTGTATGATAGTAAATGGCCCTTGAGGGGCAAGGCCATGTAACATGCTGCTACCTTAATAACAGTGAATCCCTATTACTTCTGTATGCCTCTGCCAAATCCTTTGTGCTTCAAAGACTGACAATATAGTTCACTTCTGATTCCAATTACTTCCTTGAAGTTGCTCATGCAATCTGAAGTTTTTTGTCTTGTTTTGCTTTCTGACAGGAGCTCAGGACCAGAGTTTTTAAAAGTTACTTCACACCCTTATGGAGATGCTGTCATCATGGGTCTAGAGTTGAGTTGAAAATAACCAGTGTTCTGGGAAAAAATACCAGGAGATCATGAACCTTTAAGTGAGAGAGAGTGTTTCATCACAGTTTCAGTGGTGAGTCACTTTTCATGGTAGCAACCATCACAATGGTGTCATTGAGCACTGAGGTGAGTGACCAGAACACAGGAGTAGTAAGAACTAGAAACTTTGGAAAGTATTTTTTGGAGAAGCCATGCTTTCATTCTTGGAAGCATCTTACTTTCTTCCCAAGTGTTTCTCAATTTTAGTTGCACTTAAAATCTATATTAATGATTTCTTTCAGATGCTTTGCTGAAAGAAAGTATGGAAGGGAAGAAGGAAGGAAGTAAGGAAGAGAAGAGAAGAAGAACCCACTGAAGGCATAGATAGGATAGGGGAAGAGGGACTCAGGTATTGGTAAGGAAGTGGGAACTTGGCAAGGTATATTGAATGAAATTGGAGCTGTTTTCAACTCAGGGAAGAGTAAACTCTCCAATCCTTCCTAAACTGCATGAACCCTGTTCCTCCCACAAGCTGCTACTGAGTCTCTCTTATCACTGATTTCACCTCATTTTCTTCTTTCCTTTCTTTATTTAGACTCTGTCTCTGTCTACATATTTCTCACCCTATCTCTATCTCATTTTCCATGTCTCTTTCTAGTTTTTGGTTTTTTTTTTAAGGAAGATTTATTTGAAATCTTTTTTTTTCCCTTAGCGAGGACACTAGGGATCACACTGAGGACCTCGCAACATCTGGACAAGCCATGAGCCACAGCCCCATCTTATCCTAAGTATCTTGAAGTACTTTTATTCTTTTTATTCCTCATACTCACCAATTTATACACTTCGGAAAACACTACATTTAAATTTTGTGTCTTAAGAACTGGATTAAAATAATGGCTTGAAAAAATACCGATACTAGTAAGTAAAATTTTTTTGTCAATTATAAAATTGTAGAGTGGTTTTTTTGATTAGGAAAAATAATTTTATGGGAGCATAAAGATGGATATTTATGCTGATTGAATTATAAGAAAGGAGTAAATGCATGTAAGGAGTGTGCTTATGTTTTGGTACTTAAGCTTCTGAAATATCACAGATGTTTTCCTGATTATTACTACCTATAACTATACATGCTCTAAAATATTTGTTATGTGGATCCAGCAAACATTTTATCTGCAAGAACATACACATACAGTGGTCTTGTCATGTGAAATATGTCCATTTAGAACTGTTCACTTCTGGAAAATGTGCACAGTTATCACAGGTATGTTTGGATTTCTCTGTTCTTTGTGATGGGCACTGTCTAGAGTTTCAGAAGCTATCATATATCTGCTTGATGTTAGGGATCACTGTTAAGAAGAAGTGAAACCCAAATAAAAACAACAAAACCAAAACTCTACCATGTTATGCAGCTATCTAATACGCTTCTAATATTTTCTTATAGACAAAAAGCAAAATTATATTTGTGACCTTAAATTTGATGTCACTAACCTAAGATCCCATGTCAACTTTGAATTTAGTTGACTGTCATCACTGTAATCTGTACCATGCAACATAACCAGAACATCTCATACATTAACCACAACTCCCTTACTTTAATAATTAGAATTGATGTTAAACTACAAACATTTATCATGCTAACCAATTTGAGTGTATACCTCAGTCATGTAAAAGGTTATCATAATATTCTGAAGTTGAGCTACACATAATTTTTGTCTCAAAACCAAAACTGTGTCCTTGAAATTATCACATTCTCCTTGGAGGATTGTCAATCATCATTCTAATGTCCTTTAAATTTCCACTGCATGATTCATTTGCTGTTGGGATGAGAATGTGCACTCATGACAGCATACATGTGTAAAGGATAGGTGATAAGTTTAGGAAGCTGGGTCTCTCCTTCCATGATGGACCCTGGAATGAACCTGGTTATCCGACTAGGTAGAAAACACTTTACTCTGCTGAGCAGTCTTGCTGGCCCTCATCATTTTATATTCTGTGTATTTGCAGTTTATCACTGAAGTCACAATAGCTAGACGGAATCATACAGCAGCATAACTGATCATAGCACTTAACACGGGGTTTATTGAGGTTATCTACAGTTTAGAGTGTGTCATACTTCTTTTTAAAGGGTAAATGTTATACCATTGTTTATGTATACCACCATGAAGTCTTCATACATTTTTTTTGTTGTTTGTTTGTTTTGCATTGGGGGGTATTGTTGTTGATGATGATGGATATAGTGAATGATTTCATCTTTCAGCTCTTTGAATGATTCTGTTGTGGAAGTGACTAAGGAGTTACCTCTTCAAGAATTTGATTTTTTAATTATTTTTTTCCTCTTACTAAGAAATAGTATTGGTGGATGAAATATCAAATTCTCTTTAGAATTACAAAGGTATTTTATATGGGTAGGGCATATACACCAAGAAACCCTCTGTCAGAAAGGTATTTGAACAGCCACAACATTAACAAAACATAAAAAAATAGATCTAAACAAATGCACTGTTTTTAGGAGGAAATTATTACAATTTAAAAGATATTTTGTAAGACAAAGTGAAAGGTATATTTATACCATGCAGTTCAAGTAAAAGATTAGGGACACAAGCAAGACACATTTCCATGCAAAAATTACAACTCAGCCACTGTATCACCAAGAAATAAGGATTGCAAATATCATTCTTCTACAACTTGTCATAGTGATATGAAATTCATATAAAAAGGTAGGACTGTTGCTCAGTGACAGACTGTTCATCTTTTATGTAGCTTTTCTAGTATAATAAAATTCCTATAAAAGGCAAATAAGACAAGATCAGCCATGGCAATTTTAAATATTGAGTATGAATTATTGACGTTGCATTGACTATAAGATCTGCTAATATTAAATAGCAAAATTTATTATGAAACCATACTCTCTCTTTTTTTAAAACTTTGGTTATTTTTTTTAAAATAAGTAGCATATATAGTATTAGATTTCAACATGATATTTCTTACATATTTATTTTTTGTCCTTCTCTTATACTTTTCTCCTCTGCTCTCTGACCCCATCCTATTCTTTTATACATCCTTTCTAATCCTTTTCTCTTTAATAACATATTTGTCCAATTCCATCCCTTTCATTCTTCATTGTTTGATCTCCTTTCTGGTGTCATAGCCCATAACCATTGTCTCTCAACACTAACACATTATAGACATTGTGGTCCATGCCCTGTTTGAGAAAGAATTGTGAATTTCCCCCCTAAGTCTATGCTATCTTGCTAAACTCCTTGAAATTCTATGTAGTTACTGAGAATTTCATGATGTCCCTTTCCTCTACAGATTATGAAAATTCTGCTGTGCAGATACGACACTTCCATTATCTGCTGGTGAACATCATTTCTCCGCTGTTATGACTTATGCAGCAGTTAAGATGAATGTGCAGTATCTCTGTGGTAGGACATACAGTCCATTGGGTATATGCCCAGAAATTTTACAGTTGTGCTATAAAATTTTTATTTTTCTGAGATATCTTCATATTTATTTCTATAATGGCCATTGTACTTTACTCTCCTTCCTTTGCAAAATGAGGATTCTTTCTTCTAACAATACTGCCAGAATTTGTTGCAGCCTATTCTCTTGATGCTAGTCATTCTAAGTAGTGCAATGGAGTCTCAAAGTATTTTTAATTTTCATTTCCATGATGGGTAAATATGTCTAATACTTTTTTTCACGTTTATCATTTGTTTATTTTCAAAATTAACATACAAAGTATTAAGTTTGTCATGACATTTTCTTTTTTTAATAATTTATTTTTTATTTCTTCAAGTTACATCTCAATCACAATCCTCTCCTTACTCCCCCCTCCAGTCCCACCATCCACCCTCCTCCCCCTCAAGCCCATATCCTCTTCCCCTTTTTTTTTAGTTTAAGGTATTTCTTTTTCCCCTCAACAGCTCTCCCTTTCAGTCCAAAAAATGGTTCTTTCTCTTATAACTATAAATACAATACAAAACAGCAGAAATAAATAGGCCACAATTATGAGAGTTATGTGGCTTAGCATACATTCCCAATGTCCAGTCCATATGTATTTGGCACCTGACTTTTACATTCTACTATCTAACCATCTCTATGAGTTTAAAGTTCTATATCTAACTCAGCTTTCATACTAACATGCCTCACAATTTAAAAAATATTTTCTTAGATCCAGAACACCCTCTTGATTCCTAAAAAACTCAAAATTTAACTATGAGACTCTAGCTATCTATTCAGAGACCGAGAGGGATAAATACATCTGATTATATAGGAAGTGCAAGGCCTGCATCTTCCAAAACTAAGAAATGACATACCAGTGGATGCCTGGACAGTTCCCATTTTCTCTCCAAACATTACAGCATCAATCTTCAGCTGTTTGGCCCCATTTCTCTGACAGACATTGATTGTAGAGCAGGAATTATGAAGGACTTACCTACCTTGACTTGGCAGAGCTAGGCTGTCGACTTATCTGCTTCCACGTTTTGTCCTTTTTGGACAGCAGTCTGTCTACAGTTGAAGCAAGGGGTTTTTCTTGCCAAGAGAACGGCTTACCACCAATTCAACCATCTCCCACTGAAGATTCTTTGATGCTCTTCTTCTACTTGGAGTAGAATAGGGGGTGTTGTCAGGAGCTGACATGTCTCGATATCAAAAAATCTTAAGTTAAGATAACATCTTTGAATGCCATATTCTGCAGATCTCTTGAGGTTTTTGAAGATGCCCTATCTATCTCTTATATTTAGATAAGCAAATGTTGCTTGTCTCTTAGCAACTTAAATTCTGAGTAGCTTAGAAAATAACTGTGATTGACTGTCATAGTAGCTAACAAAATGACGTGCTTGCATGACTATTAGTTTCCATTTCTTAATTTTCCTAAACAGTTTATGGTGGTTGGTAGCAAGAGGCCAAAACTTCACATTTCATTTTTAAGCATTACTAGGTAAAATACCTTTAAGAAGAATTACCCTTAATTTTGTATCAATATACAAAGATCAATACCAATGTGGCCAAATATAATCTTAATTTATATCAATATACAAAAATCAATACCTATGTAGCCCAATACAATCTTAATTTTCCATCAATATGCAGGGGTCAATATTATTGTGGCCAAATATAATGTTAATTTTGTATCAATATACAAAGATCAATACCGATGTAGTCCAACACAATCTTAATTTTGCATTAATATACAATTACAATGATCAATACCAATTTAGCCAAATATAATATTAATTTTGTATCACTATACAAAGGTATAAGGCCATATTCAATAATCTGTTCTTTTTTCTTGATCTTTCCTATAATATGTCTATGTCCCATTTTTTCTCAAGTCTGTTCTCTCCTACATAAGAGAGAAAGAAGGATACAGAAAACAGAGAGAAGTCCCTGGGTCTAACCTCCAAAACGCATTTAACAAGACCATTTAACAGCTTGTAGTCTCTTCCCCTAAATAACAAAATTTTCTATTATCCATCCAATAACCAAGTGGGGGGGAACACCCACCCCACCTTCTGGGGATGGGACGTTGTTCTCTTAAAATGACTTTCTGCTGATTTGGGATGTAGTAAACCTGTTTGGGGACCAAATAAGAATGGAAAATGGTTAAAAATGTTAATAGAATCATTTGATGTTCAGTCTTTTGTGCTCAGCTATTTAGATGTCCTAAGAAGTTTGTAGACAGAAGCTGATCGTCAGGGCTTTACTAAAGTTCTGGCTGGAACAGTCTGTGGAGCTGAACTATCTTAGCGATTTTGAGTTGTTGTGGTTGTAGACTTTTGAGGAAACAGCTATTGAGGAGTCTGCAAGGCTGGATCATCTGGGCCACTCGTCTTCTTTGGTGTCTGATCTGTTTTCTGCTGAGGTTTCCTTTTTCCAATTGTCCCTGGATTCCTTGAATGGATGGTTTGAATCTCCTGAAAGATAAGAACAGAGCCCTGCCCTAATCCTAACTCTGGGACAATTACCTTTTTTTTATGTGTGGGGGGGGTCAGGTAATATTTTTCCTGGAGCAAATTAGTTTTTTTGATAATATATAAAGTATTACCTTTTAATCCGGATTAAAGAAGAAATTATTTTGATATTTTGGAGCTAAACAAACTTTAGTGTATATATTTTGAGATCTCAAAGGACAATTTGTTTGAATTGCAGCATGCCTTTTGTAAGTAGCTTTTAAACTTAAATCCTTCCAAATCCTATGTGCCTGTCTCTGCATTCTAAGTATTGGGATCAAAGACATGTGGTTCCCAACTGATGGGATTAAAGATGTGCTTCCCCACCCCTGGATAAAAGTTTTTCTCTATTTAGAGCTTGTTTTGTTTCAGGCTGACCTTGAGCTCTGAGATCTGCCTGTTTCTGTCTCTAGTGTGTTGGGATTAAGGGTGTATTCTTCCCCAATGGTGGGACTAAGGGTGTGCACCATCACCACCCTGTTTCTTGTAACTCTAGAATTTATAAGACAACTAACTCTATAGTGATCCTCCTGTCTCTGCTGGAGGTAAGGCATGGACTAACACCATGCATTTCATGTATTTTACCTTAGCTCTAAGTTTTTTCAAATCTTGGAGGTTTGTAAAACCAGGTTGAACAGCTGGAACCTTTAATTTATTTAGTGTTTTAAACCTGTTAGCTGCTTTTTAATGCCAAACCATGGAAATATCCTATACCTCTACCAAAAAAAAAAAAAAAAAAAAAAAAAAAAA
>CAJQZJ010032290.1:487984-527271 GCA_907164525.1 Lophiomys imhausi
CAGTAAGGCAAGTATACCTTTGGTAAATTATAGTTTGAAAATTTTATATTGTATTTTTATTATATTTTTAAGCTTATTAATTCTTTTCTTAAAAAGTGTTATTTACTTCTAGAACATAGTTTCCTCTCTCCTCCCCTCCTGGCCCCTCCCTACCTCTCTCTTTCCCTCTCCCTCTCTCTTTCCCTCCCTTCCTCCTTATTCCACTACTTGGTACTCTCCTTCTCCTCAGATGAGGTCGGCCCTCACATATCATACTTCCTCAAATCTTGTGTCATGTAAGGGCCAAGAGCTTCCACTTTACTGGAGCTTGATAAGGCACATCATCTAGGGTGTGGTGTTCCACTAACCTGCAGCAGATTCCATGACTCACTGGTGGGTAGAATTTTTCCTAGGATAGATATGCTAGGTTCCTATCTATTTGGGTGCGAGGGTTGTAGGATAGTTATCCTGTGATGTATGGTTAATATCCATTTATAAGGGAATACATACCATGTTTACCTTTCTGGGACTGTGTCAGCTCACTTAGGATGAGCTTTTCTAGCTCCATCCATTTGGTTTCGAATTGCATGATTTCCTCATTTCTGATGGCTGTGTAGTATTCCATTGTGTAAATGTACCACAGTTTTTTAATCCATTCTTCAGTTGAAGGACATCTGGGTTGTTTCCAGTTTCTGGCTATAATGAATAAAGGTGCTATGAATATTGTTGAGGCAATGTCCTTGTGGTTTCATTTTGAATCTTTTGGATATATGCCCAAGAGGTGTATGGCTGGGTCTTGAGGCAGATTTATTCCCAATTTTCTAAGATATCTCCAGATTGATTTCTAAAGTGGTTGCACAAGTTTGCAGTCCCACCAGCAATGGGGGAGTGTTCCCCTTTCTCCACATCCTCGCCAGCATGTGCTATCATTTGAGTTTTTGATCTTAGCCATTCTGACAAGTGTGAGATGGAATATTAGAGATATTTTAAGTTGCATTTCCCTGATGACCAAAGATGTTGAACATTTCCTCAAATGCCTCTCGGCCTTTAGAGATTCCTCTTCTGTAAATTCTTGGTTTAGCTCTGTACCCCATTTATTGATGGGGTTATTTGATTTTTTGGTGTTTAATTTCTTCAGTTCTTTATATATTTTGGATATTAGCCCTCTGTCAGATGTTGGGTTAGTGAAGATCTTTCCCAGTTTGTAGGCTGCTGTTTTGTTCTAAGGACAGTGTCCTTTGCCTTATAGAAGCTTTTCAATTTTATAAGGTCCCATTTATTGATTGTTTGTTTTAGTGCCTGAGCTATTGGTATTCTATTCAGGAAGTTGTTACCAGTGCCAATGAGTTCAAGACTTTTCCCCACTTTCTCTTCTATTAATATTAGTGTGTCTGGATTTATGTTGAGGTCCTTGATCCACTTAGACTTAAGTTTTGTACAGGGTGATGAGTATGGATCTATTTGCATTCTTCTACATGTTGACATCCAGTTAGACCAGCACCATTTATTGAACATGTTTTCCTTTTCCCATTGCATGTTTTTTGGCTTCTTTATCAAAAATTAAGTGACCGTAGGTGTGTGGGTTTATTTCTGGGTCTTCAATTCGATTCCATTGGTCAACTGGTCTGTTTCTATACCAGTACCATGCTGTTTTTATTACTATTGCCCTGTAGTACAGCTTGAAATCCGGGATGGTGATACCTCAAGATGTTTTCTTATTGTACATGATTGATTTAGCTATTCTGGGTCTTTTGTTATTCCATATGAAGTTGAGAATTGTTTTTTCCAGATCTGTAAAAAATTGAGTTGGTATTTGGATAGGAATTGCATTGAATCTGTATATTGCTTTTGGTAAGTGTGCAATTTTTATTATGTTGATCTTACCTATCCATGAACAAGGGAGATCTTTCCATCTTCTGATATCTTCTTCAATTTCTTTCATCAGGGATTTGAAGTTCTTGTCATACAGGTCTTTCTCTTGTTTGGTTAGAGTTACTGCCAGGTATTTTATATTATTTGTGGCTATTGTAAAAGGTGTTGATTCCCTTATTTCTTTCTCAGCCCATTTATCTTTTGTGTAAAGAAGGGCTACTGATTTTTTTGAATTGATTTTGTATCCGGCCACCTTTGAAGGAGTTTATCAGCTGTAGAAGTCCTCTGGTGGAATTTTTGGGGTCACTGATGTATATTATCATATCATCTGCAAATAGGGATACTTTGACTTCTTCCTTTCCAATTTGTATCCCCTTGGTCTCTTTTAGTTGTCTTATTGCTCTAGCTAAAACTTCAAGTACTATGTTGAAGAGATATGGAGAGAGTGGGCAGCCTTGCCTTGTCCCTGATTTTAGAGGAAATGCTTTAAGTTTCTCTCCATTTAGTTTGATGTTGTCTATTGGCTTGCTGTAAATTGCCTTTATGATGTTTAAATATGGTCCTTGCATGCCTGATCTCTCTAAGACTTTTAACATGAAAGGGTGCTGTATTTTGTCAAAAGCTCTTTCTGCGTCCAATGAGATGATCATGTGGTTCTTTTCTTTCAGCTTGTTTATGTGGTGGATTACATTAATGGATTTTCTAATGTTGAACCACCCCTGCATCCCTGGGATGAAGCCTACTTGATCATGGTGTATGATACTTTTGATGTGATCTTGGATCTGGTTTGCAAGTATTTTATTAAGTATCTTTGCATCCATGTTCATAAGGGAAATTGGTCTGAAATTTTCTTTCTCCATTGGGTCATTGTGAGGTTTAGGTATCAGGGTAACTGGGCCTCATAGAATATGTTTGGCAATATTCCTTCTGTTTCTATTTTGTGGAAGAGGTTGAAGAATATTGGTGTTAGCTCTTCTTTGAATGTCTGGTAGAATTCTGTGCTGAAACCATCTGGGCCTGGGCTTTTTTTTTTGTTGGAAGACTTCTAATGATTTCCTCTATTTCCTTAAGGGTTATATGACTGTTTAATTTGTTTACCTGTTCTTGATTTAACCTTGGTAGGTGGGATCTATCAAGAAAATTGTCCATTTCAAAAACTTGTGGAGTACAAGTTTTTGAAGTAGGACCTAACGATTCTTTGGATTTCTTCAATGTCTGCTGTTATTTTCCCCTTTTCATTTCTGATTTTGTTGATTTGGGTATTTTCCCTCTGCCTTTTAGTTAGGTTAGCTAAGGGCTTGTCTATTTTGTTGATTTTCTCAAAGAACCAGCTCTTGGTTTTGTCGATTCTTTGTATTGTTCTTTTTGTTTCTAAGTTGTTGATTTCAGCCCTGAGTTTGATAATTTTCTCTCATCTGCTCCTCTTGGGAGTTTTTGCTTCTTTTTGTTCTAGCTCTTTCAGGTGTGCTTTTAGGTGGCTAGTATAGGAACTCTCTAGTTTCTTTTTGAAGGCACTTCGTGCTATAAACTTTCCTCTTAGCACTGCTTTCAATGTGTCCCATAAGTTTGGGTATGGTGTGCCTTCATTTTCATTGAGTTCTAAGAAGACTTTAATTTCTTTTTTTATTTCTTCCCTGACCCAGAAGTCATTGAGGAGAGAGTTGTTCAGTGTCCATATTTTTGCAGGCTCTCTGTTGTTTTTGTTATTGTTGAAGTCTAACTTTATTCCATGATGGTCTGATAAGTTACAAGGGGTACTTTCAATTTTGCTGTATGTATTGAGGCTTGCTTTGTGATTGACTATATGGTTGATTTTGGAGAAGGTTCCATGATGCACAGAGAAGAAAGTGTATTCTTTTGTTTTCGTGTGAAGTGTTCTGTAGATATCAATTAGGTCCATTTGATTCATGACATCTGTGGGGTTCATTATTTCTCTGTTTGGTTTCTGCATCATTGATCTGTCCAGTGGTGAGAGTGGTGTGTTGAAGTCTCCCACTATTAATGTGTGAGGTTCACTGTGGGATTTGAGCTTCAGTAGTGTTCTTTAATGAATGTGGTTGGTCTTACATTTGGGGCATAGATGTTCAGTATTGAAATTTCATCTTGGTGGATTTTTCCTTTGATGAGTATGTAGTGTCCTTCCCCATCTCTTTTGATTAATGTTGGTTGAAAGTCCTATTTGTTGCATACTAGAATTGCTACTTCAGGTTTTTTCCTGGGTCCATTTGTTTAGTATATCTTTTTCCATCCCTTTAATTGGAGATGATGTCTATCTTTTTTGCTGAGGTGTGTTTCTTGTAAGCAGCAGAATGTGGGATGCTGTTTTCATATCCATTCTGCTAGCCTGTGCATTTTTATTGGGGAATTGAGTCCATTGATGTTGAGAGATATTAACGACCAGTGATTGTTACTTCCTGCCATCTTAATGTTGGTGGAAATAGAGTGTGAGTGAGCTTCTTTTCTTTTGGTTTTGCTGCAGGCATGATCTTTGCTCCCTATGCTTTCTTTTGTTTAGTTAACCTCTTTGGGTTGAAGTTTTCCTTCCAACATCTTCTGTAGAGCTGGATTTGTATATAGATATTGTTTGAATTTAGCTTTGTCATGGAATATCTTTGTTTTCTCCATCTATGTTGATTGTCACTTTTGCAGGGAATAGTAGTCTGGCCTGGCCTTTGTGTTTTTTTAGGGTCTGCAAGATGTCTGTCCAGGCCCTTCTGGCTTTTAGAGTCTCTGAAGAAAAGTCAGGTGTGATTCTGATAGGTTTGCCATTATATGTTACTTGACCCTTTTCCCTAGCAGCTTTTAAAATTCTTTCTTTGTTCTGTACATTTAGTGTTTTGATTATTCATGATCAGAAAGTCTGAGCTCTGAGTCACATAAACCATTCAAGAAAGAAGTAATTGTGTCTTCCTGAGATACATCCTGAGAATTTCTGAGACTCCACAGGGCATTGGGATGGAATGTCTGACTCCTCATTTATCCTTCTCATTCAACACTTGTAATTCCCTATGTTGCTTTGTATCTTCTCATGTCCCCAGATCCTTGTACAACTTTTGCTATTATGATTAACAAGAGATGATGACTCAACATGTGGGTGAGCATGTAACTCTACAATTGGAACTTGGTAGTTACTTTTCAATTTTGTTGAAGAAACACATTACTAATTCATATAACTTCTACAACATTTTACTTTCATATGGAGTCTGCACAATAGTTCTTTCCTCCATATGCTCAGCAGCTTTAAGTCCTGCTTTTATTTATGTTAATTTGTTTTGAGTAATACCTATTTATACATTATATGATTATCTCTCATTGCAACTTTGATTAACGTCTTCTCACTGTAATCCTTTAATTATTGGTGATTTTGAGTCTCTTTTTGGACACATTTTGGACATTTCTGAACTGTTTATAGGAAATTTATTCAAGTTGTGAACCCATTTCCATTCATTTTATATTTTGTGTTTTTTCAAATTTATATTTAAATATTCTTTTTAGGGTAGAGAGATAAGTCAGTGATTAATAGGGCATACTGCTGTTCCTTTACATCTGTTCATTTCCTAGTTCCTACTGGTGGCTCACAACAGTCAGACATTTACAAATCCAGCTGTAGGAGATGCCAAACCTCTAACCTCTGCTGGCACTCAATCTCACATGCAGTCTTCAAATATACACTTACTTAAAAAAAGATAAATCTTAAAATAAGGTATTCTTTTTTTCATCACCCATTGTAAATATGATTTTCAAATATTTTCTGTTGTTTCTCATGATGCATTTTGAAATCTCTTTCATGTGAATTTCAGAAATAATGGCATGCTTTCAAATTTTTTTCTTTGAATATTGACTCCAAATCATTGAGTTTTGTGAATAGAAAACAAATACACATTAAATATTTGCTTTTGTTTTTAGAATGGGTTTTTCTGTGTGTAGCTCTAATAGTCTTAGAACTTCCTCTGTAGATGGGGTTAGTCACAAATTCATTAATCTGTATGTTTCTGTCTCTTGAGTCCTAAAATTAATGATGCGTACCACTATGTCCAGAGAAGCTATTAAACTTGAGTGAACATATCTAATTTCTCCCATTCCATTGATATAAAAGAAAATATCTAATTTATAAAGAAAATACTTTTAAGCACTCTTTTTTTTCAATGAGATAGAGCTATATAAATACAACAAAGTGATGAATATTTTATTTAAGCTAAATGCATGAGATAATGCACACTCATACTGCATTTCCAGGGACTCTAGATCATAATACATTTATTTACTTTTTGAAAATGGCTTCTGAAAACTTTGCAATAGGAATTTTTCTCTTCTCCCATATTACAGTGGGAATGTTTGGCAATTTCTCAATACTATTTCATTATGTCATTTTGATATTCAATGGGAAATGCTCAATGCCCAAAGATTTGATTATAGAGCACTTGACTTTTGCCAACTGCTTGTCTATCGTCTCAAGAGGGATTCCACGAACAATGTCAGATTATGGATTTAAGAATTTCCTGAGTGATATTGGATGTAAATTTATAGTGTATATTTACAGAATAACATGGAGAATGTCCCTTTATATGATGTGCCTACTTAGTTGCCTCAAAACAATCACAATCAGCTCCAGTAACTCCAGGTCGATGATGGAGTACATTGGTCCCTTCTGCTCACTCAGCTGGCTTGTGCATCTGTTCCTAAACATCATGACTCCAGCAAGAGTGTCCCAGTTACAACAAAAATGCTACTAACAGGATGAGTTATGGATAGTGCTCATGGCTTGCATCTGGCAATGTGGCAACTACACTGTATATGTTCTTACTGTGTGTCTTTTATGGACTATGTCTGGGTCTCATGGCCTGCTCAAGTGTCTTTATAGTGAGTATCCTCTTCAGACATAAGAGACAAGTCAAGCATATCCACAGTGCTCAGCACTTTCTAAAAGTCTCACCTGAAGACAGAGCCACCCAGACTACCTCATCCTGGTCTGCACATTTGTCATCTCTTACTCATTCTCTTCCATTGTTGTCATCTTTACGACCTACTCCAAATATCCAGTACTATGGGGAGTAAGTGCATTTATGTTTTTAGAAATATGTTTTCCCGTATTTTGTTCCTTTGTTCTCATCACCAATATGAAGTGTAGTTCCAGCCTGTTTTTATCCTGCTTTGGTAAGACATAACTTCTTCCAAGTGTGACATGAGCCCTGCTCATCTCTTTATTCTTAGACATTGTCATATCCTTCTTCTTCTTAGATATTGCCATATTCATCTGTTTTACAATGCTAAAACTGCATTTTGAAAATAATGTTTCTTATAACTGACTCCTTTATTACTTAGTCATTTTGTGGTAAACCATCTGATAGTGGTGTTATGTATTTTTTGTTGTTCTTCTAACAAAATATCTGACAACAGCAACTCCAAAAAATAAAGGTTTCTTTCACTCTCACAGTCTGAAGGAGCAGTCCATCATTATAAGGTGTCAAAGGCTGCTGCCTTTGACATCCACAGGATACCTTGAGTGGACATGGCATCAGTGGGTCAGTCACTAATCTCAGAGACTGACATCTATCTTTTAAAAACCTAAATTTGGAGACTGGAAGAAGAAGCCAATAATGTTGTTTAGCTTAGAAAGAAGAAAGGGGAAGGGAGACAGTGATCTGATCTCAAAGTTCAGACAGGCCATCCTGCAAACTGGTTGGGAAAGTTTTAAAGAGACAGTCCTTTTCCTTTGGCCCAAGTGGCCCCTAGATAGCAGCCTCAGAAGCTGTGATCACAACTTTTTTCTGTAACTTAACACAAGCCCATTGGCCTGCTAGTCAGCTGGTCACCTACTGAGAGCTCAGCTAGCTAAAGTATATTTTTGCCTATGTATCTCAGAAGTTGATGGTGGAGCTCTGAGATTTTTACCTGATCCATGAGTTAGTGTGAAGATAATAAGAAACAGATGAGAACAGAGGGGCTTTTGCATCATGCACTCACACAAGAAAGAGAATGGATGAAGCTAAGATGCAACGACAAGTTTATTACGGTGATTATACTTTTTTTTATATATCCCGAATGAGGGCTGTCCACATCAAAGGAAGAATTATCTCATGGTTCAAAGGCATTTTTCACAAGGACAGGAAAAACCAATGCAATAGGAGGGCACTTATCAATAACATATTTAGACACTCAGTTAAGCATTGTTAAGTTTAGTTTAACATGAGAGCATATCATGGCCAAGCTGACAAGGAATAAGGAATTAACAATGAAACAGTTTGTGTGCATTGTCATTAAGATTTGTACTAAATTTAGCCTTTCCTTGTTAGCCTCATTATCTCTTGAGTTCATGGGGACTATAGTATAGGGTCCTAAATTGGTTTTATGGCACACTTGGAGTTTGGACTTATCATCTCTAGAGTGAGAGCTTATCTGAGGTCTTAAATCTGTCTCAGGCCTGTCTCCTAATGAGATACACAATGTTTGGGAAGAGGATTTACTACAACCAGCTGCATGTTTCCTATTAACTATCTAACTTCTTTAACTTCTACAATGGTTTGGACTGAGTCAGGCAGTTTATAAAACTCTTATCAGGAATAATAATATCACCTTTATAGGACTCTGTATGAAGTCTGGCAAAACAAAGAGAGTGGCAATTAGCAATGAGGGAATCTCTAGGCCATGTCAGTAATAACAGAAAGAAGGGGTGTTGCTATCACGAAGTAACTTGGGGGTGCATCTTCAGCATAGACTTTGCAAAATGTTGGATGGATTTTCAGGAATTTTACTTGTTTACTGAACCTTTTCTTTAGAAAACTTGTGACTTTGCTTGAACATTGTATCCGAAGGACCTAAGAATAGCAGATGGACATGAAGGAAGGAGCCTCAAGAGCATTCGGCTCCTGCCAGTAAGGTACAAACAGTGGGGGAAGTTAGATTTGTGGTGAGGGGAGAGTAAGGTATGTGGTAACATGAACTTCACACTCAGGAAGTAGAGACATGAATTCCTGTGATCAGTTCTTTTTTCTTTGGCCCTTTTTGTTAATACTATACCTCAGTCTATGGGATGGTATCTCCCAACTCAAAGTGGTTTGTCTGCCCTCAGTTGAACTTCTCTGAAACATGTCACTGTCATATTGTCATTGAAATGTGAGGATCACAAGTCCATATTGTCAACTTCATGCACATACATATGATTTTTAAGTATAGAAATCAATATTTTAATTAAAGATACACATACATCCATTTACATACATGCATACATGCCTACACACACACACACACACACACACACACACACATATATATATATAAACATATAAGTATGCATGTATGTATACACGCACTCAACCATTTACGATCATGGTATATTTTAAACCATTCATAAAGTTTCTTGACACTATATTAACTGATGAAATGAATGAGGATGAACCAACAGAAGGAAAATTAACACTAAGGAAGCTAGAAAATGACATATGGAAGATCTCATAGAGAAGCTTTTGTACTGTGATTGTGGTTATCATACTGACCAAAGTGAAATGGAATGAATGACTCTGTAATGACTAGTCACAATCTGGATATCTGTATTATTCCACTCACTGCAAGGTTCAGGTAACATCATGGAAAATAGCATGGAAAATTTCAAATGGCCAGATGTGAGGAAGGGCCAGAGAAAAAAAATAATATCTACAGGTTATGACGGGACCACTGTATTCATGAACTCACAACGGTGGTGGTTGCCTGCATAAGACACACACAATATTATGCCAGGAAATATTCTAGCATGAGGGAGGGGTTCATGAGACCCCAACCCTAATTGAGAAGATATTGGCAGGTCCTGGCTTCTGGGCAGGGAAATGCAGTTTTCCCTAAGAGTGTGGACGTTAGTAAGTCAGTCAAGCACCAGTGGAACCCTTACATACCTATAAATATATAGACAGTAGAAATTGACTTGATGAGTTATAAAAAATAGAGTATATGAAGTTGGGAGAGTCTAGGAATGTGAAGGCAGTTCTAGAGGACTTAAGAGGACAATCAAAGGGGTCAGCATGATCAAAGTCCATTGCATACATATATGACATTCTCAGAGTTAATGAAAACACTACATTTTGAAAATAATCCTATAGTTATTCCAGCACACATTCTAGCTGGTTTACTAGAGGCCAGGGCTGTTCCGGGAACCCTAGCACTTTCAGCAGCCCCCAAATTTATGCCCTACAATAGGATCCATATTTCATCCCACAACTTTGGCCAAATAATTTTGCTTTACTGGAGGCTATGCTGTACTAGGAAGCCCAGATGCCACACAGGTACTTAGACCCCCAGAAGCAAGGTTGACTCCCAAGATTCCAAGATCAAACAGGCTACAAAAGTTCCAGAAAGACATCCTATTGGACCTGAAGGCTCACTTTACTGGTAACCGAGCCTCAGGATTTTCAGGTCAGAACACTAGAGAAGAAATGGAAACCAAAGAGAAAAACATCCAAAACACATCTAACAAAGATACACTCAGAAATCAGTACCTAAACCTATAAAAACCCTAAACACAGATGTCTAGGGGACACCTAAAGAGCATAGGCAACAACAACAAAGGCAATACGACACTTAGAGTCCAATTGTCTTATTATATATAGCACTCCATGGATATTCCAACACAGCTGAAGCTCAAGAAAATTATCTTAAGTTCAATCTTATGAAGATGATAGTGGCCTTTAAAGTGGAAATGAATAAATCCTCTAGGAAATTGAGGAAAATAAAAACAATAAGCTGAAGGAGATGATTAAAACGGTTCAATACCTTAAAATGGAAATACACAAGAAAACACAAACTCTGGGAACCTGGAGATGGAAAATCTAGGTAAATGAATTGGAACTGTAGAAATAATGATCAATACAAGAGATGGAAGAGAGAATCTCAGGTGTAGAAAATAAGATAGAAGAAATTGATACATCAGTCAAAGAAAATGTAAGTCTATAAAGTTCATGACACAAAACATCCAGGAAATCTGAGACACTGTGAAAAGACTAAACTTAAGAATAATTGGAATAGGAGATTCCTGTAAAAGAATATTTTTCATAAATACTTATATTTATTAATATTTAAGAAACAGCTATAAAATACCTAAATCCTATAACTTTAAACTTATAGTCTAAACTTTGTAATCTAAGAACCCCCTAATATCAAAGAAGACTCTAATACCTATCTAAAACACTTCACTAATACTATTTTAACTTGCCTTAAAGGATATTAATATTCTTAGTGTAGGATGACTTGGTTTATGGCAGTCCTGGAAAGCAGGCCTTTTCAAAGATTCGTGTCCATTGGGCCTAAGTTTGCTTGTTCACAAGGTCAGTTTATTTCCACCACCAAACAGTGGCCAGTTTATAAAGTCAGTCTGTTCCAACCACAAAATTGAGGCTGGATTTTTCCATCATCTGAGATTTACCTCTATGGTCTCTTGGCCTGGGCAAACCTCACAGCTGGCCGAAATCCTCTCTAAGTGGCTTCTGAACTTTTCTTGCTTTGCTGCTTTTGCCAGTGCTCTGAGGCCCCAAGACAGACAGAGGCTTTCAAAGAATTCTCTCTCAGCAGGTTGTATGCCATGCCTTTGCCTCTATCGCAGTCTACATTTGGTTAATGGGGTACCTTGCTGTGTACCTCTCTAGCATGAGTTCTCAGTCAGTGAGGGCTGAAAGAAGAGAGCAACCACCTGGAGCCTCTGGCTTATATATCACCTTATCTTGCAATCCTTGGCAGTTTTGAAGGTCCATAAGATTTCTGGAGATGCCCAGCAGTCCTGTTGGTTCTCACAGCAACTGACATCATCCACGCAGCTTGCAAAGTTTCTTAGCCATGCCCCTTCAACATAGTGTTCGACACACCACAACTGGCTTTGTCCATATCAGCAAACCAAAGGGATGCCAAGCTCCTCCTTATGTGCTGCTAAATAGTAATCTGAACTCCCTACTAATTTCACTAAAGAGACCTAACTTCTACCACAGATTCCCTGCTCAAAGGCTCAGAAAATATTTTCAACAAAATCATAGAAGAAATTTCCCTAACCTAAATAAAGAGATGGCTATAAAGTACAAAATGAAGCTTTCAGAATATCAAATAAATTGGACTAGAAAAAAAAGAACCCCTGCCACATAACAATCAACAATAAATGTACAGAACACAGAAAGAATATTAAATTTGTGAGGGATAAGGGCCAAGCAACATAAAAAGGCAGACCTATGATATATATACTACTTCTCAACAGAGACTTTAAAAGCCAGAAGGGCCTGGGCAGATTTATTGCAGACTCTAATAGACCAGAGATATCAGCACAGAAGTGTATACTAAACAAAACTTTCAATCACCATAGATGTAGAAAACAAGATCTATGATAAAACAAAACTTAAACAATATCCATCCACAAATCTAGCCCTACAAATGGTATTAGAAGGACTACTCCAACCCAAAAGATTAACTACACCAAAGAAAACAGAGGAAATAAATATTTTCATATGAGCAAAAATAGAAAGGATGGAAACACAACACAACGAAAGTGGTGCTAAGAAAAAAAGTTCATAGCACTAAGTGTTTTCATAAAGAAATTAGAGAGAGCTCCTACTAGTGACTTAACAGCACACCTGCAAGCTCTAGAACAAAAAGATGTAAACACTCCCAAGATGAGTAAAATGAGGAAATAATCATACTCAGAGCTGAAATCAATAAAGAGAAACAAAAGGATGAATAAAAAGAATCAATGAAACAAATAGTTGCTTCTTTGAGAAAATCAACAAGATGAACAAACCCTTATCCAAACTAAGTTAAAGCAGAGAGACAATATTCAGATTAACAAAATGAAAAACAAATCAAATTAAATGTAGAGAAACTTATAGCATTTCCAAAAAAATCAGGAATAAAGCAAGGCTGTCTGCTCTTTTCATATCTATTCCATATAGCACATTAAGTTTAAGTAGAAAAATAAGACAACTAAAAAGAACCAGGGAATACACATTGGAAAGGAAAAATCAAAATATCACTATTTGCAGATAATATCATAGTATATGTAAGCAATCACAAATTCTACCAGAGAACTGCTACAGCTGACAAACACCTTCAATGAAGTAGCTGGATAAAAAAAAAAAATAACTCAAAATAAGTAGCCCTCCTATATATAAACAATAAATGGGTTTCGAATAATATCGTGAAAATTACAATCTCCACTATAGCCACAAAGAACATGAAATATCTTAGGTCAACTCTAAGCAATCAAGTGAAAAACATGTATTACAAGAACATCTAGTCTTTGAAGAAAGAAATCAGAGAAGATACAAGAAGATGGAAAGATCTCACAAGCTCATTGATCAGTAGTGTGAACACAGCAGAAATGGCCATCCAGCAAAAGTAATTTACAGATTTTATTCAATTTCCATCAAAATTACAACAAAATTCCTTATAGGGTTTGAAAGAAAAATATCCAACTTCATAGAGGAAAAAAATCAGGATAGTTAATTAACTCCTGTACAATGACAGATCTTCTTGGGCTATCACCATGACTGACTTCAAGCTGCACCACAGAGAAATAGTAATAAAAGCCACATGGTAATGAAAGAAACAGACAGGCTCATTCATGGAATCAAATGTAAGACCAAGAAATAAATGCACATACCTAGGGAAATGTGAATTTTTTTTTAATGAAGAAGCCTAAATTATGCAATGGAAAAAAGAAATCATCTTCAGTTAGCTGGTCAAACTGGATGTCTTTATGTAGAAGATATATCACACATAGATCAATATCTATCATTTTGCCCAAAATTAAAGATCAAGTGGATGAAAAACATTCACCTAAAACCAAAAACTAAACCTGATAGAAGAAAAAAAGGGGGGGGGGGAAATAGCCTTGAACACATTGGCACAGGAAAGAACTTCCTAAATGGAACATCAATAGCACAGGCACTAAGACTAAGACTGACAATAAATGGCACTTCATAAAACTGAAATTTATGTAAGGCAAAGGGCACCATCAAAAGAATGAAACAGCAGCCTACACAATAGGAATAGATCATCAACAATCCTACATTTGACAGAGGGCTGATATCCAAAATATATAAGTAATTAAAAGAACTACAGTTAACAACCCAAATAATCCAATTAAAGATGGAGTACAGGTCTAGACTCAACAGAGTAATCTCAAATAGCTGAGAAGCAGTTAGAGAAATGCTCAACATCCTTAGCCATTAGAGAAATGCAAATCAAAACAATTCTGAGGTTAAATCTTATACCTATTAGAATGACTAAGATAAAAAACAAAAGTGATACTTCATGGTGGCAAGAATGTGGAGCAAGGGGAATATTCCCCCATAGGTGGTGGGAATGTGCATTTTACAGCCATTTTGGAAGTCAATTACACATTCTCAGAAAATTAGGAATCAATCTACTTGAAGACCTAACTATACTACTCCTGGGCATATTCCAAAAGATTATCCACCATACCAGAAGGACACTTGTTGAACTATATTCATAGCAGTTTTATTCAGAGTTGCCAGAAAGCAGAAATAACATAGATCTCTCTCAACAGAAGAATGGGTAAAGAAAATGTAGTGCATTTACACAATGGAATATTACTCAATAGTTAAAAAAAAAATGACATCCTGAAATTCAACAGAAGTGGATGAAACTAGAAAAGATCATCCTGAGTAAGGGAAACCAGACCCAGAAAGATAAACTTGGTATGTACTCACTTATAAGTGTATATTAGCCTATAAAGTAAAGGGTAACCATGCTACCATCCACAGACAAAGAGACGCTAAGTAACAAATAGGACTCAAGTGGGGACACATGAATTTCACTGTGAAGAAGAAATGGAATAGACATCATGGGTGGATGGGAAGAGGTGTCTGTATGGGGGGCACTGAGTTGGGAACAGGAGGTATCATGATGGCAGGAGAGAATAATGGGAGAGACAATTGGACTCTAGGGGCATGTCTGAGACCAGTTAGAAACCAAGAGCAATGGAAACTTTCAGGGTTCTGTAAAGGTAACTCTACGTAAGACTCCTAGCAATAGGGGATATGGATCCTGAATTGGCCATTTTCTGTAACCAAGTAAGATTTCTACTGGAGGGATTGGGACATCAACCCAACCACAAAACTTTCAACCTACAATTTGTCCAACCTACAAGAAGTGCTGAGGTAAAGATGGTGTAGAAATTGTGGAAGTGGCCAGCTAGAGGCATACGACGAGAGGGAGCCCAACCCTGACACTGCCAGGACACAGATGTTGGATAGCTTAGCAATCTCACATAGAACCAAACACAAATGACAAGAAAAGTCAGTGAAATGATTCCTAATGATATTCTGCTATACTCATAGATGGGTGCCTAACCCAATCATTATCAGATAGGCCTCAACCAGAAACTGATGGAAATAGATTCTGAGATACACTGATAAACATTAGGCAGAGCTTGGAGAATCTTATGGAAGAAGGGGAGGAAGGATTGTAGAATCCAGAGAGGACAAGGACCTCATAAGCAACACACTCATTCAACTAACTTGGCCTCAAAGGGACTCACAGAGACTGAACTTCGAACCAGAGAGCCTGCATGAGACTGACTTTGGCAATCAGCATATATGTTACAGTTGTGTAGCTTGGACTTCTTTTGGGACCAATAACAATGGGAATAGCAGATGTGTCTGACTCTGTGGCCTGCATTTGGGATCCTTTCCTTGTACTTGCTTTCTCTCCTCTACTTAATAGGAGAGGAGGTGACAAAACTTACCACAACTTGATATGCCATGACTGATTGATATCTATAGGAAGCCTGCCATTTTCTGAAGAAAAATAGAGGAGGAGTGGGGAGGGGAAGGAAAACGGATTGTTGGAGGAAAGAAGAAAGGAGAAATTGTTGTCAGGATATAAATAAGTACATATACATACATATACACACACACATATATATTTATCTTTTATATAATATGTATATTTAGATATAACATATATAATTATATAGTTATACATATTTTTATATATAATATATTACATATATTATAATACAATGACATATAATATTATATATTATTACATAGTACATATAATGTATTATATATTGTATGTGATATATTCTATATAAAAATGATATATAATATATAAATGACATATACAAATATATAATATATAAATATACATAACATAAATAAAATATATAAAATAATATCAGTATGGATAAATATATTAATAAATAAAAAATAAATAAATATAATCCAGTATCCATAATCTGCTCTTAAGTTATACAGAAAAACATGCATTTGCACAATATAATCCATTTATAAGGATATTCAGAACAATATAACTGTAAATAAGAGGCTACACATTTAACTCTCCATATACATTGCTTTATAAATATAAAGTGAGTACAGTATAGTTCATGAAGAATGAATGGCAACTGCACAGTAAAAATTAATCTCTTCTAGCAACATGGATTGAAGAAATGGAGAAAAAGATCATTCACTGCATCTCCTTCTTACATGGCTATCGATTCAGTGGTTAGAAATCTCCAAGGTTGTCTGGGCATTGGAAAAGTCTCTCTGATTGTTCCACATTTATTAAGGAAACCACACAAACATGCAGCAAGGACACACAACCCATATTCTTAGCATTGGCCCTTTGTACCTTCTGCATTCCTCCTTGTGACACTGTGGGATCACAGAGATGTTTCCTTCCTAATCACTCCTAATTGCTTCATTGAACTTGCTCCTCTGATGGGGATACTTTTGCACTGACATGTAATTGTTGGGAAGTCAGTTAAAACTTTTTTCCTCATGTTACGTAGATGATGTTGTGGATCTAGAGTTGAGCTGAAAAGCACTCCTGTCAGCAAATAACATGGAAAGACAAGGGCCAGGTTCAGAGCCAGGCAGGACATTGGAGTGAGTGAACCCACACACCAAAGGTCAGTTAATTTTTGACAAAGAAGCCAAAACTGTACAATGGAAAAAAGGAAAGTATCTTCAACAAATGGTGCTGGTCCAACTGTATGTCGACATGTGAAAGAATGAAATTAGACCCATACTTATCACCTTGCACAAAACTTAAGTATATGTGGATCAAAGACCTTAACATAAGGCCTGACACACTAAATCTATTAGAAGGGAAAGTGGAGAAAACCCTCAAGCTCATTGGCACAGGTGACAACTTCCTGAACAGAATACCAGAGCTCAGGCTCTAAGACCAACAATCAATAAATGGGACCTCATGAAACTGAAAAGCTTCTGTAAGGGAAAAGACACTGTCATTTGAACAAAATGGCAACCTACAGACTGGGAAAAAAATCTTCACCACCCCCACATCTGACAGAGGGCTAATATCCAAAATTCACAAGGAACTCAAGAAACCAAATAATCCAATAAAAAATTAGGAACAGAGCTAAACAGAGAATTCACACAGGAGGAATCCCTAATGGCTGAGAGACACTTGAAGAAGTGCTCAGCATCCTCAATCATTAGAGAAATGCAACTCAAGACAACTCTTGAGATTCCATCTCACACCTGTCAGAATGGCTAAAATCAAATGACAGCACATGCTGGCAAGGTTGTGGAGAAGAGGGAACACTCCTCCATTGCTGGTGGGAGTGCAAGCTTGTACAACCAATATGGAAATCAGTCTGGTGATATCTTAGAAAACTTTAAATAGCTCTACCTCAAGACCCAGCCATACCACATCTGGGTGTACATCCAAATGATTCCTCACCAAATCACAAGGAAGTTTCCTCATCTATGTTCATAGAAGCATTATTTGTAATAGCTGGAAACTGGAAACAACCCAGATGTCCCTCAACTGAGGAATGGATAAAAAAAAAAAGTGGTACATCTACACAATGGAATACTACTCAGCTATCAGAAACAATGAAATCATGCAATTTGCAGTCAAGTGGATGGACCTAGAGAAGCTCATCCTGAGTGAGCTAACCCAGACTCAGAAGGATGCACATGACATATATTCACTTATCATAGGATTTTAGCCATATAGTGCAGGATTACTATACTACAGCCAATGCACCAAAGGGAACAGGAATTTAGACTTTGTTACCTGTCAATGAGACACTTTACCCTAGTGGTGCTGCCTTGTAGGCCCTCATTATATGAGGAAGCCTTTGGACCTCATATGACTGTTGAACTGGGGTGAGGGGCTGTTATGTAGGGACATTCCACTACAGAGGAGTGGGATGAAAGGGATAATGTGTAGAGGGTGGGAGGGTGGGACTGAGAGGGGTGGAAAGAGGGTACTGTGATGGAGATGTAACCTAAAGTAGTGAATAAATAAAAAAAATTCTGCCACCATCAAGAGTAAACAAGACAAATCAAAGAGCAACCCTCTCACTGCTGCTGGAAGTAATGCTGCAGTTCTAATATTTTAAAAAAATCATCTGTAATTATATTGAGAATGGCAAATCCCAATATACAGTGATATTTAATAAAAGCTCGTCCTTTGGAGTGCATTCCTATGTATACCTGTATGTGGAATTTCTGCACTGGAGAGCCTCTGAGTATTGTGCTAAAATGACAGACTCTCTTTTTCCAATGGAACTCCCCTCTTCAGTTTGATCTGAGGAAACCAGATCCTCTAAAGGACTGTCACATGGCCCAACTATCCCCAGGTAAGAAACTTGCCCAGTAAACACCTGGAGATTTCTGAAAGTACTTCTACCATGCTAATGAGGTATGTCCAGGCCTTAGCTTTCATTTGCCAATTACATTTGTCTATGCCTCTAGCCTATCTAGAGTTTTTTCCTCATGCCCACTGCCCATGGGTTAATTAGATATTACATTTTATTTCTTCTGATAGGCCCATACCCAGCGAATCAAACGCATTCACCTCCAAAACTCATCACCACTGCTCAAAGGTTTTTAATGCTCCTGATTCATGGAACAAATCCTCTTTCTCCATGCCTCCAACATGACTCTCTGAATCTGACTGTTTATTTTAGGCCTGGGATGGAGTGTTCTTCCTTACATGAAGAAATTGCCACCACTACCATTGCTTGGCAGGTTAGGCCTTCTAGGGGAACATACTTATCTAGATAGGGAGTGAGCTTCAACTGCCTCTCCCACACCACCTTCCTGACTGCCAGAACTCCTTGAAACTGCCTGGCCCAGTGCTGGCAGTTTAGTTGAGAGAGCCATAACACTTGGTAGTGAAAATAAGCTTCTGTCCTACCTCTCTGGTCTATCCCGGCCACCCTTTTCTGCCTGGTCTTGCCTAGCCAGGACCTTCAGGTAGATGAGCATGCTTTTCCAGCCTAACACTGAGACAGAGTAGGAGGTCCCTGCAAGAAGCTACACACTTGGATTCAATTAAAGTGAAGTTCATATCAGCCACCTTCATGATAGCTTACACTAAGAAGATCTACCCAACTTTATACCCAATGTGTATAAATTGTTTTATATGCACACAATGGAGTTCTCTGCAACATAAAAGCCAACAAAGGATGACACACACAATATGGACAAATTATTTGAAACCTTGACCTGAAGAATGAGATGCTCACAAACCTATGACCTCTCCCTTCTACCATATACCTTAACACTTGAACATTTTTTAATGTACATATATACATGATCACATTAAGTATCATTGAGGAGAAGGTTTTCGTTGTAGATATGAAGGAGAGAACAACCAGAGACATCTGGAAGAGCTCAGATTACAGAGAGAAAGTAAACAAGATATGGCCAGTACACTAAACTAGACAGTGAGAGGGGAGAGAGCAGAAGAGCATAGGAAGAAGAAAAGAGAGAGGACAGATGACCATGGGAATCAAGAGGACAAGTGCCATGAGAAAAGAGGAGGACCCTTAAAAAAACCCAAGAGGCTAAGAGTACATGGGCAGAATGCCTGGCTTTATAGGAACAAGAATCTGGAGGAAGGAAATTGAAGCTCAGGAGCTAGAGTTTTAGGGTAGGAAGTGCTTAGAAGACCCAGGACCCTGTAGGGTAATTGCAATGTTTTGAATGTCTGGCAACCAGAAGATGCTCTGACACGTTAATAGGCACTCCAGTCAACCATTTGTCCTGAGTGCTTTAGAAACAAACTGTTTTGAGATACTGGGTGATAGTGAAAGGACCTCCAGGGACAAGGCCATGCAGCTTGTTTATGCTTTAATAACATTGAAGTTTCTTCTGCAAATCTGTCTG
This sequence comes from Lophiomys imhausi, assembly GCA_907164525.1. NCBI lineage: Eukaryota > Metazoa > Chordata > Mammalia > Rodentia > Muridae > Lophiomys > Lophiomys imhausi. The sequence continues at coordinate 507,976 of CAJQZJ010032290.1, forward strand.
CCATCCCCTTCATTCTTCTAACACTAACAGAAAAGTTCAAATTCTGATTCCTAATTGCTTCCTTGGAGTTGCTCATGTAATCTGCATGCCTTTTTCCTTTTGTTTTGTTTGCTGACAAGAACTTAGGAACAAGGTGTTTAAAAGTTTCATCAGACCCTTGTGGAGATGCTGTCATCATCGGTCTAGTGTTGAGTTGCAAATCCATATCTTCTGGGAAAGAATACCAGGAGATTCTGAAACTTTAAGAGAGTTTCAACAGAGACTTACTTCTCATCACAGCAGGCCACAGTATGGAGTCATTGAGAACTGAGATGAGTTACGATAGCCTAGCAGTAGTACACACAACAAACATTAGACAGCACTTTTTGAAGAAACCATGCTTGTGCTCCTGGAAGCTTCTTGATTTCTTCTTAAGACTCTCTTTTAGTTTTAGTTGTACTTAAAGTCTTTATGAAGAATTTCTTTCAACAGACCTGCTGAAAGAAAGAAGGATGGAGTAGATGTATATGGGAAGGAAGGAAGGAGGGAGGGAAGGAAGAAAGGAGGGAGGGAGGGAAGGAGGGAAGGAAGAAAAGAAGGAGAGAGGGCAGGAAGAAAGGAGGGAGGAAGGAAGGAGGGAGGAAGGGAAGGAGGGAGGGCAGGAAGGAAGGAGGGAGGGAGGGAAGAAAGGAGGGAGGGAGGGCGGGAAGGAAGGAAGAGGTCAAGGCATAGATAGGATAAGGAAAAGGAACAAGGTATTGTGTATGAAGTGGAAACTTGAATGGATTTTGGGGGAAATCCCAGCTATTTTCAAGTCAGAGCTGAGTAGACTGTCTCCAATTCTCCCTAAGCTGTGTGACTTTGTTCCTCCAGTAAAGCTGCCATTGAGTCTTTCTCACTGATATAACCTCATTTTCTTGTTTTCCTTCTTCACTTAGCATTTGCTTATTTCTGCACCTGACTTCTACCACTCTCTATCTCTTTTGTGTGTCTCTTCATAATTTTCAGCTTTTAAAAGTAAATATTTTTGGGTTCTTCATTTTCCTTCATGGATGATACTGGGGATCACACCCTGGGCCTTGAAATGACTAGAAAAGCCGAGTTACATCCCTGTCTTACCCTAAGTATCTCGAAGTATTCTTATTCTTTTGTTCCTCCTACTTACCAATTTATATGCTTCTGGAACATGCTACATTCTATTTCTGTGTAAAAGGAGCTGTATTAAAATAATATGTAGAAGCAAATACTGATACTAGCAAACTAAGTGTTATTATCAAGGATGGAATTATAGGGTGATTTTTCTCCTAGAGAAGATACTTTTATGGAAGCATGAAGCATCAGAGTTAAAAACTGAATGAATTGCAGGTTAGATGTTAAGGTATAATAGGCATACATTTATTGTCTTGGTACTTCAGCTACTCTGAAATGTGAAGATTTTTCATTCAATTTCTGTTTCACTAAATATATCTTAAAATTGTTTTTTATATGGTCCAGCTCATGTGTTGTCTGCAAGAACATACAGATAGAGTTTTCTTGTCCTGTGAAGCCTGTCTACTTAGGCCTGTCCACTTCTGGAAAATAGACACAGGTATGTTTGGCTTCCTCTATTTCTACTGTCATTGCCACTGTCATGAGTTTCAGAAGCTAACATATATCTGCCTTATGTCAGAGATTGCTGTTAATAAGTGAAACCCAAACCAAGACAGCATAAACAAAACCCTACCATATTATACACCTATCTAATACATTTCTAATTCCTCCTTACAGACAAAAACACAAACTCATCATTGTGACACTAAATTTGATATTACTAATGTATGAGACCATGGCAGTTTTGACTTTAGTGGACGGTCATCATTGTAGCTCCGTATCATACAACATAATGAGGACATCTCACATATTAACCATGATCTCCTTACATTTAAAGTTAGAACTAATGTTAAACATTTATCTCTGTGACCATTTTGAATGTATAGTTCAGTCCTGTGAAAAATCATCCAAATGTTCTGTGGCTGAACTCCAGAACAATATCATTACAAACCAACAACTTTGTGTTCTTGAAACAAAAACCCAAAAATCTTCCCCTTATATCCTTGCCAATTATTATTTAAATGTCTTTTAAATTTTCATTACATAATTCATTTATTGTTGGGGAGAGCATGTGTACCTAAGACAGCGTACATGTGTGGAAGTTAGAAGATATGTTTTGGGAGTTGGGTCCTTCCTTCCATGATGTGGAATCCAGGAATGAACCCTGGTCATCAGACTATGTAGAAATAATCTTTACCAGCTGAGCAGTCTTCCTGGCCCTCATCGTTTTAGGTTTATATTTTTCGTTGATTACTATAATTATACCAGCTAGATGGACAGAGTCACACAGCAGTATAACTGGTCATCGTACTTAACAAAGGGTCTATTTTGGTTATCTGTGTTGTAGCTTGTATTAACCAACTGTTGTCTTCATGCATTTGTTTGTTGATGGACATGTGGGATTATTGCATCTTTCAGCCATTTTGTATAATTCTGATGTGGAAGGGACTTCTTCAAGTCCCTGATTTTAATTCTGTTTTACTCATACTGAAACAGTCATTCCTTTCTTATATGAAAATTAGTTTATATGCAAAGGGCATCTACACTATAAGAACTTCTTCCAAAAATATGTATAATAAGAGCAAAACTAATAAAGCATAATCAATGTCTTTGAAAATACATTGCTATTAGGAGGAAATTATTACAATTTAAAATATATTCTATAAAGCAAAGGGGAATGTAAATGTATGCATGTTCTTTAAGGAAAAATTTAAGGACACAAACAAAAATATTTTCTTTAAATGATTTCATGGACAAAATGACAATGTAGCCACTGTGTCACAGTGGTAATAAGAGTTAAAAATTTCATTTTCTCCAACTTGACATACTGATATAAAATTCATATAAAAACTATTGGACTGTAGCTATGTGTGTGAGTGCTCCATTTTCATGCAAGAGGCTCTTGGTTTGATCCCCAAGTCCTTCCAATGTAGTAAAATTCCCATAGAAAAGAAATAAGACAAGAATAATAGCAATTTTAAGTATTAAGCATAAGATTGCAACGTTGGATTGTCTGTAAGAACTATCATTGTTGATTAGAAAACTTTTCAATGAAAACATAATCTTTTTGAAACATTTGACTTGTCTTTAAAAAATTTTTGATTAGCGTACATAGTATTAGATTTCATTACTATGAAATAGATTCCATGACATTTTCAAACAAATTTATTTTTCATTCTCCTCATCCACTTTTCTCCTCTGCTTCACCAATTCTTTTTACCTTTCAACACATTTGTTTATAGTCCTTTTCACTTCAAGGACATATGTATCCTATTGTTCTCCCTTTGATTCCTCAATATCACTACTTTCTGCATCTTTTGATCTCCTTTTTGGTTTTATAGCCCACAACCACCTTCTCTTGACACATACACATATATGTGTGATACATGTTCCTGTTTGAAAAAAAAAATTTCTCTCTAAGTCTATATCACCTTGCTGAAAACCTTTGCAAGTCCATTTAGTTCCTGAAAATTTCTTGACTTAATTTTCTTTACAGAGCAATAAAATTCTGCTGTGTATAGATATATACTTCCATCATCTGCTGATGAAAATCATTTCTTTGCTGTTGTGAATAGTGCAGCAGTTAACATGGATGTGCAGTATTTCTGTGGTAGGACATAGAGTACTTTTGGCATATGTCCAGAAATTACAGAGCCCTGATATATTGTAAAATGTTTGTATTTATTTTTATAATGAATGTTGTACTGTACCCTCCTACCAGTATAGAATGAGAATTTTCCTCCATATCATTGTCACCATTTGTTTTTGTCTATTTTCTTATGTTAATCATTCTAAGCCATGAAATGGAGTCTCAAGGTATTTGCTATTTGCATTTCTCAGGTAAGTAAATATGTTGAACACTCTTAGAAATCATTTACTGCCCATTTGTGCTTTGTCTATAAAGGAATCCTTGCCCATTTTGTTAATGTGTTCCTTGAGTGGAAAGTTAGTGGAGACACTGTTTAATCTTCACTTTTCTTTATACATGCTAGATTTTAAGCTCCTAGTTGAAATACAGAAGCCAATGATTTTTTCCCATTCTATAGATTATATCTTTATTTGGCTGGTAGTTTCCCTGAATGTGCAGAAAGCTATGAATTTCATGAAATTCCACTCATTAATTCTTGGTGCATTTCCTGTGCTAGCAGTATTGTTACCTTTACATACACCTTGCATTGTTAAAATTTTCCTCTGAGAGTTTTAGAATTTCATATTTAGAATAATTGAGCATGAAGTTTTGTACAAGATGAAAGTATACAGGTGGATATCTATTTTACACAATGTCATAGAGGTTCAAAAGGTCTGAGACTGAGTCATATCAACTTTTTTAGCAAGAAGTGATTATGCTTTTTTTCTGAGATACATCCTGAAATCTGCTGAGGCTCAGCAGGGCATTGGTTGTGCAATACTGACTCCTCATCCATCCTTCTTATGCAACACTGGTCATTTCCTGCGTGGTTTTGTATTCTCTCATGTCCCTAGATCCTTGTAGAGCATTTGCTATTATGTTCAACAAGAGTTGATGACTCAACATGTGGGAGATTCAATAACACTACAACTGCAACTTGGTAACTACTTTTAAATACATATATTAAATATATATATTTATATGCTAATATTATATATTATTGCACACATTTTGGACATTTGAAAACTGTTTGTAGGAAATTTATCCAAGTCATAAACTCATTTAAGTGTATTTTATATTTTATGTTTTTCTAAATTTAGTTTTAAATATCCTTTTTTAAGGTAGAGAGATGAGTCAATGGTTAAGAGTGCACACTGCTGTTTCTATGTATCTGTATTAAATATATAAATATATTTAATATAATTATAAATAATATAGAATGCAATATACATTAATATATAACATATAATATATAATATACATTAATATATTGATTTATATGTATTAATATATATTTCATGTAAAAATATTAATATAAAATATATACTATGCATAATATATATTAATGCATATTAATAAAGGAAAATATATTTTAATATACATATATTATGTATATTTTATATATATATATGTACATATTAGGTTTTTTGAGACAGCATTTTTCTGTGTGACAGTCCCGGTTGTCCTAGAACTCACTCTGTAGACCACGTTGGTCTTGAACTCACAGAGATCCACCTGCCTATGCCTCTCAAGTGCTGGGATTAAAGGCATGAGCCACCATGCCTACCTTCAATATATTTAAAGAAAAATAATACTAATTTATATAGTATTATTTTATTATACTATATATATTATTAATTATTTTATTAATACTATATATATATATTATTAATTATATAGCTTCTGCAACATTTTACTTTCCTATAGAGTCTGTATTAGGGCTATTAATCCCCATAGTCTCAGCAGGATTAACTCCTGCTTTTATTTATGTTAATTTGTTTTGATTAATAGCTGTTTGTACCGTATGTGATGATCCCTCATTGCAACTTTTATTTTCATCCCCTCATTGTATTCCCTTAATTATTGGTGATTTTCACACTCATTTCACAGACATTTTGGACATTTCAAAACTGTAGGAAATGTATTCAAGTTATAAACTCATTTAAATTTATTTTATATGTAATGTTTTTCCAAATTTAGTTTTAAATATCCTTTTTTTAGGGTAGAGAGATGAGTCAGTGGGTAAGGGTCTACACTACTCTTTCTATGTATCTGTCTTCAGTTCCTAACTCCTACTGGTAGCTCACAACTGTTCTTAGTGTGTTTCTCAGATGGCATGTGTGTGGGTCTCATGGCATGTTCAAGTGTCTCCATGGTGAGTATCCTTTGCAGACATAAAAGACTAGCTGTAGGAGATACCAAGCCTCTAGCTTCTGCTGGCACTCAAACTAATATGCAATCTCCCAAACATACTTTTAATTACAAAACCAAATATATTTCAAATAAAATATTTATTTTTCTTCAATTATTGTAAATACAATTTCCAAACATTTTCAGTTGTTTCTCTTGATGAATTTTGAAATCTGTTTTATGTGAATTTTACAAATTATAGCATGTCTTAAAAAAATTCTTTGTTTGAAAATTGGCCCCAAATTGTTGTATTGTCAAAAGAAAAAAAATGCACATTAATCTTTTTGTTGTTGTTGTTTTTGTTTTTTTATAATGGGTTTATCTGTGTGTAATCCTAATGGTCTTGGAACTGCCTCTGTAGATCAGATTAGTCCCAAATTAAGAGATCTGTCTGTCTCTGTCTCTTGAGTTCTAAAATTAAGGTTGTCCACCACCAAGTATAGAGAAAACATTAAAGTTGAGTAAAAACATGAACATTGTTCCCTTTGCATTGAAATAATCAGGAATATCTAATTTATGCAGAAACATTTTAAACACACAGTTTTTCCTAGTAAGAGAGTTATATAAATACAACAAAGTGATGGGTGTTTAATTTAAACTAACTTCATGAATAAATGGACATTAATACCGCATTTCCAGGGTGTTTAGACCATAATAAATTTATTTACATCCCTTAATAGGAATGAAAATGGCTTCTGAAAACTTTGCAATGGGAATTTTTCTACTTTCCCAGGTTTCAGTAGGAATGGCTGGCAATTCCTCAATACTATTTTATTATGTCACTTTGATATTCTCTGGAAAGCATTTAATGCCCAAAGACCTGATTATACAGCACTTGACTTTTGCAAACTGCTTGTCTATCATCTCAAGAGGCATTCCATGGACAATGTTAGATTTTGGATTTAAGAATTTCTTGGATGACATTGGATGTAAATTGGTAGTGTATATTTACCGAATAACAAGGGGGATGTCCCTTTATATGATGTGCCTTCTAAGTTGCTTCCAAACGATCACAATCAGCCCCAGCAACTCCAGGTGGATGAAGCTTAAACACAGAGCCACCAAGTACATTGGTCCCTGCTGTTTATTCAGCTGGCTTGTACACCTGCTTCTCAACTTCTTGACTCCAGCAAGAACATCAGGCCTCAGTTACAAGAAAAATGAGTCTAACAGGGTGAGTTATGGAGACTGCTTATTTTTCTTCCCTGGCAATGTGGCAACTGCACTGTATATGTTCTTACTGTGTCTCTCAGATGGCATGTGTGTGGGTCTCATGGCATGTTCAAGTGTCTCCATGGTGAGTATCCTTTGCAGACATAAAAGACTAGTCAGGCATGTCCACAGTGCTCAGCACTTTCTGAAATTCTCGCCTGAAGACAGAGCCACCCAGACTATCCTCACCCTGCTATGCATATTTGTCATCTCTTACTCATTCTCTTCCATTGTACTAATCTTTAGGACCTATTACAAACATCCAATGCTATGGGGAGTAAGCATATTTACATTTGTAGAAATATGCTTTCCCATATTTTGCCCCTTTGTTCTCATCGTCAATATTAAATCTAGCTTTGGTAAGAGGTAGGTTCCTGCCAGTATGATATGAGTTCCAGTCAGCATCCTTTTCTTATATATTTTCGTATTCTTTTATCTGGTGTTCAATGCTAAAACTGCAATTTGAAAACATTAAACTACCTATAACCAACTGCTTCTTTATGTGGAGTGATCAGTAGTCATTTTGTGGGAAATCATTTGCTAAATGTGTTGTTTCTTTTTCTGATTACTTTGACAAAGTCAACTCAAGGAAGTAAAGGTTTCTTTCATCCCTCAGTCTGAAGGTGCAGTCTATCATGTTAAGATAGAAGCGGTGGGGGAAGATGGATTTGTAGTGAGAGAACCATAAGGTATGTGGTAATATTGAGTTCACAGTCAGGAAGTACAGATGTGAATTAATTCAGCTCTTTTTGCTTTGGTCCTTTTTATTAAGACTCTATATCAGTCTATCCAGATTCAAAGAGGGTTTTCTGCCCTCAATTGAATGTCTCTGAAACACTCTCACAGTCATATCAACAATGAAATGTGAGGGTCACAAGTCCATATTGTCAACTTGACACACATACATATTATTTTTAACTACAAAAATATCAAACTTTTAAAAAAATCTTTATTTTAGAGGGCAAAATGGCACAGGTTTCCCAACTTTAAAATGCTTAATTGATCATGAGGATGTAAAATTTATATCTACCAAAATTGATGTAAAAATCCCAACACAGAATCAGCAAGGATACATATGTATTCACAAACACATATATACATATCTATATATGTCTATGCACGCATATATGTACATATGTACTTATATATGTAAACCCTCAAACATTTATGCTCACAGTATATTGTAATCATTTTAGAAAACTGCTTGATATTATGTAATAGATGAAGGTTGACATACAAGGGATAACTAACACTAAGGATACTTGCAAAACCCATATGGAAGTCTATGTCTGTCTGTCTGTGTGAGTGTTTATTTGGGATTATCCTATTCAGAGTATTATACTCATTTCAGAAACCAGAGTGTGTCATCTAAAAAGCCACATGTTAAATGAATACTGTTGAGTTTTTCATCTGAGTATATGGAGATGCCTAAACGATACAGACTATTGCCATTTCTCCTGGTTTCCAATTAGAACTTTATGCCAAGTGTGTCATGCTGAAGATGCCACATACTTTGGAGATGGGACATGAGAAACCAATTTCATATTGACCATGATGCTTCATCACTGTTGGGTACATTTTAGAGTACCTGAGGTGCATTTAGGGTGTTGGAGGAAGAAATCATTAATATTCTTACCCAAGTGTGAACATTGTGAACTACAACAATGACACTGCTAGTAAGATATTCCCATTACTACATTGGTACCAGAACTTTTATTGGGGTAAACACTTACTTTCTGATTGGATTAGGAGCTTGTTATTAGCAATTCTTGACCCGTGGGCCATAACCATTGGAAAACACATATGTTCAATGGTCTCACGAACTAAAACTCTGCTGAGTAGCAAATTCCCATTGCAAAAACAAACAAAAAAATGAATTACGGTTGTGGATTCTTAAGATTAGAGGAATATATGTTCTCCCATGTTTGTGACCTGAAGAATAAGAACCACTGGTTATATAAATTCTTCTGCTGAAAATCAGACCAGGAATTCGTGGTAGGGGATCTCACAGGCTCCATGGATACAATGAATGACATTATTTTCCTAAATGGACATAGTCTCAAACTACCTTCTAATGTCAAACACTTTTATTCACTGAAATATTGTCTTGTGTTGGCTTAAAATTAAAGAAAGTAGCTCATGTGAAAAGACAGTGAGTTCCAACTTGGAAGAAACAAAGGTCAGAAGGTCACAGTGTTCCAGAGAGGGTTCCCTTAGCTACTCCACTGTGGGAATTGACTTTCTCCTTTCACCGTGCAGGTCCCTCAGATGGACTTAAGATCTTCACATTGCAGGACAAGAGCTATTAGAATCTGACTCGTTTCATTGAACCATTTTAGACTTTTGAAATGTACTCCAAGTACTAGCAAGTAAATAGGAGGTGGAAACGACTGGTGATAGATGCTGTGCAAAGCAATACTATCCACAGAGAGATACCAAAAGGGAAAATGCTTTCCAATAATTGATTCTATGATGACAGTAAAAGGAAAGAAAGCTAACTTGTGGAATCAGGTAAGCAGTTTAGAGAAAAGGAATTCTGTGCAGGTGGAGGTAATAGGATTAGGCTGGTTAATGGATTCAGGGTCAGTGCACTTCTACTGAGCAGGCAGGGAGGAGGTGTCCATGAAGAAAGGTTAAAATAATGACAGGAAGACATTCTTATATCTGCCTGATGACTGTTACCCAAACCTTGAAAGTACTAATTATGAACCTATTCAGTGTGCAGTCATTGCTGCCAGCAGAAGCTTGCCTATTCTAGAGGATCACCACTTGTTTTGCACATTGTTATAAAAGATCCTTGGCAAACAGGAGTGAGGCATTTTTTCTCCTTTTTAAAAACCTTTCCTAGTTGAGGAGATGTGGTTTGGTAAGGAATCATTTGGATGTACACCCAAGAGTGGTACGGCTAGGTCTTGAGGTAGAGCAATTCCAAGTTTTCTAAGATATTGCCACACTGATTTCCATAGTGGTTGTAGGAGCTTGCACTCCCACCAGCAATGGAGGAGTGTTTTCCTTTCTCCACAACTTCACCAGCATGTGCTGTCCTTTGAGTTTTTGATCTTAGGCATTCTTACTGATGAGAGATGGAATCTCAGAGTCATCTTGAGTTTCATTTCTCTGATGATTAAGGTTGTTGAGCATTCTTCAAGGGTCTCTTGGCCAGCCATACCACTCCTGGGCATACATCCAGAAGATCCCTCATCAAACCACAAAGACATCTCCTCAACTATGTCCATAGCAGCTTTGTAATAGTTAGAAATTGGAAACAACCCAGATGTCCTTCAACTGAAGAATGGTTAAAAAAATCTGTGGTTCACAATGGAATACTACTTAGCTATTACAAACAAGGAAATCATGCAATGCTGCCAAATGGATGGAAGTAGAAAAGATCTTCCTGTGTGAGCTAACCCAGACCCAGAAAGATGCACATATAATGTATTTACTTATAACTTGATTTTAGCCATATAGTACAGGATAACTATCCTACAACCAACAGAACAAAAGGAACAGGAACATGGACTTTATTACCAGTTAGCGGAACACTTTGCCCTAGTGGAGCTGTTTTGTAGGCTCCCAGTGCAAGAGAAATCTCTTAGCTCTCATATAACTGATGAACTGAGGAGGCTGAGATGGGGTGCACCCCACACCAGAGGAGTAAGATAGGTGGGAAAGGGGGTAGACGGTTGGAGAGTGGGACTGGGAGGGGTGGAGGGAGGGGACTGTGATGGAGATGTAACTTGAAGTAATAAATAAACTTCAGAAAAATAAAACAAGAAACAACAATAAAAAAAATTTCACAGTGTTTTTTTTTTCTATGAATGTTCTGCCTACATGTATGTATGCAGTGTTAATGGGTTTGTTGTTTGTAGTTATTCATGAAATCACCATTGAAATCAAAGTCTTGAATGTCCATATCATCTCCAACCCTGGCTAGAACATTGCTTAGCATTGAACCTTTGTGTCATCTATGGTTCTTCGAGGAACACACTGAGCACTCCAAGGACTCATGGAAATAGTTCTCTTCCCACACTTCCTAATTGCTTTCTTAATCTTATTTGTGTATTTTTTTCTTTTTTTACTCTATGAGAATATTAAGAAAAATTGATAATATTATTCTAAGATAATATTGATAATTTCACTCTAAGAAAATATTAAGAAATAATTTCCTTTCATATCAAGTGACTTGAAAGTAATTTTAAATGCTTCAGGTAGATGTTATTACAGACACAGAGATGCTATGAAATTAATAGTTGATTTGTTTGAAATGTTGCCAGCGAATAATCTACTTAAAATTTGGGTACTGAGAATCTGATCACAGTCACAGGAAAAACTGAGCCATTCCCCACAGGTTATAAAATTGTGTTTCCATGGTGCACACCAGTAGAGTATTTTTCATTTCATATCAAGAGACTGGAAACAACACACTGAAGAAATAGATGGACTAGGCCCCTTGATTCTATTTCTAGTTTTAAAAATGAGACTTCAAAAAAATGTTCATGTGTAATAGGACCCACATCCTGCCATGTGGAGGCTTCTTCCTGCTAGAGTAGATTGCTTCCTTCATTTTGGAGGCAACTCAACTTCTTTTCTTTTTATTATTATCTCTTTTTATGTTTATTTATTACTTCAGGTTACATCTCCATCACAGTACCCTCTTTCCACCCCTCCCACTCCCACCCTCCCACCCTCTACCCCCATCCTTTCCATCCCACTCCTCCAGAGTGGAGTGTCCCTACATATCAGTCCCCCACACCAGTTCAGCAGTCATATGAGGGCCAAGAGCCTTCTTATACATTGGGGGCCTACAAGGCAGACCCACTAGGGCAAAATGTCTCATGGACAGGTGACAAAGTCTATGTTCCTGTTCTATTTGGTGCATTGGCTGTTGTACAGTTATCCTGTACTATATGGCTAAAATCTGACTATACGTGAATAGATGCCATGTGCATCCTTCTGATTCTGGGTTAGCTCACTCAGGACGAGCTTCACTAGTTCCATCCATTTGGCTGCAAATTGCATGATTTCATTGTTTCTGATGGCTGAGTAGTATTCCATTGTGTAGATGTACCATGTTTTCTATCCATTCTTCGGTTGAGGGTCATCTGGGTTGTTTCCAGTTTCTAGCTATTACAAATAATACTGCTATGAACATAGATAAGGAAACGTCCTTGTGTTTGGTGAGGAATCATTTGGATGTATACCCAAAAGTGGTATGGCTGGGTCTTGAGATAGAGCTATTCCAAGTTTTCTAAGATATCACCACACTGATTTCCATAGTGGTTGTACAAGCTTGCACTCCCACCAGCAATGAAGGAGTTTTCCCCCTTTTCTACAACCTCACCAGCACGTGCTGTCATTTGATCTTTTGACCTTAGCCATTCTGACAGGGGTGAGATGGAATCACACAGTTATCTTGAGTTGCATTATTCTGATGATTAAAGATGCTGAGCATTTCTTCAAGTGTCTCTCAGCCATTAGGGATTCCTCCTTTGTAAATTCTCTGTTTAGCTCTGTTGCCCATTTTTTTTGATTGGATTATTTGGTTTCTTGGCATTTAATTTCTTGAGTTCTTTGTAAATTTTGGATATTAGCCCTCTGTCAGATTTGGAGTTGGTGAAGTTTTTTTTCCCAATCTGTAGGCTGCTGTTTTGTTTGAACGACAGTGTCTTTTGGGAGGCAATGTCTTACTAGTGAAGGCGGCTTCATGCAATAAGGAGCCTGCTTGCTACTGTATGTTGCTAACTCACTGCATGTGGAGGCTACTTCCTCTTAGGTGAAGTGTCCCTGTCTCCAGAAAATGTGAAAATATGATTCAATATGTAGCTACAGCTTCCCCGTGATAGTTCCTATTTTTAAGGCTATAACAGCTTTTTCTGTTTCTTTTCTTTTACCACGTATGTTCATTAAAGGATCCTAGGCCTCAAATCCTAATTATAGAATTAGGCCTTTACACAATTGTTAAGATGGTTTAACTAATTAAATAGTTTCAAGTCTAGGTAAAGGAAATTCTTCTACAGTGTATAAAAATGCATTTGAGTATCTAAGAGAGAAGTAAACATATAGGCTTATTCTTTTATAAAACTCTGCATAAAATTCCACCTGATTATATTTGGCTAAATTGGTATTGATCATTGCATATAATACAAAATTAAGATTGTATTGGACTACATTGGTATTGACCTTTGTATATTGATACAAATTTAAGATTATATTTGGCCACAATGGTATTGACCCTTGTATATTGATGGAAAATTAAGATTATATTGGGCTATGTAGGTATTGATCTTTGTATATGGATACAAAATTAAGATTATATTTGGCCACATTGGTATTGATCTTTGTATATTGATACAAAATTAAGGGTAACGCTTCTTAAAGGAATTGTACCTAGTAATGCTTAAAAATGAAATGTGAAGTTTTGGCCTTTTGCTACCAACCATCATAAACTGTTTAGGATAATTAAGAAATGCAAATTAATTGTCAAGCAAGCGTGTCATTTTGTTAGTTACTATGACAGTCTATCACAGTTATTTTCTAAGCCACTCAGAAATCAAGTTGCTAAGAGACAAGCAACAGTTGCTTATCTAAATATAAGAGATAGATAGGGCATCTTCAAAAACCTCAAGAGATCTGCAGAATATGGCATTCAAAGATTTTACTTAACATTTTTTGATATTGAGACATGTCAGTGCCTGACAGCACCCCCATTCTACTCCAAGTAGAAGATGGGCATTGAAGAATCTCCAGTGTGAGATGGTTGAATTAGTGGCAAGCCTATCTCTTGGCAAGAAAAACCCCTTGCTTCAACTGTAGACAGAATGCTGTCCAAAAAGGACAAAACTTGGAAGCAGGTAAGTCGACAGCCTAGCTCTACAAAGACAGGGTAGGTAAGTCCTTCATAATTCCTGCTCTATACTCAATGTCTGTCAGAAAAATGGGGCCAAATGGCTGAAGATTGATACTGTAAGGTATGGAGAGAAAATGGGAACTGTTCAGGCAGCCACTGGTATGTCATTTCTTAGTTTTAGAAGCTGCGGGCCCTGCACTTCCTATATAATCAGATATATTTACCCCTCTCAGGTCTCTGAGGTGGTTGAAGAATAGATAGCTAGAGTCTCATAGTTAAATTTTGAGTTGTTTAGGAATCAATAGGGTGTTCTGGATCTAAGAAGATGTTTTTAAAATTGTGAGGCAAGTTAGTATGAAAGCTTAGTTAGATACAGAACTTTAAACTCATGGCGATGGTTAGATAGTAGAATATTAAAGTCAGGTGCCAAATACATATGGATTGGACATTGGGAATGTATGCTAAGCCATATAATTCCCATAATTGTGGCCTATTTATATCTGTTGTATTGTATTGTATTTATTGTTATAAGAGAAAGAACCATTTGTTGGACTGAAAGGGGGAGCTGTTGTGGGGGAAACATATACCTTAAACTAAAAAACAGGGTAGAGGATGGGGGGGGGAGTTGAGGGGGAAGAGGGTGGAAGGGTGGTACTGGAGGGGGGAGTAGGGAGGGGATTGTGATTGAGATGTAACTTGAAGAAATAAAAAATAAATTATAAAAAAATTCCACCTGAAATGTTCTTAAAGGCAGATTTCTTCACTGATTAGCACAATAAAGTTTTGGCACACTCATCTTTTATTTCCATGAATAGATAGCACAGGAAGAAGAAATATATATGCTTTGAGCACCTCAAATTTGTCCAGATCATGACAAGTTTTTTACATGACAAGATCATGTAATTTCTGATGAAGTCAAAAGGAGAATGTTGTCCTCTAATGAGTTAGTTTTTCTAAATATTTACATTTCTTGGAATGAATATTTTGCTCCTATATATTTATGTGCACAATGTGCATGACTACTGTCTATGGATGCCTGGAAAGGGTTTAGGATCACCTGGGGTGGCTGTTATCTTCCAAATGGGTCTGAGAACTCAACTGGATTCTCTGCATATTCAACAATTGCTCTTTTCTCCTGATCTAATTCTCCAAACCCAGGGTAGTTATTTTTAAGAAAAATTATTTTTTATGGACAAAAATTGGAAAAAAAGAAAAATTTCAATTTATTTTTTAGGAACATATGTATATACATATATATATATATAATAGAATTTTTAAAATTTCAAAACATGCATTTTGGAACAACTTAACAATCTGCCTACATCAAGAGTCAACAAAGACAGATCAAAGAACAACCCTCACATATGGCTAATGGAAACATTGCAACAGTTATAGTGATTTTTAAAATGTGCAATTATATTAAGAAAGGCAAATCCCAACATATAGTGACAATAAAAGCTTCTGTTTTGGAAGGCATTCCTATGTGCACCTGGATTCAATTAAAGCAAAGGTCATAGCATCCTACTTCATGATTGCTAACACTAAGGAGGATCTACCCAACTTCATACTGAATGTGTGTAAGTTATTTTGTACAAATACAATGAGTTCTGTGCAACACAAAGGTCAACAAAGAGTGACACATGGATGAATCTTTTCAAAACCTTGACGAGAAGGATGCAATGAACATAAACCTAAGACCGCTCCCCTTCCCCATACTCCTTAATGGAAAATTTTGAATGAACATGTAGACATGACCAAGCTGAGGTGTCATTGAAGAGAAGATTTTTATTGTAGATATGAAGGAGAGAACAGCCAGAGACATCTGGAAGTGTCCAGAGCAGAGAGACAAATTAGTACATTGGATATGGATAATACAGAGAACCAGGCCATGAGAGGAAAAATAAGGGAAGAGCAAAAGAAGAAGTGATGACAGAGAAGAGAGCGTCAAGGGAATCAAGAGGACAAAGTGCCAGGAGAAGAACCAAGAGAAGGAGAACCCTGAGAAGAAACAAGGTCCCACCAGCATATGGACAAAATGCATGGGCTTTATAGAAAAAATAAGCTAGAGTTAAGGGAGGAGAAGCTTAGAGTCTAGAGATGTTTAAAGTAGGTGTCGGGGTAGTGATGAGAGGAGCAGACTCTGGAAGAGGTACTTGCAATACTGTGACAGGCTGGCAGCAATCATCTGCTTTGACATATGTAGAGGAACCTCAGTTAGTGAATTGTAATACCTATCTCTGGGAACAAAGAGTTTTGAGATGCTGAAACTGTCTAAGATGCTGGGTGATGGGGAAAGGCCCTCCAGGGGCAAGGCCATCCAACTTGCTTATACTTTAATAGCACTGAAGTTCTTTCTGTATGCCTCTCTGCCATTCCCTTTGTGCTTCAAAGACTGACAGAAAGGTTCCCTTCTGATTCCTTGGAGTTGGTCATGTAATTTGTTCTCCTTATTTTTTGTTTTGTTTTCTGACAAGAACTCAGGACCAAGGTGTTTAAAAGTTACTTCAGACCCTTGTGGAGATGCTGTCATCATGAGTCTAGAGCTGAGTTGAAAATGACCAGTCTTCTGGGAAAGACTACCAGGAGATCAGGAACTTTTAATTGAGGGGGAGTGTCTCACCACAATTTCAGCAGACACTCACTTCTCATGACTACAGCCACCACAATGGTGTCACTGAGCACTGAGGTGAGTGACCACAGCATAGGAGTGGTAAGAACTAAAACATTAGAAAACACATTTTGGAGAAACCATGCCTGTGCTATTGGAAGCATCTTACTTTCTTCCCAAGTACCTCTATTAATTAGTTGTATTTAAAATCTATATGAAGAATTCATTTCAACAGCTCTGCTGAAAGAAAGAATGGAGGGAAGAAGGAAGGAAAAAAAGAAGAAAGAAAGAACTCAAGGCATAGATTAGGGGAAAGGGACTGTTGTGCTGTTTAGGAAGCGGGAGTTTGCATGGGCTTTTGTATGAAATTGGGGCTGTTTTCAACTCAGGACAGAGTAGTCTGTCTCGAGTCCTCCCTAGCTGTGTGAACCCTGTTTCTCCAATAAGCAGCTATCGAGTCCTTCTAATGGATTCCACCTCATTTTCCTCTTTCCTCTCTTCAATTAGCCTCTGCCTCTCTCTCTCTTCTGTATGTTCATCTCTTGTGTTTTCACTGTCTCTTTCTGTATGCCTTCCTTATTTTTATTTTTTAAAAGAAAAGTCATTTGGATTTTTTTCTTTTTGTTTACTGATGACATGGGTGATCACACCCAGGATCTGCAACAGCTGAACAAGCCATGAGCTACATCCCCATCTTATGCTAAATATCTTGAAGTACATTTATTCTTTTTGATCTTCCTGCTTTCCAACTTATATACTTCTGGAAAATGTTACTTTCTAATTTTGTGTCTAAAGAGCTGGATTAAAATATTGAGTGGGCAGAATACTGATACTAGTAAGTTAATGTTTTTATCAATGATAAAATTTTATGGTGACTTTTTTATTAAAAATAAATATTATGGAAATGTCAAATTAATAGTTAAGCTGAATGAGTTGCAAGAAAGGAGTAAATGTTTCTTAGAAGTAGGTTTATTTCTTTTTAAATATTTATTTATATATATTTATATATAATATATAATAATAGTCTGTCTCGAGTCCTGCCTAGCTGTGTGAACCCTGTTTTTCCCATAAGCAGCTATTGAGTCCTTCTAATGGATTTCACCTCATTTTCTTCTTTCCTCTCTTCAATTATAACTTCAGGTTACATCTCCATCACAGTGTCCTCTTTCCACCCCTCTCAGTCCTGCCCTCCAACCCTCTACCCCCTATCCCTTCCATCACACTCCTCTAGAGTGGAGTGTCCCTACATATCGGCCCCCCGCCCTAGTTCAGCAGTCATATGAGGGCCAAGAGCCTCCTCATAGACTGGGGGCCTACAAGGCAGCCCCACTAGGGCAAAGTTTCTCATTGACAGGAAAAAAGTTGATGTCCATGTTCCCTTTGGTGCATTGGTTGTAGTATAGTTATCCTGTACTATATAGCTAAAATCCGACTATAAGTAAATAAATGCCATATGCGTCCTTCTGAGTCTGGGTTAACTCACTCAGGATGAGCTTCTCTAGTTCCATCCATTTGGCTGCAAATTACATGATTTCATTGTTTCTGATGGCTGAATAGTATTCCATTGTGTAGATGTACCACAGTTTTTTTTTTTTTAATCCATTCTTTGGTTGAGGGACATCTGGGTTGTTTCCAGTTTCTAGCTATTACAAATAAGGCTGCTATGAACATAGATGAGGAAACTTCCTTGTGATTTGGTGAGGAATCATTTGGATGTATACCCAGAAGTGGTATGGCTGGGTCCCGAGGCAGAACTATTCCAAGTTTTGTAAGATGTCCCAGACTGACCTCCATAGTGGATTCTTCAGCCATTCTCAAACATGATGGATAATTTCCTGATTATTATATGTGTCACTACATATACCTATATGGTTCCAGCTCACATGTTGTCTGCAAGAACATATACATACAGTGCTCTTGTCATGTGAAGCCTGTCCACTTAGACCTGTCTACTTCTGGAAAATAGGCACAGGTATGGTTGGCTTTCTTTATTCCTATTTCATGGCCAGTGTCTAGAGTTTCAGAAACCATCGGATATCTGCCTGGTGAAGGGATTACTGTTAGTAAGTGACAACCCAAACAAAAAACAACAAATAGAAAACTCTACCATATTATACAGTTATCTAAAGTGCTTCAAACTCTTCCTTATAGACAAAAATGCAAGCTCATCATAGTGACCTTAATTTTGCTATCACTAACTTCGGAGCCCATAGCAGGTTTTCTTTAGTTGACTCTCATCACTGTAGCTCTGTAACTTACAACATAGCCAGACCACCTCATATATTAACCACAGACCCCTTACCTTTAAAATTAGGACTAATTAATGCCAAACTGCAAACATTTATCATATTAACCAGTGTGAGTGTACAGTTCAGTCATCTAAAAAAGGATCCTAATGTTCTGTAGCTGTTCTGCAGAACATTTTATCACAAACCCAAAAACTCTTGTTTCCTGGAAACAAATAGCCATCACCTTCTGCTTGAAGCCCATTCTAATGTCCTTTAAATTTTTATTACATGATCCATTTATTGTTTTTGAGAGCATGTGCACCTAACAGATCATACTTGTGTGGAGGTTAGAAGATGTGTTTTGGGAACTGGGTCTCTCCTTCCACTATTTAAAACGTGTAATGAACCCTGGTCATCGGACTAGGTAGAAAGCACCTCTACCTGCTGAGCAATCTTGGTGCCCCTCATCATTCTAATTTCTGAGTATTTGGCATTGATCACTATAGTTACAACA